>VZRZ01004798.1:334865-476017 GCA_013398175.1 Climacteris rufus | reverse complement strand
GAAACAAAAAATCGCTTTTTTTTTTTTTTTTTTCTTTTTTTTTTTTTTTTTTTTTTTTTTTTTTTTTTTTAATATATCAGACACTTTTTTCCTTGTCAGGACAAAATGTAGTTCACGTTACTAAGATTCTACAATACACCTGAAATATTTGGTTTGGTTTCCAAAAGACATCTCTGTGTGTGTCTGCATCTGTATCAACTCTGTTCCATCCTCCCTCCCAACCCCTTTTGTACCATTTGAAAAAGTCAGGGAACTCCAAGAGGCATTAGAAAACTCGAAAATACTCCTTTCTTAACAGTTGTATCTTTGTAAAAGATCAAAGGCTGAAGAAAGGAGGGAAATTGTATAGTTGTCCTCTGAACCCAGCTATTACCAAACATCAGTGAATCCAACATAAACCACAAATCCATAAGAAATTGAGCCCTATTAGCTCATTTACTCAGAGAGCTGCTTGTTGTATCTGTCCATAAGGACCTGACTGCCCAAGCTGGCTTCAAATAACATAAAGCTCATGAGAGCTGTAGGAGAAGATGAACAGTAGATGCCAGGGACAATTTTCCTAAGGGATGTAACAAGAATGTGGGAGGTGTCTTCATTGCTTTTCACAACAGGGCTCTTTAGACACCTATATAATCCAGAAAACATAAAAATATTCTGTGCTGATGAAGTATCTGATAAGAAATAAGCAACAACAGAAGATGGGCTTCCAGACACGAGTGATTTTGAGCCTCAAATCTTTCATGGCTGATTTGAAGGCAACATCGTTGTTTTGAAACCCAAATCTACTTCTAAATCAGTATTTTGGAGGTTGCTTCAGGATATGGCAGATGCTTGAGGGGAACCAGTTCTGCGGGGGCTCAGGGAATGAGAGAAGGTAAAAATCAAAATTGGGCCAGAATTGCAGAAGGCCAAAAATTGCCATTCTGTTGCCAAACCACTTATGCAACACCAGGCAAGAAATGTCACCCACTGCTACTGCATTCCCTCCAAATCCAGCAGATGAGATGAAGAATTGTCCTAGAAAGACAACATGTCTTAATTTGATGATGCCAGCTGGTGCAGAATCCATAAGTTCTCTTAGGAAAATCATCTCCTAATGAAAAACCTTCACTCTGGCTCTTGCATGAATTTACCTGGTTGTTAGTCTTGGTAGATTAAAGTGCCCTGAAGTCTGCAGCTCTTTTCTGCCCTTCCATTCTGTGCCCTTGACCACAAAAATGAAGGAAAGGTAATACAGAGAGTATTGACAGAGCCACTAAACAGAGTACTTTTCAGGATTACCTCTTTTGTGTTGACAGCTCTCTAAGCAGTAACAGGCTATTAAATGTGGGCTGTTCACCAGAGCTTAAAAAGGAATAAATAATTCAGCAGCAAGAAATAAATTTCTTACTAACCCTGTCTTTGAGACCTCTTTATCTTTTAAAAATGAAAAATACAGCAGAAATCTATGTCAATCCTTCATGAAACACAGGACAGATGGAAGTGGTGAACTTAATGGGTTGCAATGGCCCAATGGGACTTCTCCTCCCAGGAGGCTTCAGGAACAGCAAATGAAGAGCAATTGGGCAGGAATAAAAGTTACTTTATCAGCAAACCTCATGGCTGCTATTTAAGCAAATGGGAACTGTCAATGCTCTCCTCTTCTGGGACTGGACCCATTTTGGGTGAGGGCAGTGACTGAAACACTTTAAGATGACCACTGTTGGTGCAGAGATGCCCTTCACACACAGCTGCTCTGCATTCTGGGCCTTTTGTGCTTGCTGGGAAGATAGTGCCAGCATTCAGCATTGGGCTCGAAGATTCTGGGGATGGAATTTTCCTGTCTCCTTCTTTAAATGTTCAAAGTTCCTGGTATATAATTACCACACAGCTAAACACTGTGCAGATATTGCGTTGTCTGTACCCTCTGCAAACTTGTGGGTAGGTTGGTTTGCTTACTCTCGTTTTCAGTATTTTAAAATAGATTGGAAATATGTACTTTTCTATAAATAGTTAATTAGGGGTTTTATATAGTCAAAAAGGCTGTGCTAGTTGGGGGGGTGGGCTCTTAATTTATTCAAAGCTTGTTTCCAACAACCTTCTCTTTTTCTGGTCACTAAATATTTCCCAGAAATTAAATTAAACCGTATTTTGTATTCAAAGCAGTCACTCACTCCAAAACCTGCATCAATAGGGAAAATTAGATCTAAAGATACTGACATTTCCTGATCCAATTAACCCTGAGGAGGTAAAAATTTCATGAATGAAATGAGAAGGCAAATTGTTAGCAGATACATTTCTAGTGATTACAGTTCTAAGTATTCATAAGGAAAAACAGCAGCACAGATCCTCAATGAGGGTAAATTATTAGTTCAGTGGTGTGCTGGTGATTTACAACAGCTGAAGAATCACAATCAATTCAGGAAGTCTGTGAAATCTGTTTCTGAAAGCTATTCCCAAAAATGCCTATTAATAAGATAGATAATTGGACAACCAACCCCCTACCAACAGTTAAATAAAACCTGATACAGTGAAAAGTGGCTGTGCAGGCAATGTTTTTCTCTACCTAATTCATGTTTGTTGACTGGGGAAATGGCAAAACACACACATTACAGCTGACACAATGTTTTGGGCTGTTGTGCTCTTAGTTAGAACCTGAAGCAATGGAGCTTCACAGCAGGTGTCAGCTATTCTCCAGAATTATTTAGAGTCAGCTGTTTCTCTGTGGTGCAGGCAAGGGTCCCTGATACGTCCCTCCTTGACCATGTCATGCTCTGCTGGATCCCAAACCAGCCCCAGAAGCTCCATGGTGCTCTGCTCTTCCAATCCTCCATGCACTCCAGATGAACACACTGAAATGCTGGTACCGCAGGAGTGCTCAGATTCTAAGGATTGCTGTACCCTCTGCTGCATGCCATACTACTCAGCTTGACAATCAGTCCAGGCTGGAAAATCAAGTAAGGTGGGTTGCTGAAGACACCTATCTGCAACAAAGGGATGGACTTTGTTAAGATCACATGCAACAGATTTCTGTCAGCTGCTCTGGCAAGCTTGGGAGCACGGCTACTTTGTCCCTACAGTCTAACTCAAAGCTCACATGTCCTGCAGAGTCCTTATAGCTGCCTCCCTTGTGCTGTTTTTTTGGAATTTGCCTACCACAGCCACCCCCAGCAATCTGCCCTCGCTTTCTTTGCGAACAGACAAACAACCTCTTTCTATCACCCTCTCCCTGCCTTTTCCTGCACTGGGCAGTGAAACTCACATAGTAATCAGGAGACAAAACTACTTCCTCCCTTAATTCTCTGTAAGACGTCTTGATTAATGTTTTCTTTGTATACACCAGAACATTTCCAGTTTCAGGCACACCAGCAGCACTTAGATGCATAATCTTCTTACAACTAATCTCTCTCTATGGTGAGCATTATGTACACACACCACAAACAGAACAAGTGCAGGCAAAACCAGGCCCTGAATGCCTACAGAGAAAGAAACATCCCACACGGTTCCTCTCAGGGATCCCTATCTAAAGCAGGACTAAGAAATGTCAAGGTAGGGCCATAAAAGGCAGAACATTTTTATTTGACATGTAGGAAAACCTCATCTTCAGAATAATTTCTGGTTTGGATAAACATCTGTGAGCAAACACCAGCCTGTCACTAAAGCTATGTTGTGTTTGGGAAAGAGATCACTGCAACGTTATGGCTTAGAAAAGGGCACTGCAATAAGCACTACATACACAACCCTCGTGTGGTTTGCTTTTTTCTTAAAACAGTTGCAACTGACTCTGTAAACACTACACTGGTGGTTTCTTCCAACCAAGAATTTCGAGTGGGTTGCTGAAATGAATGCTTAATGATTTTTACATCCACCTCCTCTGCCCTTTAAACTGTAAATTGATTGTTATGCAAAGGCTATTAATTTAACAAAGCATATTAAATTTCCCACTAGCACTGAGGAGCTTCTCCTGACTTAGCATTTCACAGGTCTTTCCCCTTGTTAACTGCATAGATCATACCTCAGTTGCTGTAATTACAGCTAGTACATCAACATTAATTATTTCCCTGGTAATGGCAGGTGCATGCAGAATTGAATGCACCAGAATGCACAGAATGAAATCTAACCCACACTACCAGAAGGACGAGAAAGTCTCCAGCATTCAGTGAAAAACAGGAGTGAGCACGTTTCCTGTAGATCTTTTTATCTCAGTCCCTCACTTTATTTTCAGTAGATCTTACTTTGCATAATCTCCTTTAGCCCCCAATTCCTGAAGGCATCTCAATTGAATATAGCTCATGCAAAGGCATTTTCTTGAAGCACCAATCTATGCAGGAAGGTAAAGTGCTTGCTTGGAATCCTCTTCAGCCCTTTAATCCCATGTTCTAATACATTCGGCTGAAGAGATGGATCACACCTGTTAAGTATATATCAAGCACCTTATCTATCTTACTGAATTTTTATTTAAAGTTTACCATTATTTGTTACTGATATCTCTTGTCAGCATTCTTTTCAGCATGGAAACAAAGTGAAAACTCAGATTAGGAAAGACTCCCCACCAAAACACAATGTATAATCAAGCACGCGTGCAGTGTATAGGAAGAAATGTGCCATCACGGATCACAACTCATTTCCTGATGCAGTTTTTGTATCAAATTAGCCAAGAAATTCCAGTAAGGATTCACTTTGAGACAAACTCAGGAACCAGATCTTTGCCTCTAAATTTCTGTTCATCCAGAAATACTCATATACGTCCTTAATTGAAAGTTTCATAGAGCTCACACAAGCATTCACATGACTATCACAGTTGCTTCTCAGCAGTGAACTCAAGAGGCTCTCAGAGATACAATTAACTCATAATCAAGGTATAAGCACAACTTGGGCACATGGCACATGGCACATATACACAAATTACGCTTGAGCTAGGCAGCTGGAGTTGAGCTCATGGCATGGGCTACACGGAAGGCATGGAAGGCTAGAAATTGTATCTGAGAAATCAAGCAAGCACCATATGGCCAGACCATTCTGAAATCTGTGCTGGTGCCTGCTACTTGTTCAAGCTTGTTCTAGTGTTCAGGTAAGCAGGTATTAGCCACCATCACACCTCACTTGCAATACAGATGACCACTGAATCCCTGTTGCTTGTGCTGGAAGTGCGGGCACAGCTCCTGGTCAGCACACAGTGGTTTGGCAGAACATGTCCCATACAAAAGGCAACACTCCCTTTGACTTCCACAGGCATAAGGGTCAGGCACAGAGATATGGCATAAGGTTAGGCGCTAAAAAATAGTGTTGAAAGCTTAGAACTAGTTAAGGAAATAAGCACTCACTTACTAATTTCAATATAGATAATATTAGGCGCAAAGGTGAAAATATTGGACACGTGACTCAAAAAATCTCCACCTGAAAAGCGGATTTGAAGTGCTCTGGTTATTAATATTGACAGCTCACCTACCAGTGACAGTTTTTATTTGAGGCCCACTATGAATACATCTCCAAGCCTGGGAATTTCAGGGAGCAAGTCTCTGAGTCCCATGAACAGTATTAATGAATTACATAATGGTAAACCACATCCACCTTTGACACATTAAGACTTCCAGTAATTATCCATAACTCACATAGCACACATTGCTTGGGGAAGAGCTATCCCACATCTCCCCACACCCTGAAGTTTCTATGTGTGCTGTCAGTGATACCCTCCAATGACCTCCCATAACATCCTTTTGAAATGTAGCTGATTATTTCAGAGAACAGTTTTCTAATAACCCATTTCTTCTAGAGGTACCTCGGGGTGAGAGACCCCAGGCTGTGGTAAGGGCCCCTCTGGTGGATTCACCACAAGAGGCTTTGGGAAGAGCGAGCCTGGTCCTGCTTGGGACGTGCCATGCCCACTGCCTGCAAGAGGGCTCCCAAGAGCAGGGCTCTTGGCAGGGGCTGACAGGATTTGGGGTAAGCCCAAGCTAGTGAGGCAAATATGGTATCAGGTACACAGAAACATAAACAAGACATTAACTCAGTTGCTTTAACTAAAGCTATTGGAGATTTAAAGCCATGACAAGAACACATTGATTTGGATGGGGGTGCAGTTACTTCATTTGCAGCAGGCCACATCCTCAAGGTCAGTTCTTGCCTTGATATTTTTCTTTGAAAAGAACATATTAAAGAGCATCATTACAGCCTCATACTGCTATCTAAATCACGTAATGAGATCATATTCCCTTTCAATGGAAGGATCCTACTTTTAATGACATTTTAAAAAAAGCCAGATCTGCAAGCCTCACTGATGGCTTTCTATGATATCCACCTCTGCCTTTATACAATTAAGTCTAGAAAAGATTGTGGCTTGGGGCTACATTTCCATCACACAATTACTAGGAAATACCACACTAATTTGAAGACCTGCTTTCATGCTTGATAGGGTCCTTCTGACATTATTCCCTCATTTGTGAAATATTGCCCCCTTGTAACAAAGTAAACCAAAATCCATTTCTATCTCAAGTCCTGTTGAGCCATTCCCAGGCTGGGGCTCAAAAGGAAACTTTGACATGGCAGTAAGGCAAAGGTAATGGCAGGAAAGGATGTTTACAAACCACCTTACAAGATGGAAAACAAGTGCTGTTCAATATCACAAAGATTCAGTTCCAGATTATGTCATGAGCATCCGCCATCCCAAAGAATTTTAGATTAGAAGTGTATTTCTACTTCGACATCTTTTATGAGCACAAGCTATATATCCACCCAATGGCACTGACTCCAAGCCTACTGAATTACAGACAACTTGACTCATCTGCTTCTGAAGAACAGCTAAGTGATGGAGAAATTACCACATCCCATGGGGCACCAATCATGCTGAATTTTCCACTCCTCTACTTTCTTGTTTCTCCTATCAGAAGACAGGATCTGTAAATCTTGAGGGCCTTCATAAGGAGGGCTAAATAAACATGACCAAATAAATTTTAAGGAAGTGCATCTATTTTTGAAGAGATCCTTATATGCCCCTGTTTTAGACTTTTGGGCGCTGTAGTATAACAAGATCTGCTGTACAGTGATTTAAATTCAGCATCCACCTATACTTCCCTTGATACAGCCACTCACCCTGAAATCCTACAGGAAATCAATATACTCTGTATTTTTGCATAAACCTCACTGTTTCTCAGAGACGAGAGCATCCAGCTCTTCCTTCAACAATAGTTAAAAGATGGTACTGCTGCAGTTATTTTGGTCCTAGATTTTTAATTAAAAATCTCAGCGGGAGGAGGGAAACTAGACAACTCAGAAAGAGCATTTAGGGTGGGATTTATGCTGTGTTAAATGAGCCCAAAGGACTCAAACCGTGCAAAGGCTGATGCAGCATACACAATGAAAACCTCTTTCAGCCTCAGTTCTCAAGTCCAAAACCGTTCTGCGCCTACCTCAGCCCTTCCTTCTCTCCCAGTTTACCTCACACAGTGAAAACCAGGAGACAGGATAAACTCTTTGTATCTGTGGCTTTCCTTTGATTCAGCCTAAGAGAGTTTTGGGCACACAGGTGGATAAGCATACCTATGTCATACAGTGTATTTGTCTTTGCCCATCTTCTAACTGTTCAACTGAAACTATCCCAGTATTTTTGCCAGTGACTACTCTGCTGCTCATACAACTGTCCCACTACCAGGTGCAGGATGCTGGGCATAAGCAAGATTGAAACTGAGTTATCAGCCATAAGCTAAAGCCCCGGAGAATCCAGGCTGCGGGTCTTGTGGGCACCAAACCTAACAATACAGCTCTTGAAAAGAAACAACAAATCTGAAAGCCATGGAATTCAGAAAGAGGACTCTTCTCATCACTTTGAAGCTAACCTGTATTGACACCAGCTTTTTTTTGTCATTGGATGGAAAGATCCAAGCAAAAAAATTCCAAACTGCAACAATAGTATAGCCTGACTACAAGCCTCCTGGCTACAATCACTGGCAACTGGAAATACAAGAAGGGTAAAAATCACCCCTGTCTGGAGAGCTGGGAGCTCCAAGGTGGGGAGGCCAAGGGAAGCTTGACTACCATGCAGCACAACACCAATGCAAGGATGTCAACACCAGTTCCAGCACTGCCACAAGGGAGGGAGGAGAGCTCAAAGGAAGTATATGGAGATCAAGGGGCACCTGCAGGCTCCCCTTCCACAGATTTATGGATCACACTGACCTTCAAGAGCTCCATGCCAAAAGCATAAATGTGGCTTTAAACAAACAAACACAGATCTCTGCCTCCCACACAACGTGAGCTGAGGTCTGGCCCAAAAGGAAGATCAGGTCCTCAGCATCCAGACTGGCCTTGTCTGAAAGGAAGCCAAACACAATGCAGGCAGTTCACAGCATTTTCTTTATCACAGTGCTAAGAGCAGCTATACAATGCTTTCCAATAAAGACCACAGCAATTTATCACAGAGAGACAGGAGTTAGCAGGAAACACTCCCATTATCTCTGCTATGGAAAGGAAGTGGCAAGGAGAACGGCTAAAAGGTGACAGACATTTTTTATGAGGCCAGACTTCAGCCTCTCTCAGCACTGACCAGCTCTTCTTTTCCACTCCAAGAAAAAGTGATAGACTTCAGCTGTGTGGGTCTCACACAACAGGAGTTGGAGCTGCCACACCGTGACCTTTCACGATAAACAAACCAAAACAAATGAAAATATCTGTGCTCTGTCAGATCCTCAGGCTGTGGAAAGCAGGGAAGATTTGTGGTCTCCTTAGCAGGGTGGTGCTGACTGACAGTGGGGCGTACAGGGCTGAGCATCCAGCTGGTAGAAGACAGGCAATCTCAGAGAGACCTGCAGTGCTGCAAAGAGGAGGCAGAGGAGAACAAGAGCCCATGGTGCTTCCTGGCAACTATTGGTCTGTATTAGAAAAACAGGCTTCAAAGTGGTTGCTGCCTACAAGCTCCAAACACACAAGAGTTTATAAACACAAGAACGCAGATGGAAAAGATTTGAAAAGTTTGGGAGGGCAACAAGGGAAAGAATAAACAAATATCTCTGAAATGAAGTAAGGAAGCATTTAAAATGGCAGAAGTCAAGATGTACAGACTTTGTGGTGCCTCTAAAAGGTACAAAATCGTTAACATCCCATAGCTACGCACACGTACCAAATTCCCCTACAGGGCATAAACACAGGCTGCTATTACCAACTGCCAGTAACAAACACTATTGCTCAACCATTAGCCATCAGGAGGCACAGCAACCCAAAGTGTTAGGAGCTGTACAAACACATAACAAATAATTGTCTCTGCCTCAAAAAACATATTGGGTTTCTATCATCTCAGGCAGCACTTGGACCCAAACATACTTGCTAAACAGCAACAGACCAGAGTAGCTAATGTCTGTGTGAAGCAGAGAAAACTGAAGAGCGTAACATTTTAATGTCTTCCCCTTGATCAGGTCAGCTCATTCAGTGTCTTTCGCAGCAAAACTAATCTTCCACTCCAGTCATCTCTTCATCTTTAGAGAAGTGCACAAACATGGATATTAACAACTTCTCTCCTGTGCAGCTCTCAACGAATCACCTCAGACACCAGTGATGAAACCACTGTAAGGACAACTGGGCCTTCTATAATGAACAATTTCCTATCTGGTTAAAAGTGGAGACGAGGAGACAAATAAAAGGATCTTTTCAAAAATGCTCACCAATCGTTTCTGCAGACTCCTGTGGGAGCAGGGCCAAGCTGAGACTGCCTCTGTCTGTCAATCTCACATAAATTGTCCTGACTGCAAACCACGCTGCCAAGAGACACAGGCAAGGACCTGTCTGATGTCTCTGCCTCTCCTTCCAGGACTGCCAGTCTTGTTGGACTCTTTAAGGTGAAAGATCAGCTGTTGACAACTTGCAGTTCCCACCCGATGCAAACAGAACAGACAAAATCCATGAGCCAGCTCAGGGAAAGAAGTGCTGTAACCCAGCAAAAGGACTCCCACAGATCACTTTCCTCTGAGAAGGAAACAGCAAAGATCAGGGTGAGCTGGACACCAGTCTGAGTTACAGCCCAGCTGCAGATTTGTCCAAGGTCAGGTGCTTGCTCTTGACTACCATACACCAGTTTTACAACTGCTGCCTGCCTGTGCCACCCTGGCAGCCCCAGCACCACCCAGCTGCAGCCCCAGCCTGCAGGCAGAGACCCAGCCCTCTCATGGCAGTCACCTCCACCACCATCACTGCAGTCGTGGGCAGCCAGTGAGCTCAGGGGAAAAACAGCACAGACGATTTGCACCTTGCTCTGCAAAACAAGCCACTTGCAGTTTGGAAAGCTGTTTCTGAAGCAGTGCTCAGTCTGGAGGTAATGAAGTTGACAAACGCAGCATGGAAATGGCACTCACAATAAGCAGACGTGGGAATTAAATGAGACAGAGGTGACACTAACTCATAGGAGGAAACTACTAGGCTCTGTGAAAATGTATTTCCCTCAACAACCTGGCAAGGTAACTGTGCCAACAAGCAGCACAACAAAGCACATTCCTTCCAACAAAGCTTTGTAGGACCCTAATGGCACCAGCTTCTCCTCCCCACAAACTGCTTCACCTCACCATCACCTTAAAATAACCTCTTACCTTGCAGAAGAAAAGGATCATATCTGCTTATTTACTCTGTGGTAGAAGAGAACCTAGAAATTTTAGTTAGGTGCCAAGTTTCTACACACCCATCATCAGCCATGTGCAATTAAGACAGTTCTTCCCCAGAAGACCCTAGTATGTTGGTACTGCCTTCCCTCAATCCTCTAAATACAAAGTCTTTCCTACACCAAATGTATGTCTCCTTTGCCTGCAAAGACCAAGAGTCTTCCCTACATATTTCTGGCTTCAAGACACATACTGATCACCTAGATTAGCCCCACCAATAAACCATGATATTTGGGGTTATAATATCTGATTGGAATTTTTCAAAGTTTCACTCTGTACCTGTTGCCTATTGGTCTCTAGACTGCCCTGCCCTGCCCTGCTGATGACTGAGGTAGATGACCACAGATAAGTATTTCACACACAACAGGCACTCACATTTCACTGGTGCAAAGTGGCTTTTCAGGACGCAAATTTGTGACATTGCAAGACCACCTCTGTATTTCCCTGACAGCTCAAAGGCGCTGGAATGTACATCTCTGCCACTACATTGCCAATTGGCTGCAAATAAAAGCAAAGGTCAGCAACCAGTCTCAAAGTGAATAAATTCTTAGGTACTATATTTAAAAATAAATAACCTCGACTCACATGACTCACAGTCGTGACTGTATAGCCAAAACACTGGCCAGTTCTTAGTTTCTTAATTGTGAATACATAATGACAGTAACACCAAGTCTTCCCACTGTACCTCTGGTCACAAAGACAAGATTATAAATACACAGCATATTCAACACTTGCTTGTCAAAGGGTTATTGAGGCAGTCTGCAGACCAAGACTTGTTCTATACATGATTTTGTACCAGTTCACCCATGTTAAATTACAAGTATTATTTGCTGGTATATTTCTGATGATACAACAAAAGCATGTACGTAATCAGAGCCAAATAAAAGTGCTTTATACTGGAATAGCTGGTTCTTCTTTCCCACAGGGGAACAAGCTACACTGGTAGTAGCATGTTCATACTGGCATAGCTGAATTTGCACTAGGGGACTGCAAATATTACAGAACAGCAGTTAAAAAGTCGTGCAACTTGTTTACATAGGCAAGGCCTAATTTTGTAGACGATTTGCTCCTGATCTTTAAAACACCACTAAAACCCCTAATTCACAAACAATGTAGACACAGAGCAGAACTGGGCTGATCATGGGTTTAGCTGAATAAAATATACCGCAAATCAATGGAGACCGCTGGATAATAATAATAATATCAACAACAGCAGCAACAACAACAATATAAGGAGGAGGAACACTTTCATGTGGGCTCTCAATAATAAAGCCATTTATACCTAACCTTTAAGTAGGTGAGAAGATACCCAAGCTGTTTAGCAGCAGAGGGCAGTAAAATGGCAAACCTTGTTCTATCAGTCCAAAATCCTGAAAATGTCAACTGACGAAGCAAATTACAAGATGCCACTGCCACAGCTGCTGCTATGAGAATTCAAGCCCCAAGGGAGCTGAGTGCTGGTGTGTTTTTAACCAGACAGGCAGAAATGCAGCTAGGGTGTTCAGCTACTTTTAAATCCATGAGATACAATTCCTGGCAGTCAACAGTTCCCAAAGCTTAAGGCTACAAATGTTCGAAGAACCCACTGCAATTGCAGGATACTGTGTCCAGCCTCAGAGGCAGAGGGATGGAAACAAAGAAAGGAGACCGAAAGGAGGGGAATGGGAGATCAGGGGAGAAGACGAGGGCAGGTAAAAAAGGAGAGACCGAAAGGCATAGATAAAGGGAGGATCCTACACAAAGGGAGGATTTTAGAGAGTTGTAAGAAAGTGGGAAGGTTGGGATCAGTCTTAGGGAAGGGGGAAAGGACACTCACCACAGTGCTTGCTGCCTCAGACGGCAATCACTCTTCTCTCCCACGCGTCCCCTGCATTCATAGCCACCATCCCTTGCCCGGTTCCTCACCGCCTGCTACATGCACAAAGGGTTTTCTGATCCCCTCTGGATGTTACACTGCTCCCAGCCGCAGATCAGCACAGGACCCAGAGCAGCCGGGCGCACGCACAGCCTCTGCTCCAGGGGCACATGGCACTCACACACACCTCCCACACGCTGCCAGCACCCTGTCTCCGAACCCAGCTCTCGCTCAGAAAACCAGAGCGACTCTCCAACCACGGTGACTGGGGAAGAAAATCCTGGGAAGAAGCACAACGTGATTCAACCCAGCGATATGTCCAAAGAAAGCCTTAAACAATAGCCCTAAGGGGTGTGATCTGCCACTGTTTGGCGGGGGAAGTTCGAGCTGCAATGCCCATCGACAATAATTAATTGTCTGCACTGTTAACAGTTTCACTGCTGATCAAAGCAGCCGGGCAGCACCGGGAGAATTACAGCCAGTTGCTGTCACTAATCAAAGCACGTCGGCAATAAACAATCCGCAACTCTGTGACACACTCTATTCCCGTCACACATAATCTCTCACTGTCTTTCTGTTTCCCTTTAGTGGCTTCCTGGCACACAGAATCTCCGTGCAATCAAAAGTAAAAAGAAAAAATAAAACCGAACAAAAAGATCCAGTTCACTCTTTTCTGTAATTAAAGTGAGAGGAATAAAGTAAATCCTTGCATCAGTGGGCTGGTGGTGGTGGAAGTCACTCAGTGCACTCTGCACAGGACTCAGATACAAATGAGTTTGACAAAGATTTCTCAGCTGATGCAGCTGAGCACAGTAAAAGCATCATTTCCCAAGCTGTACAGAACCTAAACCTGCCATGCAGAGGCAGGTTTGCCAAGCACTGGTGCAGACCCCGGGTACACTAGCACAGTACTACTGCTTTAGCTTTAAAAACAATTGCTTTAGCTTTAAAAACTATCCAATAGATGTTGCTAGTTACAGTATCCCGTAGCAATCGTACACATATTTCAGTAGGCGAGCATGTGTAATTACAGCCCTGCTTCTTCCTGCATCACTGTGCACCTGGAAAATACCCACATTTTTTCCTTTGTGGGTTTTCCCAATATTGCTAAATTAAGAGATGAACACAGAACACACCCCTTGGCCAAAGCTCACTCCAAAGGCTATTTATGCTGCTGCTGTTTTCTGCCCCCCGGCCCTCATCACAGTGAAGGAAGAATTTTGCCAATAATATCATTATCTGCTGGTGTCATCCACTGCAGTGTATTAGTCTGTGTCTTTTTGTACACAGTGTTACACTGACTTCATAGAATTGGAATTATGCCATGGCTTGAGTTTGAAGGAACCTTAAAGATCATCTCATTCCAAACCTGCAGAGACACCTTCCACTAAAAGAGCAGGTTGCCCAGAGCTCCATCCAGCCTGGCTTTGAAGACTTCTAGGGAAGGGGCATCCACAGCTTCTCTGGGCAACCTGTTCCAGTGCCTCATCACCCTCACAGTGAAGAATTTCTTTCTAACACCTAATCAGTAGCTCTCCTCTTTCAGTTTAAAACCATTATCCCTCATCCCATCACTATTTGTCCATGTAAAAAGTTGCTCTCTGTCTTTTTTATAATCCCATTTAATTACTGGAGGCCACAATGAGGTCTCTCTGGAGCCTTCTCTTCTCCGGGCTGAACAACTCCAGCTCTCTCAGCCTGTCTTTACAGGAGAGGTGCTCCATCCTTCTGATCATGTTCATGGCCCTCCTGTGGACTCAGTCCAATAGATCCACCTCTTCTTGTGTTGAGGGCCCCAGAGCTGGATGCAGTGGGGTCTCATGAGAGAAAAGCAGAGGGACAGGATCCCCTCCCTCCACAACAGCTCTCCCTTCTCATTTATTGAAGGAAGTGGGGGGATGGAACACTCTGGCTTTTCTTTTCTGACAAATGTACTTAAAGAACCCCTTCTTGTTATTCTTCACATCCCTTCCCAAGTCCTGTTTCATCTGTGCCTTAGCTTTACTGATCCCATCCCAACACACCCCAACTGTATCCCTGTACTCTCCCCATGTCACCTCACCCTGCTTCCACAGGCTCTGCATTTTCCTTCACTCCTCAGCTTGAGGGGAAAGTCTTTGCTCAGCCATGCCAGTCTCTGGCCTGCCTGACTTTATTTCTTACACATTGGGAGGGAGAGGTCATGTGCTCTAAGAAAAGTGGCCTAAGAAAAGAGCTGCCAGATCTGGTCAGCTAAGGACAGTTTCCCAGGCAATCTCCTCCACTAATTCTTTAAACAGCTGGAAGTTCACTATTCTAAAGTTCAGGGTCCTGACTTTGCTCTTTGCCAGGCCTGTGTTTCTTGAGATCACAAATTCAGCCAGGGCATGGTCTCTACAGTCCAGGCTGCCTCCAGTCCTACACCCTGTAATGAGCTCATTAGTGTTGACGAGCACCAGGTTCACTAATGCTTCTTCCCTCATTGGTTTGTCTAATACTTGGACCTGGAATTTATCCTTGATGCACTCCAGGAGTCTCCTGGATTGCTTAGAACCAGTGGTGTTTTGCTTTCCCAGCAGATATCGGGACGGTTGAAATCCCCCATCAGGATGAGAGCTCGTGAGTGGGATGCTTCCTGCAGCTGAGACAAGAGGCCCTGTCAACAGGTTCCCCCTGCTTAGACACCTGTACTAAACCCCAGCCATGAAGTCTCTGTTGTTGGTCTGGTCCTTGACTTTTACCCAAAAGCTCAACCTGTTCATGACTGTTTCTCAGAGACAGCTCTTTACAATCCATCCATTCCATAACATAGAGCACAGCACTCCCACCCCCCCTTGCCAGCCTCTCTCTTCTGAAAATCTTGTAGCCCTCAATTGCAGTGTTCCAGTTACATGACTCATTCCAACATGTTTCCATGATAACAATTCAGAGTTCTCTAACTGAACCATGGTTTCCAACTCCTCTTGCTCGTTACCCACGCTGTGTGCACTGGGGTCTTGGGGCAGACTTGAGCCAGACCAGATTCCTCCAAGACATCTAGCACGGTGTGACTGAAAACAACACAGACTAAAAAACTTTGGAAGAACTCCCACTTGTTGCACTAATTTCTCATGAATAAATTAAGATGACAGTGATAGCAGCAACAATAAGAAGCCAGCATTTCCGAGGTATTTTACACCTTAGAATTACTGTGCAAACAAGGATTAAAATCTGTGCATAAACACCACCTTCCACACTTGACAGACCATTGTTTGCTGAAGCCGCAGCACCTGCTGAGACATGATCTTTTATTAGATCAGATATTTCAGCCACCACAGACACTGCAGCAGCAGGAAACTATTGAAATCCTTGTGGGAAGCAATGCTCACGTGTCAGGCAGCACAAACACCACCAGGATTCTAAAGGCACCACCTTAGAGGAAGTGATAAATCCTGCTGGGGTGTCATGCAAGGAGTGATGTCAAGGCCAGGGGTCAGCAGGGAGAACCAGAGCACCCAGAGAAACTGCCAACATGTCATGGGATAACCAAGCAGGGGAAGAACCATGCAGAGTGCACAGTGCCCAAAAAGAATCCAGCCTCATTTAAGAGGGCAGAGGAAACCTGGAGTAAATTCTGGAAATAATTGAAAGAAAGAGTGGAAAGTAAAGTTTTTATACTGCATGTCCTGGTGTCTCAGGGACTCTTCAGGCAACGGTGTTCTCTCACTTTCAGACAGTGAGTACTATGAGCCAAAAATAAAAATTGGGATGAATTTGAACAGAAGGACTCAGAAGCAACTGGCACTGCAAAGGGTCCAAGGCCTCCACTGAGATGAGGGGATACATGCAGGCAGGCTTCTGTCTGGGAAGAATATCCTGAAACCACTCCAGTTGTGAAAACACAGGTGATTTTTCAGGGCACGTGAGACAAGGAGGTGCCAGGAACAGTTTTGTCCAGGACAAAGATTTGATGGTCTCTGCAGCCCTATGTTTCCCTTGGTGCACAATTTCACCATTGTCATCGCTCAACACTACAAAGGTAAGTCAGTCTTTCAGCACTTGTTCAGGCTGCTCAGCATTAGCAGCAATGCCAGCAAATCCAACACTGGCCAGTCACCCTGGAAAGAGGGTGGGTAATTTTTGAATGGGTACATGCAGAGGCAGCTCTAAGAAACCCCTTCTCTATATTGAACCTCTGAATATCACAACAACCTGTAGGGTCCTCACAAACAGTTTCAGACTCTGGTCTGCCCTTGGCAGCTGTGAGAGTCACTGGCTCCAGGCAAGGCATGACAAGCCAGAGGGGGGGAACTGTCACCGCATCTTTTGTGAGAAATGGCACATATACCTCTGCCATCTCAGCCACAGAAAAACAATGGGAAATCATCTAATTTCTTCCCAGAAGGAAGCTATTATAACTCCTTCCAAGATATTCTACATCTTCCTTATGCAACCTAGTTCAGGATTAATGCCATAACAAAACTAATTTCTGCAAACTGGTATGTGGTTGCTCTCTTGCCAGCTTGTACCCCTTGGCTGGCTTTGGGTCAGTGGTGACTTGCTTGGGGTCAGTGTGGACAGGATCAGTCTTAACACTTCTTGATCTTAAAGAAACTTGCTTGAAAGTAATTTTCCACGTGCCTGGTAATCACGTTCTCGCTGTTTCTTTCTTTGTTTATGTTCCATTTCTGCCAAGTAACAGTGTCCTTCCTGTAAATGGAAAAGCTTGGATCCCCAAGCTCATACCAGGTGATTTCCTTTGTAAGTTTGGCTGAACTGGCTGCTTTCCTAAAAAGTAGGCAAAACACTTTGATCTTCAAAAAAAAGGAGGCTAGTCAGAAAGACCACTATTAAATGCTGTTAGAGAAGGGCCAAGCAGCACATGCAGCTTTGTGTTGCTAAATTAACAATGCAAAACCAGACCTCACAACAGTCTGTCCCACTTAAAATACTTCCAAATTCTGATGCTTGCAACAAATCAATGGCCTAATCAATTCACAACTAGAAAACAACTGAGTTGGCACGTGGATTATGCAAGTAGGTTCAGCTCCCACAGAGGAAATCATGGTCCAGTATCAAAGCTGCTTCCAAAGACACTGTAAATTTGGAAAAGCTTGATAACCTGTCTAGGGAAATCTCAGCATGCTCCTGCCTCAAAGTCTACACTGGCCCTTTTCCTCTGGGCATTTCTTAGTTGGTTACAGACAATGCCCAAGTAACATAAAATACAGCTTCTTCCTACAACTGAAGTAGCCAAGGCATCCCTTTGTGTCTTCTGATTTCCTGCAAAAAAAGGCACACCTTCTTCCTTGGAATCTCTCTGAATCATGGGGCAGGCGGGCAGCCCTTAACCCTCTCCTGGCCAGGCAGCAGGACACAGGCATTGCTGAGGAAGACTCCCTGCAATCCCTGTTCAACCCTCCAGCCCCAGGAGCCTTTGGCCACCCTAGTGCAGAGATGCCATGAGGTCTTCTCCAGTGTTTTTGGCAAGGGCAGCTCAGTACAGTCAACCCTGCCAGGTCTTTCCCTGATTCATAGAGTCTTCACAGTGTATTTCTAGCTTTAAATAAAAACAAACAAACAAAAAAAAAAGCAAATAAACAAAGGAGAAACAACTTATTTTTCTTTCTTCTTTTAGACCTGGAATCTTCTTGAAATATCACTGACACGAAAGGGACTTGGGCTTTGCATTTTTTGTTATTGCAGAGTGCAACCACGCACCTATTGACACAAAAGAAACATGCTGGCCTGTGCAGTGCTGCTTTTCTATTAAGCAAGATGAGGAGGAGATTGAGGAAGAACTGCTTTCTGATATACACTTGGCCATGCTTTCTCACTGCTTCCAGACTCCCCATTAAGTGCTCATTTCCACAACTGCACATTTTGGAATAACACAGGCAAGCCCTTCATCTCTAGTAAGCAGCAGATTAAACCATTTGATACCCAGAGTTTTGATAAAGAGAAACCTTTCAGTTCTAACTTGCTATAAATCTGTTCTCAAATAGTCCTACAATATCTTTCATGATGCATTTTCTCATGCTATTTGCAAACTAAAACTACTTTTTAAACAAATAGAATTAATTAATCTGTTTTCTTAAACTGCTTCCAAGATGCTCTGTGAAGAGAGCCAAGTCTTAACCAGCTCCCCAACGTGCCATACAAAAAGAGAAAAAAAAAAAAAAGAAAACCGTAAGTGTAAAACAGAGGCTATAGAAAACAAAGTTCTGCCAGTCCTACTTGCTAAAGAGCATCTTTTGCCAAAATAATTCTTTTCTGTCTTCAAACTAACAGCACCATAGGAGGAGGATTACTGACAGTACTGAGGCACACTCCCAGTTTTATGTAAAGTACAGCTTTCATGGGATGCTGCTTTTCCCCAGCAGTGCTGCCACTAACAGCATTCCAGCTCATGCAAAGAAAGTAACCTCTGTACATCACAGCACTTGCATTCCCAAAGAATAGGTTCAGCATCAATCCCATAGCCTGGTCTGAAAATGTGGCTGTGGGGTTTTCTGTGCAGGCAGTCCCTGAAAGAACACAGATTCAGAACATGGATGATTTGTAGCATTAGCATCTAATAGCCAACACAGAACTTCCCTGCCACTACCATCACATCAATGCATGTGATGCTATGTCACTACAGAGCTGCTTTTCGCAAGAGCTGCATCTTCCTGTCTTCACAGGGGCTCCAGGGTACCTGAGCAGTAAGATACTGTAGCAATAGAGTAGAAAAGTGAAAAAATGCAAGGCATTACAGGATCGGATTAGAGAGGTACCATTTCAGAGATTTACATGCTGATACTTGAAGACACCTTTTTTTTATTTTTAGGGGAAAAAAAGGAGTGAATTATAACCAGTTTGTCTTGCAGTTCAAAGAACCCAGGCTCCCAGGAGTCACAGAGATGTGCAAGAAAAGCTAGGCAGAAAAGCACCAGAAAATTAAACTGTTAGAAACTAATAAAGAAGCCTCAAATGGCAGCAAGGGGGAGAACTATCAGCAGCAAGAATATGTTCACCACCCATCCCTCTAGGCAGATTACTCTTCTCAGGATGTTTCTGGCTAGCAGGCTAATCTTGGGAATACTTTTGTTACATTCCCTGTGCCTGTTTCTGGGAACACAGCTACGAGAAACAAGCCTGCTAGAAAGTAAGGGTAGGTCTGGGCTTTGAGCCTTAGTTAAGGGAAAATGTAAACCTTTCTCCAAATATGTGATTAGGTCTCATGATCCAGGAAGAAGCAAGAAGATAGCTAATGTGTGTTTATAAGTCTTGCCACATCTGCTTCCAAACTTTCCATTAACAACTTGGTGAGTGTCCAGTATCAGGAGGTTTTCCAGGGCTGGGACACGGAGGAAATACTGCTGTGTGAGAGACATGCACTATTGTAATGATATTCCCAAATGACATGACGAGGTGGTGACAGGATTTGTGCTCACCGACAGTAGGCCTGAATCACTGCCATGCTGCCAATAAACCACAGGGCTTTGGGTTTGGGGCATTGTTCTTTTTCCTCAGTTTAATAAACAAAAGCTGCAAGGAGAAGCCTTTTCTGAAGGCAGACTGCAGATCTGCAGAGAGGAACAGGAGAAAGTTTGTCTTGCTGCTGCCAGAAGGACAGAGATGAGCAGGACTGGCAGCCTCGAGAGCTGCCTGGTTGAGAACTGGAGGAAAAGGGCCATGGCTGAGTGGGTTCAGCAAACCATGGGCAAATGGGTCATTGCACCAGGCAAACTGGGTGCTCAGGCTGCTGAAACTCAGGACAAAGGCTGCTGGGACCTGTCTCAGAGCTCACTGATCCCCAGGATGGAGTGAAGGCAGGACAAGTGTCCTCTTCTACCAGCAGCTATAGAGCACAACAGATTGAAAAACTCCATATGATGAAACGTGCTGGGTGCTACAGGGCAAAGTAAACTTTCTAAACAGACTCAGCCATAGTTATTATGTGCAATCCTGACTTGTTTGTTGTAACTTTAGCTATTAACACTGGTAGGCAAAAAATCACCTCTTAGTTTTATACATACAGTGAGAAAAAGCCAGCATAAGGGATGAAAAGGAAATTGTTCTTCCTCTTCTTCTGCCTAACATGCAGCAGGTGAACTCTGACTGACTTCTGCAACTAAAAACGGAAAATGAAAACATGTTGTTTGTTACATTGTGAACTTGCCTTCTCAGTAGTGTCAGCCTGCTTCTATGAACCAGCATGTCACTCCACCTCTGGAAGGTTTTTTTTCCAAATCAAATCACTCATCTGCAAAAATTGTAATGAAATCACAGCTCTCTGGTCCATTTTCATATTCACACATTTTCATATTCACACTTTGTGCTTGGTGCCAACATGTTTTGTCCTAGGTACTTCTTTATATTAGCATGTGACAGAGAACTTCTGATGAAAAACATGGTCACTGAGGATGAAGTGGTTCAAAAAAGGCTTTTCTTGGTAAGAGTTATTCAGATTTTAAAAATTCCAGCAAAAGACAAATTTATTCAAACCTTCAGATCCCAGCTTGTGGGTTTCAAAAGCTTGTGGTTTTGTGTCAGAAAACTTGGCAGATTGCAGAAATTTTGATGCCTTGTAACATGACTTTGATATTACTTTACACAATAAAACCCACATACTTCAGACTATGCCAGTAACTTGTTCAATGGCCATTTTTTTTCGGCTGTGCTGTTGAGTGTATGGGCCACTTACATTAAACTGCTCATTAGGCTTAATTTACAATAACTGTAACTACTTAAAGATGAGTTTATTGTCTGGAGCTACATAAGGATAACGTGTTTCATTAAACTAGGAAAGAAGGAACACCCATAAAAGGTAAACCACCTTATTTCTTCCAACACTCTTGCTTTCATTATGGCCCTTTACACAGACAAACATTGTGTACCGAAGCTTAAAATTAAGGGAGAAGCATGGGACTGCATATGAGGTGACCAGTGTGTCAGCTTCCTTTGAATCCAGCTATAAGCAACCAGTCAGAAACAGGCTGTCCTGCTCCCTCTTCATGAACCCTCTTGCTTTAATGATTTCAGAACTACAAGGTTTTTCTTTTACAACAGCTCCCAAAAAGAAAAAGATGTTATGGGAATGGTAAGAAAGCCAGTAATGGAGCCAGATGCAGTGAAAAACAACTGAGTCAAAAACTTCACTAAAAGTCACGTTAAATACCATTATCTCTGCTGGTAAAGAACACACCAGACACGTGGAGCCAGATCCACAGCTGGTGACCTAACTCTGATGCAAGTGAGGCTATTTACACAATGTTTTGTGAGGGCAGGATCTGTTCGAGAGGACAACCGTGAGGCTCCGGGCTGCCTTTGAAGCCGTAACACACCATTCCATGCTACAGATAGCTGGGTGTCATGTGTTGCATCGGCTGCTGGTTTATACTGTGCTCCCGTGGTTAAGCAGAGCAGCTGCACAGCAGGGAGGGAGGGGATGACTTGTAACCCAAGAGCACAGCCAGCGAGGGCTCTCCACCCAGGAGAGGGCTGTACGTCCTGGAGGCACAGGAGAACATGTAGCAGCTAACTCTGACAAAGACAGTCAGACCTGAGTGACTTAAAAAATAGCCTTGCCCTTGAAGGGGTGGATACCCAAAGCAAGGACTTCTGGCCCCAAGTCTGCTTCCCGCATCAAGGAGCATGTTTCTAAATCCAAAGCAAGCAAGAGGGCTTGGAAGCAGCATTTCTGACAGAACATGCCATTTTTAAAAAGGCAACATAACGTGGCTGCCAGAGGATTTTTCTTCTCTGAGACCACGCCTGTTATAGTCTCTTCTGCCAAGAAAATCCATTTGTGCAGCTGTGCCATGAGTGACTCAGAGATTCCCTGATGCTGAGTCTCCAGACTTGTCCCATCAGTGGCTCAGTGGCAGCATGGGCAAGAACAGATCAGCTCAAGAGGACAGGGAGCCAGGACCAACACATCAGAGACTGGTTTTCTTCTGGAGTATTTCTGCTTGTATTAAGCAGAGTGAATACACCAGTGAATGAAAAAAAAAAAAACAAACCAGATTGTGAGATGTGATCCTATAACTGGAACGTGGTGGTAGAGGAAGGGCCACACAAATGTCCTTTCTCTGTAGCTCCCTGCTTTGAGCAGCAGGTGACCACAACAAGCAGGATACAAGACCTCATGCCTCCTACTTCTGATCTGGCATTTTGCAGCTTTTCCAAGAAGACTGAGGTCACAGACTGCCATTATTCAGTTTGGGGTCCGACAACAGGAGAGATAAGCAAAGTGCTTCCCTGAGGGCACAGGCAAGAAGGTGGGTAACTGAGGACCTGCTGGTGAAAATAAATCAAGAAATAAAACAAACCAAGTGTACATTTAATCCTGTGAAATCTGGCTTCAAATATTGAGTTCAGAGGTGGCCAACCCTGCATTAGGATTTTCAGGGATGTTAAATGGGCCTGGGACAGCTAAACACAACCTAGGAGGGCCGCAGCTCCCTCCTGAGCACTGTGGGTAGCAGCTGACACGGACAGCGCAGAGGTGTTACAACGTGGCTGAAGCTGGATAAAAAACAAGGCAAGAGACTCTTTTTGGCTTAGATCTCTAGATGGTACTATCCACCACACCCTAATGATTCAGTGACAGAAGGATCCAACAGCATTAAATATCCACAACTGCACACACAGTACATACATGTACATGAACACACACATGCCCAGACATATATATTGCATTTACATCTGTATGGATTCAATACAACACCCACCCTTACAGAAAGGCAGCAAAATCTATCTGCAATAGAACACTGCAGTGATGATATTTTAACTGATTGCTATTTCAAGACACTGTCACTGGAAAAGATTTGTATCTCTATCACTGTGACCGCCCATGCAATTAGTCTATCTTTGTGCCAGATTATATTAATGGACAATGAATGGAAAATTTCCATTTAAAAAAACATTCACAGGAAAAAAGAAATACCTATGTAGATACACTACCTTTAACAAAAGAGAAAGTTCAAGACTGAGAAAGCTTAGTGCTAGAGTTCCTTGCCTGAAAAGCACTGGAAAATTCCAATCACTGCCTCTCAAGTCTTACACATCAAATATTTTTTGCTTCCAGACAAAACAGATCACTGCAATTTAATCAGCAAGGTAACAGTGCAGATAAGCTTATGGTGTGTGGAGAGACATAATTAAGCTTGTGAACCCTAACTCTAATTCTAACCCTGACTAAGTTGAACCCAACCCTTAATTCTAACCCCTAACCCTAACTTAATCCAAACCTACACTCAAACCCTGGCAATGAATAATGCCTCTCAGAGCAGCCAGGACCAGGGGAAAAAACACTCACAAGGGGGGAAAAAAAAACCCCAGCTGGCTTCTTTTTATTCTACATTGAAAAAAAATATTAAAAACTCTACATCAAAGGCAACCTGCAAGACTAAATGCAACATACAAGATTAGACACATGCAGTCACCAACACTCATTCAACATCCACTCAATTCCAGCACTCACTTGGAACACTCAGTTGAGAATTACCATTCTCTTTACCTGTCCAGGTCCTAAACAAATTCTTTGCTAGGATTTCCATGATGAGAAAAGGGCTTCCCTTTTCTTCCTTGAACTCATCTCACAGTCCTTACATTCACACAAAACAGAGCTTAGCCTTCAGATAAACACATCTCTGATAATCACGTATCTTTGGCATTTCACCAGCTCTGTGCACGGAGATGATTTTACCAAGGCAGAAGGAATTTTCACAGCAACTTTCCTTGATCAGACCACTCAGTTCAGTCAAATACTGTAGGACTTAACAAGCCCAGGCATCTTCATCAAAGCAAATGAGACAGTAATTATAAACGAACTTATTCTAAAGAGAGACAGATTGACAGGGACCATTTATTTAATTCTTTATCAAATGCAAGGTAGGTACAGCATTTCAACAGAAGCAGAAAAACATCTCAGGATGAATATAACAGTATTTCCACAAAGCAACAGCGTTTAGATCCTGCTGTGGTGAAAGCTGGAACCACAGTGCACTGTAAAATCCACCCAGGTTCCTTTTTCAGGGCACCTTGAGTCCACGCACAGAAGTTAAGAGCAGAGCTGTTCCTAAGTTGCCACATCTGGACACTGCTCCACTGAAATCACAATTTGTTTCAGCAGGGAGTCATTTTTACAAATGTTCCTTGAGTAAATGAGGTGATCCCATTGGAAACAGCCTAGTGCAAGAGAAATCTTTTTTCTTTTAATAGAGACCAATCTCTGATAATCTCCCACACAGTGAATAACACTGTACTACACAAATAGGCTGTCAGATCCAAATGGGTGGTTATCATGAGTAAGGCACTACTCACAGTGACCAAAGGTGATAAAAACATCTGTTCCTTCCTGGTTATCACAAAGAGGTGGCCTTCTGCTATGGCATGTATGAGACTAATGGCATGCAGGGAACTGACTCATGTATTAGGTGTGTCCTACCTTTAGAAATAATGTTACACCAAAGAAAATGAAAAAGTGGGTTTCTACCTTGTGTACAGCATGGATTTAGTGTGTTTATAAAAGCAGGAAATACAACACCTGTGTCCTCTGCTTTACACAATTTAAACGACACAAACACACACAAGCAGGTTGAACAACGACAGACTGACATGTTTGTGGTGAACATACCCAGTGAGTTTCAGACATCTGAGATGGGCACTGGGCATGGTAATAACCCACCCTGGAGCTGATACTTCTGACCTTACATCAACAACCTGGGTCCTACTCTAAGTAGCCACTTACCCATTCCTCTACATACTTCTCTAAAGTGGTCTGAGAGAAGAACAAGCCCACATCAGCTTTTATAAGTGTAACATGATAACTTTGCAAAAAAATAACATTTTTGTACATATTGTCCTAAATACATCTCTTACTAACCAATTACTATGCAAAACAAAAGTAAGGATTTTAATTAAATGAACTCCTGCAACACTCCCCAGATTTCTTACCAGCATGATAGCACTGATGTTTCCAGAAATTGCATGGAGTAAAAAAAATGAAACCAAACATTTTGGTTTAACTTTTTAAAACAAGAGAAAAAACCTCTCCCACTTCTGCTTCTCTCACAGCTTCATCTCTGAGCACTTCAGCTTTGTTTGCTCCAGAACATTTTCAAGTGTAACAACACTTGGGAAGGGTCAGCTCTCCACCAATCATCACCAATGCTGAATATCCATATGATCATACGCATGCAGCACCTTGTCGTAGAGCTCTGGTGGTCTTGTGGATACAGCATGCAATGGGAAGCTAAAAATAAAACCTCAAATCCTACATCATCTTCATTTCTGTTTTCTAGTCCATGTTTAACTGCACAAACATGTAGGGTGGGGACTTTCACTCTTCCTGTTGGGCAATGCATGAACACATCAGGTTTCTGATGTCACACTGAAAAGAGAAAAACCCTTAAACTGGAAAAAGAACTGCAACTATTCACAGGTGGAATAGAGAGACTCAGGATGTGCCTTGTGCCTGAAGGAATAGCATTACAACTGATGTAAAATGAGCAGCAGCCCAAATCCTGTCCCACTTTTCTTCTCTAGCTCTCTGCTCAGCAAATCCCTGACATGCAGCTCCAGCAGCAGGGGAGCTGAGGAGTAAAAAGACTATTGTTCTGGCATGCAGAGAGACCACAGTATCAACAAAAATGACACCCAGGCTTTCCAAGCAGACATCTGCTAGAAGCAGGCTAGGACCTGGAAAGATAAGCAGTACTAATACACACAGACTGGTAACAAACCCAGTTATACACCAGAACAGAGGAGTCCATTTTTGATAATAAGTAACAGCAAATTCCACTCCAGAGTAACGACAAAAGCTTTCTGGTTGCTATAAGTCATGTCCCACCTGCAGCAGATTCCAGGGAAGTGTAGGTCCAGCAGGTAAGTATTCTAGCAGTGTTCTCCTCTTTCAGGAGGATCTTTGTTGCTGGTATTTACACTGCCCAACTTCGGGTAACAAATTATGTCTCCAAAATTAGGAAATTAGTCTCTCTGTTTTCAGTCGAAGGAGACAGGGCCTGCCAAGACTGACTCAAAGTCTCTCTGAGCAGGACTCTGGTACCCTATGCTCTTAGGGCAGACATTGAAGTCAGACAGCTCCAAGTAGCAAGTCAAAATATGCATTGAAGCTCCTTTCCATTCCACTCACATATATCTTTTTTTGGGAAGCAAACAGTACTTCTGGCTACACAATTTTGGTTTCTGAACAGGTATTCAAATTACCCTTTTTTCTACCACTGAAGTACTTTATAGAGATGCACCTGGGCCAAGGCTACATTACTCTTCCCCCCAAGTCTGGCTGCAGCTCCATGTGGAAGCCTCAAGCACAAATGAAACTACTGGGAGAAAACGGGAGAATTCCAAGTTTGAGGTTTTTCAACATTTGCAATTCAGGACCTGGAGCAGAATTTCGAGCAGCAAGCAACACTGTAACATTTATGAAATGCCAATGCATCGACTCTTGCGACACGCCTTGCAGCATAATTAACTGAGTTATGGTGTCTTTTTGATAAGGGGCTGCAAAAGAAAGCAAATTACCACTTAAGGCAACATTCAGCACCTAGAAGCGAGAGACGCGTAACAAAATTCTGTGAAATGGTTATTAACTCATGAATCTGTTATCCTTCCATGCCAGGCTGAAAGAGATCTCAAACAGTTCTGTATTGTACTTTTGCCCCATGCCTCTGCCCAAAGCAAGTCTGAGTGCACCCAGGGCATGCACTGTCAGGTGTTTCTCCAGTATGCTCTTAGTAACCTCCAGTGAGGAAAACTTCACAGCTTTTCCTCTGCAGCCTCGTCCGACTATTCATCATCTCTACAGTACATGGGTTTTCCTAATGCTTGATCTGACTAATTTATTTACACTGGGAATTAGAGTACCATAGGCACTGGTAGGCACACTTATTTATCATCACTGCAGTGGCTTATAATTAAACTTACTCAACACTCCCCAGTAGAGGACTTGTACTCAATTGAATTTAAACTATTTGTATTGAAATTCAGCATCTCAGTCAACTGCCTCAGGGCTGGTTTGAAGAATATTTCAACCAGAGATAATCAGTGATTTCTATGAATGAATGGAGCTACAATCCATATTGCATGCTAGCCAGACACCTTCCCTTGGAAAAACTTGGTATTGAAACCCTCCCAAGATCCCCACAGACACATACACCCTTGGAACTTGCAGATATAGCCTAACACCACTCCTATGGAAAAGTACTGAAATTTGGCCAAGCTGTGTGTTTTCATTTCAGCTTGTCTCCCCACCACTGCCATTGCAGGCACTTCACACGCTAAGGAAGGTAAAATCCATGGCAGCTGAACGTAGCTCCCACAGCAGCAGATCCACAAGAAGGCACAAACAGCTCTGAAACACACACAGGCTGGAGCAGGGACATATGTTCCATGCTGAGCCTTTCCAGTTGCCAACCAGGAGCCTGGTCTGGGCACACTGAAGGCTGGAGGTTTACTGAGAACTGACAACAGAGTAACATACAGGGGAAGATGCAACCAGAACTAAGTCTCCAAGAACATAGCCTAGGACCTGATGCTATCCACTCCAGTGGCAAACCCCCTAGTAATTTCAGTGGAGCAGAAGCTGGTTCCTAGTACTTGACTCACAATCTGACCTTCCACCTCTCCTGTGATGCCTCCAGTTCAAGGACAAGGTACATTGGCAAGGGAAGGCATTGAAAAGGTATGTCCCTACTTTGAGTATGGGAATCTGTCTGCAAATAAACAGAGGACTGAGCCCAGCGTGCTGTCTCTTCATGGGGATAAAGTTTGTTAAATTAATAGATCAATCAAGCTGTCGGCATAGCACTCCAATCTGCAGTATTATATAAACTCAGTCTCACAGATGTCTGATATACCATCTTAAAGCCCACCCTAATTACCTTTTCCCATTGCTTCCATCACGATGTATAGAACGGACTCTCACTGGTGCGCTGCCTGGAGGGTCACTCCACAAGCAGGGAGCTTTTCACAGCTGGAGCATGGGAAGGGGCATGAATCACATCAGCATTTTTCAAAGGGACCACTTAGGAAGAAGTTCTCAGTTTGCAGTCACTCATTGAAAGGGAAACAAACAAAACCTTAAACGGGCTAGCAGCAGCTTTGGGGACATATAAAAATATTTAGAAAAAAACCCAACTTTGATCTCTTATGGTGTAGTTAACCATAATATAACAACATACAAGTAAAGAGATAGAGATAAGCAAAGGCAGAATCCCTACAAAAACCCAGTATCTGGAGACAGCATCATCTGTCTTGCCTATATGAAATGAAGTATGACAGTTTGCACCTTAGAGGGGTTCTACGAAAGATACAGCATTTCAAGAGAGAATGCAGCAATGATTTGATTAACTTGGACTAATCTCCAAATACTTTCTTCATTCCTGGTTTTACACTGATGAGTAATTTCATTTTTATGATAAGTCCTCTTAGTTCCATCCACACCTATATCTGAATCTGACACATTATTTATCTACACACATTTCTGCATGTATTAAGTTCTCTTTTTACACTCCACTTTTGCAGAACATTATTAAGTAACAGCAAAAAATTCTATTCAGACTGTGTCCAAGGCAAAGGAGGGAGTCCCTTAGTCTGTCTTTAAAACTCCATCAAGTTAAAAAAATTAAAAGCCTCAAGTGTTTTCCTACCTAACAAGCCTATTTTCACTGGTGAAATTACTCAACTGTGCAAACATCTGCAAAAGAGGGGCCTGTCACTGTAAGCTTCCCACACGCCTCTGATTCCAAAGTATAAGCCAATGAGTGTGACTGACAGCTCTCACATACACGTAACAGCACATCCAGGGGCATTTAAGTGGGTGAGGGCTGAAATAAGCACAGCTATATTTGGACTTCAGCATTTTCATGGAGAAACTGGCAGCTCTTGGCTTGGACAGGTGAACTCTTCACTGGGTAAAAACCTGACTGGGTGTTTGGCCCTGAAGGTTGTCAGTGAACAGAGTTAAATCCAGTTGGCAGCCAGTTCAAAGTGATGTTCTCCAGGACTCAGTACTGGGGCCAGTCCTGTTTAATACCTTTATAAACGATCAGGATGAAGGGATTGAGGGCACCCTCAGTCAGGCAAGTGTGTGAGGTTCAGCAAGGCTCAGTGCTGGGTCCTGCCCATGGGTCACAACAACCCCAGGCAGCACTGGAAGCAGTGGCTGGAAAGCTGCACAGTGGAAAAGGGCCTGGTGGTTCTGGTCAGCAGCAGCTGCACATGAGCCAGCTGTGCCCAGGTGGCCAAGAGGGCCAATGGCATCCTGGCCTTTATCATCAATAGTGTGGCCAGCAGGGCCAGGGCAGTGATCGTCCGCCTGTACCAGGCTCTGGTGAGGCCACACCTCAATTCCCATGTCCAGTTCTGGGCCCCTCAGGACAAGAAGGACATTGAGGTGCTGGAGCAAGTCCAGAGAAGGGCAATGGAGCTGGTAAAGGGTCTGGAGCAAAGTGATATGAAGAGCAGCTGGCAGAGCTGGACTTGTTTGGCCTGAAGAAAAGGAGGCCTCCAAAACTGCCTGAAAGGAGGGTATAGCTGGGGGGGTCAGCCTCTTCTTGCAAGTAACAAGCCATAGGACAAAGAAGCAACTGCCTCAAGTTGTACTACGGGAGGTTTAGATTGGATATTAGGAAAAAAATTATTCACCAAAAGAATTGTTAAGCACTAGAACAGGCTGTCCAGGGTACCTCCATCATCCCTGGAGGTATTTAAAAGCCATGTGGATGTGGCATTTTGGGACATGGAGTAGTGGTGGTCTTGGCAGTGCCGGGTTAATGGCTGCACTTGATTTTAAAGGTCTTTTCCAACCTAAAGGATTCTATGACTCTGCTATGTGCATCTTCCTGTTCAGACCACGCAGGATTCAAACCTCTGCCATCTGCAACAGTACTGTCAATGTGCAGAGAGAAAGAATGTCCTGCATCCTGGGGATGGAGCTCTCTTTTAAAACTCACACCTCTAGAAAAACTTTCTACTGACAGTTCCAGGAACCTTATCCTTGCTAAAGGACATATAAACTTTTACAGACAGATGTTCTGCATTACTCATTTACTTATTTCATTATTCTGAACATAAAAATGGGAAAAGCATCATTTGGTCACTTCAAAAATCCCCAAATGGTCAAATACTTATTTTATCATGGTTTTTTTTAGTTGCAAAATTATTTGTGTGAGCAAGCATGTGAACAGCTGGAAGAGAAGCTTTTTGGTTCTAATCATTGCAAAGTCACTTTGATGGCGGGGAACAACCTTTATCAAAATCTGTCATATATTTGTAAGGAAATGGACTTAATCATGTAAAAGGCATTTTTCAACTCTTTTAGCATATGCTCCCAATTATAGCACTGGCATTTTGAGAACAGCCAGATATTCATGCACTCAGTTTCATAAACAAGCATCTTGTCAGCTTGGAACTACACAGAAAGGAAGCTGCAAAACCAAAACCACTCTCTGCACTACACTATTTTAGGACACAAAAATCAGAAACCAACACTTCTTTCATGAGGGGACACCATGACTGACCAGAGGGAAACATCTCTTGCAGTGAAGAACAGGGCTGTTTCCCGTAATTTTAACATACTTAAGGAAACATGAACTGTACCTTTCACGTAGATTATGAAAGCTGGCCTTTAATACATGAGACAAAAAATATACAAAAATTATGCAAAGTAGCAGTTTCTTGTAAACAACTGTTAGGTAGGTATTTATGCAGAAATACCTCAAGCTAAGAGGCAGCCCTCAAATGCAACAGCAGCTCTGAACATACAGCAAAGGGAGAGCTCTTGGCTGAAAAGGCTGGCATTTCAGAAAAGAAGCTGACATTCCCTCAGCCTTGCCTCCCATAGAATGACTAAGCTAAACAAACAGTATCTCTGTGCTTCCAATGTGAAAAATCACTGCTGGTTTATGCACGATGGCTCACCCAGAACAGCAACATGAAATCAAAAGCCTAAACTTTTCCAATGTACTGCCTCACACAGAAGTTCCTGGCAATGATGGAAGACATTGAGAAGAAAAGAGCAGCTGAAACACAAGTTAATCTGCTTTGTAACATGGTTGTTGGGGTTTTTCCCCCTCTTGCAAGCATTTATGATAGCCCAAAAAATCAAATGGTGAGACATATCCAAGGGCTGTGACTAACACACAGCAATGCCAGTTTGGGCAGGACCAGCCAAGGAAAGCATCCTTGGACTCTTCTGGCTGTCAAGCCGCTTTTCTCAAGCAGCAGCACAAAGAACACCCAACCAGAACACAAGGTGGCTGAGCACGTGAACTCATTCCATAAGTAGGTACCACATAGGTATTGTGTAAGATACGCCTGGTACCCTTTGGTACCTTAAGTTAGGCCTAAGGAGGTTGTTACCAAGCAGAGAAAAACATTACACTGCCTTTGTGTTTCAAATGACCAAGAAAGCCTATGCTGGGACCAGTGCAAGCAACATCATTTGCTAACAAAAACCCAGTACCAAGTGACCTGGAGCCAAGAGTGGTTCTGCTGCCACACAGCTGGGAAAATTAGGCTGTGAACTGACAAGGACAAAAGGGAAATCGGAACACCAGGAGTCCACATCAGTATGTGGCACATATTACATTTTAAAATAGTCATAGTATGTTCGAAACTCCCAATATAATTCAAATACAAGTTTCATTCCAGGATTTCTACATTTCCATGACAGACACTGTTATGAGGATAGTCTTGGCTATGGAGCTCTCCAGGTGACTAACTAATTGTATGTATCTTCAGCAGTCTGGCATGGCTCTTTAGATATATCTGGCTGCAAGATGTGATTGTTCCCTCCCTACTGTCACCCCAACTCTCCAGATGATATTTTCTGCTTTCTGTCCTTTTAACCTTCTGCTTCCTATGTTATATTGAGTCCGGACTATGACATGAAACTCCCTGTGGCAAGAGCTCTGACTGCATCTCTCAGGCACAGACTGTAATTTCTCTGCAGGACAGTCACCAGTAAAAGTTATGACACCAATTACTGTGCAGTAATACTCACACAGCATTAAAAACCTCTGGCTTGTGAAAGTCTTAAAAGTGCCTGCTACAGTAGATGACTTGCTTTATGTATTTTCCCATTAGCAACACATGAAATGATTAAATAGACCCTTTCTGGTGCCCTGCTTGCTTCGTGGCTGCAAGCATTTTCTTTCCAGATGATGATGTGGCTTTTTGATTTGGTTTGGATGAAGTGCCAAAATAAGGCGTCATTCATTCAGAACAGCAGAGTATTTGTTTCACATGTCTCATGCCAAACTGAAAGCAACTTCATTTTGGGTCCTGCATCAGGATCAACTCTCCACTTGCCAACAGCAATGAAATGACAGCACTCTGGGATTGCTTTTCTCTACATGTTCAACTTTGGCAAGAAAAAGGTCTAGAACTAGTAAGAGCACTCACCAGCAATCTCATGGAGTCCACTACCAAGGCACATAATGAAAGGACAGTCAAACCCAGTGATCTTTCCAGAAGTATTAAAATTATGTCTGACCATTTTCACCAGCCTCTAATTTTTTGCATCTAATAAGCAACTGTGCATTCTCCTAGCTCCGAGTGCTACCAATTCTAACCTGTCTTCCTGCCCTTTCTAACACACACCTCTTTCAAAAACATTCAAATATGGTATAACCTAATTGAAGTATATTGCATTCTTTCCCTTTTTTAATACATAAACATATAAATACACGTACACATATGTATAGGGATGCACACACATAAACAGAAGAAGACATGGAGACAGGTACCAGCACTTCCTCAGGTTCAAAAGGGTATATTGTCCCACAACAGCTTTTTGTTTCCAAGGTAGCTCTGACTACATGCCGTCAGGACTTGTGCCTATCAGTGAGCCAGACCTCCAGCTCGCATCATTTGGCATGGCTCACAATGCCTGGCTCCTGCAGAATTGCCCTCCATCGATACCAGCTGAGCAGTTTTAAGCACCTTACAGAAGCTTACAGAGATATATGTCAAATATTTTTCAGCTGCAGCTTGGTTTGTGTCTTATGTCTCCCACTCAATTTCTCATTCCACAGGAAATTAGGCTGAATTCAAGTATCTATGGATGGATATCTATGGAGCTGATCTATCCACACACATTCTGAGAGGTGGCTTACATTCCAGATGAGCAGAACTGACTACGAAAACCCTGATTTGCTGAGTACTTGCATTTATTTTATGGCAGGTTTTGTCCATTAAAACCAGGAACAGTGAGCAAAGTAAATGCATTTTGTATTTTGCACTTTGCAAAGTAGATGCTTTTGCAACAGCCACATCAGTTTAACTGATGCAAATTATTTACGTCCTCATCCTGCAAAGACTGATGGATAGTCTCAGTGCAGGACATCTGCTCCTCAAAAGGAGCACAAATATACACATGCACTGCTCAACAAACGCAGAAATGCTTAAAGTAGCAGGACTCTAAAATTTGCAAAAAAAATGTCAAGCACGTCATCTTCACCCATTCGTCAGAAGGCAAAGCAATGCTGCAAGCACCAGGAGACAGCTGCCTATTAGGCTGCAACCAGAAATACCTCCTGCTAAAGCTCGAAATGTACTGTTTATATTTATCTTTGGCTGAAATTCATCTTCTCTCCCATAGCTCACACTGTATTTCAATGTACACAGAAGATGTTTGTCTCAGCTATGATCACATCCACATAAGTTTTGAGACAAACTGTTTACATAAAAAGAAGGGCTTTTCGTATTCTCCTGGCTACAACTATTTGGAAAGATCAAAAAGGCTTTGGTAGTCAAATTTAAATTAATATTTCCTAAAAGTGGCTCAGCATCAGAGAGCTGCACATCTTTGGAGGTCTCCTCCTTTTTGTGGAAGTGATTAAAGATTTAATATCTCTGCTTCTGTCAGTTGTAGTTCATCTAATGCAGACCACTGTGACTCATTTAAAGATATTTGGTTTGGGGTTTTTTTATTAATGTGTTATTTATAAAACTGTACTTAGCATTGCATCAGCATTTCAATGCTAAGGACTCATTTTCTGGAATCTGGAATGTGCTTTTACCTAGTGCAAATAACATTCTTCCCTGCCTGAAACTGAGCAAAGAGATTTCCAGTAACAAAAATACAGTTTTTATCCTGGTTGCCTTTGCTCAGAAGAGAAGAGAAACTGATTTTTTGCTTCCTATTTGCTCAGTTCATTTTCACATGTTCATTATTTTTACCACAATCGGGATGTGTTTTGACAGGAGAACTTTCTCATCTGTTTTCCTTGTAAACCACAGTAGGGACCATATTAAACAAGCTATTTACATTCCTTATTTTACCACTGATTTCATTAGAATGGGTCTGTGTTTTAGCAGCTTTCCCATTTATTCCACCAAGAATTAAGAACCAAAATAGTCTCTTGCATTTGGCCTAAAGTATCTCCTCCATGACTCCTTCTTAAATCACAGCGGAAAAATCTTCTCCCAGTTCTTAATTGTTCTCCTGTCCTATTTCTGGTTACCGAATTTAACATGGAACCCAACATGGGTGTCTCTGTGAACAAGAAATTGATCTACATTAACCATGTTTTATAAGCACATTTGGAGGTTCTTCTCCTGGGATCTGCCAGTGTAAGACAAAGAGTTAATTTGAAACACATTATGTCATTATTCATGGCAGAGGAATGGGAGCTACTGGCAAGATGCCAAGTCATTACCTATTTTGTGTCTGGATTAACAAACAGTTACCTGTTATAAATGTAAAGTTGGTCTTTGCATGCAGGATTTTAGTTTCTTTTTTTTTTTTTTTTTTTTTTTTTTTTTTTTTAAATAGGTATTTTGAAAGCAAAACTCCTTGGCTGGTATGTGAAAAGGGCTTCCAGCAAGCAAAATAAAACAAATTATACATAAAGATGTGAATTGCAGATTATCAGCATAATAGAGGGGTAGCATAAGTGTCGGACAAAAACCTTGTCTGTGACATGGAGAATGCTGCTGGTAGAAGCAATAAGGGAATAATTTAGCTACAATTACTGTCCTCTAGGCCATGATTTGTGCTGCTGTCATTGTCTGCAGAGGCCACAGAGTGTCCAGCTCGTCTGCCAACATTGTCCTGAAAAGACAGCAGTGAGACAGTTGTTCCTGATTTAAGAGGCGAGATGATGCCTGGCTTATTACACTGCAAATTCTTAGCACTTGGAGCCCTGAAACCACTGTCCACCCCCAGAATCAATAAGCAGCAAATTATAGGTGTTGCTATTGACTTCCCCTTCAAAGACACGCTGTCTGAGCAAGACCCACAGAAGAGAGGATGTTTGCCAAGACCAAGCTGAGGAGCAGAACCCCACAACCTGAGGTACAGGACATGTGGGAAGTCTGCAGGAGAGCTACTCTGTGTCAGAAAACTCCATAGCACTTCACAGCAAGCCCAGGCTTGGACAGTTCTTTGTTGAGATCCTTGGCCAGTACTCTGCCTTCTGAAATAACAAGAGCTTGCAGGATCGAGCTAAGCATCCTATTCTGAATGACGAAAATTGTTTGGAGTTTCTGTGTTAAAACACAGCTCCACTTTCTTCTAGAAGTTCTTCCTAAAGAGAAGTTTGTCCTACCTTGCTGAGGACATAGGATACATGTGCCAACAGTGTTTTGAAACAGATACCACCATACTACAACACTCAGCAAGAGCAATCTGCCCAGAATATGTATCTGGTTGGCCAACATTATTTTCTGTTTTCCTGCTGGAGAAGTCACAAGACTTCTCAAAGAAGTCACAAGTCACAAGAGGGGGAGCATCACAGAAGCTTAGAAACTATGCAGTTTCAGAACTAAGGCATTTTCCTTGCACAGAAAGACTAGAATAATTAAGAGGCTGTATCTGTCTTTCATCATGACTCCCCGTGACTGCCAAGACTCCTGCACGTCCGCAGAACTGCTAGGACACAGCACTACACACTCATGAGTCAAACCGCAAAACTCATGAGGCCAACTTAGAAAAAAACAACCAAACAAAAAACAACAAACCACCACACCATGACATTTTAAAACATAATTTTCTGTTTTTATTTACTTCCTGTTTTTTCAAATAGGAGATGCAAGATATCCAAGATGTTTCAGCACTTTCAGGTTGCATTTCTGGGCAATCCGCTAATTCCCAGAACTGAGGCCTAAAGGAAAATATCAGCTGTCCCAGGTCTAATATGGCAGGAAAAGGAATGCAGCAACTTAGCAAGACACCCACCTGAGACAAGAGCATGAGATTGGTTCTAGGTCTGTTTAAATCAGCTGGAATTGTATTGTGGATTGCAAGAGAAGCCTCCAGGCTCTGTGCTCCCAAAAACCCAAGGGAGGGAAAGCCCAAGCAGATATCATTTTGGCTTTTCTCCAGTCCTTGTCAAAACAGAAAAAGGCAGCTTAAGAAAAATCCACCAGCTTTACAGTGGTATATCTGAGAATCTAACAGTAACAGAGGATCTGTGCCCCTGACTTAAAACAGGAGCACTGACTGTGCCCTGGCTTTGAAGAATATCCTTGGAGAAGCTTAAGAAGTATTTCTATGCTGAGTTGCTGGATTTTTTACTGCAGCTACCAATGCATGCTAATTTCTGCTGTTTCTGTTATGGGTCCATTACCCCCAGGAAAGTACAGGGGCAGGGAGTAGCACCTTTTACAACAGCGGTAGCAAGAGTGTCCAGAGCTCATCCATCAAGGCCCAGAACATACAGCTCAGTGAAACTCTCAGGAAGATGACTGCAGTGTGTAAGAGAAGACACCAATCATTATTTTAACCAGCTCTGGGGGATTGAAAGGGTCAAAAGTGTTTCATTCTTGCCCACATCCTCACTTAACAGCATTTTCAACAGCTCATTTCAGAACCATCTACACCGCAATTCCAAACTATATGCAGAATGATTTGCAGCGATTACTGAACTTGGGTGAGAGGTTGGGGTGGACTTTTACCTCTAAATACCGAATGTCAAAAGAGCTAAGATGATTTGAAAAGCTGGCGAGTAAATGCCTGTGGTGAAGGGTTTCAGACAGCAAGATTTAGGAGCATACTTATGAAAACTAGCTTTAGTCTGGGAATATACTCACCTTGGTCCCTTCTCTATGAATCCTGCATACAATGGCTCAGAAACACCTGCCAGTCACTGATCTGAACTACTTTCCTACCCATTTGACTGCAGAGATCTTAAGAGTGGGTCTGGTGCACCCTCCCCAGCTTTCAGCTATCCATGGAGCCCCTAACCAAAGCATCCCAAGGTGGGAATGCAAATCCAGAACACAGGCTTTGCCCCTGGGATGGAGGCTTCACCACACAACAGCACAGCTTCAACAGTGAGCTGCTCCCAAGAGGGGTAATGTTTGCTTCTCACTAGGAGGGAAGACATCCCTGAGATCTTGTGTAGTCATTGACAGGCACAGTGTGCTGATTCAGGGAGTTTAACCATCCCAAAATAAATAGATGGTTTTGTAGGACCTGATTTAATGTGCATGGGTGCCAGTTCAGAGAGAGAGGCAAGTAAATGGTGATGACAAAGGAGTTCAGGCAGGGCGGCTGGGCCTCACATCATCTGAGTGTGATGCACCTACACCCCAAGTATTGGTGCTATTTGACATCTCTCCACAACAGATGGGATGGATGTATACTAGGCAGTTTTACTTCTCTGCCTATGAGTAACAACTCTGCCAGTCCATGCACCAGTGCAAAGCACCAACATCTCCTTCTTTAGATACGGGTAAGACAGATCCCACAGGCACCTGAGCTTACAGACATAAATAAGTGCTTAGGGCTTTCAATAATTAGTTTTAAACAAACTGTAAATTTGAAAGAGAGACAGGCTTCGCACTTCTCTGAATACAGCTAACAGCTTTTCCTACTATTTAAGAGCGAGTCATACTCCTCAGTTTGGGGAAAAAAAGAAGGGGTCATTTCTGGTGTATCAGCAATGAAAAGCACCCAGCAACTCGCACGTCCAAGTGGAGAGAATGCAAGAGATTCCATTTTCTAAGAGCTCAGAAGCCACATTTTCCAAGCTAGGATCTTCTCCAGCACTTCCGAGAAGTGTATCCAAGATATAACCTGAAATCAGGACTGACATTTGAAAAACTTGGACCACTCCACATCTGTGAAATCTTTTCAGCTCATGCCCAGAAATCAATTTACATGCTGGATTTCCCAGGAGAATATACTTTACTCAGTGAAAGAAAGCCACATATCTGGAGGTGGATTACAGGGCAGTATTCCTGATATAGCTGTAAACAAACAGAAACCAAGGAGAGAGAACACTGAAGGCTTGGGACTGAGAGTAACAGTCATGACTCTGCATTTAAACCTGATGAAAAGGAGGCAGGGAAATGGGGAAATAGATCTTGAGACCACTAGTTCAAAACAAAATGTCCTCAGCTGAAAATAAAGATGTCAGGAATGTCTAAGGATAAAGTTTCATTTCACTTAACAGAAGAATACAGTATCCAAAAATGTCTCTGAATTAAAAACTAAAATGATTAAGAATATATATTAAGTATATAGTTAATATATTATCAAAATTCTTATATTAAGAATATAAAAAATAACTTGACAGAATGTATAACTTTGTGAAACAAAAAAATCACCCAAATCTCTACCATCATAAATTCTAGCATTAAAGGATCCAGAGAAGTATCTTCCTCTGAAGAATTCATTGCAGTGTTTTAGAATTACATAAACACAATTTATACTGCCTTTCTAGGGCAGCAGTTCAGTGATGCCTGTGCAGCCTGTAGAGACTAAACTGTACACCAGGGGTTTGTAGAGCTGGACTGTTTGCTTGAATCAGGATGTACAAATGTCAGCAACAATAGCCTTTGGCACATGAAGAGTTCTGGGATATCATTATTACCAGGCACCACTTCCAGCCTTGAAATTTTCTCACCTTCAACAAATGTTTCTGCAGCATCCCAAATGCCCAAATATATTTTCAGTCTTCCCACCTACTCTGAAAAGATGGGCTTCAACTGGATCCCAAACATAGTTTGGGGCTCACATGTTCAGTGTATTCTGTCATGAGGTGTAACTCTGCATCGAATAGGAAACTTTAAATTAACTTTTGTTTTCTTTCTGTTCATAAGCTCAAGATAGAACATCTATCTTTCTTCCTAATACCTCCTGTCAAATTCTAAAAACACAGGCATGTACCAAAAAAGCACTTTAGTAACCTCTGCTTCACTAATAAACATCAAAGCTAATAATCTCTCAGCTAATACCACACTAATGTTGGTGTTGGCCTGATAACTACAATGTGATGATCTTTAAAAGAAAAGAGGACTTCAGGAAAGTTATCAGGAACTGCCTTTTCATATTGTTTTTCCCAGATGATGAAAGAGAATCATGCAAGGATCTGGCACAGCCCAATCACGCAACATGGCAAAATAAAAGGGAGTTTTGTCAGTGGCTTCAGCAGGTGTGAGACCACGGCACAGGTGAACTCAAACAATGTGGAAAGGCAGACTGGGCAGTAAAGATGACACTGTGCATCTAAATCCAGAATGTCATGGTCAGATATTCACATCTAACTCCACAACCAAACACCCAAACAAAACCAGCCTGGTTTTCAAGGGTCTGAGCAACCAGGATTTACCAACTCCAACAGCAATTGCAAGTGTCTCCACTTGTGAAAGCCAAGTGTCTAAAGGACATCTCAGCTCAGGCACTGAGCTCTGAGCACCCTCAATTTCCTTTTTGCTATTGAAAAGTTCAGAGACTGGAGTTATACAATAATAAATGCATTCGTAAAATAATAAGGTGTCTCAATTGTGCTATTTACTTATTTGTGAAAACCTGCCTCTTCATTTTCATTTTAAAGGGATTTGGTATATTTTCCCATGTGAAACATGAACACAAGTCCCATCGGCTTTTATTTAAGAAAATACAGGCTTCTAGCTCTCATAATAACAAAAACAAGAGAAGAGAAGACGTTTATCAAAAAGCTCAACAACAAACCACGAGAGCTGATTGCCAAAGCAGCTCAGGTGCTGAGGAAGCCTAGAGCATGTTTTTCCCACTAGTGCTGGCAATTTAGTCTGTAGGATTCTGCTTGAGCCTGTAAAAAAAAATAACCAAAATGCTGCAACTTGAAATAAAAACAGAGGCATAAAAATGGCCCTGTGTGCTGAAATGTCATTTACCTGCCTGCTAACTGCCCGATTTGGGTGCCATTTCGAAGACTCCACGTTACAACAGTTGAGATGAAAAGATACTTAGTTCCTTACAAAATTCTTTGGTTTCAGCAACTTCTAGAAACTGAGAGAATTAGGTTAGCATTAGCACTTCTGCATACCTCCAAGGGATGAAAAACAAGCTGATAAATTGTAATGGCACAGAGAAATCAATGGGAAAAGCCATAAACTGTCCTCACAGTGCCAGTGTGAGCTGTGATCCTGCCTGCACAAAGTTCAAGCCCATCATGATCAAAAGATAGATGGTCTTATCAGATGGAACTGAGTAAACACACCAGAGAAATAACTCATACCTAGATGAGCTGACTTGAGTAAGGAAAGAACAGCACTGATTTTTTCTTTAAATATGACCACTTAGATTTAGAGCAGTGAAGTGACTTTTATAAACATTTTAAGTATTATATATCTGTACTACAGTATTTGTCTTGCCAGAATAAAACTACAGGGTGCAATTCTTGTTTACAGCAGCAACTGCTTTCCACTGATTTGTGTAAAGAGACAGATATGTAATTTTCCAAATCTGAAGATCCTTCTGCCTTGCCAGAACAACAAAAAACACTCCAAGTGTGAGATGTTTGTCTGATTGGTTTTTTCTCCTTTTAAAGAGATGTTAAAATAAAATGCACAAATACAGCAAAGATACACAGCTAGTCTCTTGATATTCTTTGTAGCAGAAATTAATCTGAAAGCTGTTTCAACTAACTAACAAAACCCATACCCATTACAACTTACATAGACCTAATTGCGAGAGAAACACAAACAGAACAAGAGAGCGTCTCGTAGTGGAGCCTTTCAAGGGTCTATCTGTAATTTCAATGATGATAGGAGGACTTCTACAAATAGGAAAAAAGACCAATAACAAATCAGGAGTAGATGGTGTTCATTTCAAAATTTAAGGAGACATAGTTGAGATAGCTGGGTTACTGAAAAATGAGAAACATGCAGCCTTCAGAAAATGTTTTGAAAGGATCTGGGGAACCACAGGCCTATATGACTAATGTTTGTATCTGGCAACTTTGTGAAGCCTGTAATAAAGGATAACAGATACCCAGATAAATACAAGCTCCTTGCAGAGTCGATACAGACACTGTGAGGGTGAGCCTTTCGGAGTTCACACAAAATGTTAGCAGCCAGGTGAATAAAAGTGATTTATCTCAGATTTATCTCAGATTTATCTCATCCATTTATTTGGATTTCAAGAACAGTTGTGATAAAGATCTTCACCTAAAGTTCTGGAAAGCTAAAAGCTTCAGGATAAGGTGAGAAGTTCTTCAAAAGAAAAATAATTATTTAAATGTTAGGAAACATAGGATAGGGGTAAGCATTCAGCACCCAGTGAAAGGAGGTCATCAGTGAAGGTCATTAGGAGCCCACTCTGGAGTAGGGAAGACAGTATTATAAATGCACAGCTAATTCACACATTAAATACTACATGAAGCTCTGGTCTGCTCACCTCAGACAAGGTAAATTAGAGCTGGAATATGCTCATGGAAAGGCAGCAAGAATGATTAAAAGTCAGTATAAGGAATGACTGAATAGTCTGGGACCCATTAGGTCTGGAAAACACCTGACTTAGGGGGGAAAAGGTCTGTAAAAGGATCACTGGCATCAGTGTGGAGAGCAACCAATTGCTTGGTGTCTTCTCCGAAGCAGGACTGTGAATCTACTAAATGAGCTAACAGCATCTCTGCTCTCCACACAGGCAGGGTCACCCTGGGAAAGGACACTGAGTCAAGGAGTTTACATAGGCTCAGGAGGAGACTGAATCAGAAAGATGAGTTTTATTGTTAAACAGAACCTGGCTTTCAATCAAGGGCTTTAAATTTGATCATCTTGCAGCTGGGCAGGTGAAGCTGTTCAGGGGCTGCTGCAATATACAGACATGCCAATAATGTCTCCTGTAGCAGACTAAAAGGGTGGCTACACTGAACCTTCTGCATTCATTTTTACCTTCAATTTAAATCTCTCCCTCAAAATCTCTGAATACAGAGTCAGGATGTACACAGACATCCAGTCTGAACTCTTTCTACACATCACAATAGGGAACCACCTGATGTTCATTCTGCAGTCACTACCTGGAAGATGAGCAAACAACACAACAGAACAGCAGATGTTGCAGAATTGTTGCTCATCTCCTGGTTTATCCCATTTGCACTACGAGGAAACCACAGCTTTGTCCAGTGGCATTTGAAAGCTGCAATAGGCACTTGCCATAAATGCTGGTCGCATTTCCCCAGCTTCATTACAGGCTCCTTGCTGGGCTGGAAGCAGAAAGCTCATTAAACATGACTTGTAGGTCTTAATAGTTAACTTAGAGAACAAAGGAGCAAAGTCTGCATTAGCTCAGTCCAGAAGGTGGCTGCACTTAATTGCTTCTTTCAAAGACCCGTTCCTTTGTGAAGAATGGTGGAGAATTGCTGATCATTATTACCAATTTGCTGGGACACTTAAAACATCAATCTCCTTACACAGAAAGCATTTGCTGAAATTATCACCATTTACACTGCCTGATGAGCCTTTGCTCCTCTTTGCAATTTGGAAGTAGGCCACCCCATTAATAGATTCCTAGACAGGTTTAAGCAGGAAGGCCTTAGTATGTCCCTGCTGGTAATAACAGTGTCATGGCAGAAGTACTAGTAAACCTACTGAAAGGCAATCACAGAAGTATCTATAATCTTTGTGCAAAATTAAATTGCAACCATGGAAATGAAAATCAGCACTGGTTTGTTGGTTAATGAATGCCTGAGGTCTTACAGAGTGTTCTAATTTTAATGAATTGAAGATGGAAATGCCAGTCAAGTAGCAATTTAACCCTAAAATAGAAAAGAAAGATGGTTCTCTGGTTGCTGCTGAATTAGGCTGGGGATGGGGCTAATGGCATAAAGATGAGACATTTTGGTCCAGATCTATGCCATCTTATGCCAGGTATCTCTGCTAAGAGCTACCCTTAAGAGATGCTTGGAGACCAGCAACAGCCCCCTACCCTTCCTTCACACTTCACTAAAGGGCCTGAGGTTTAGGCAAAGAGCTCTGGTCCTCTGTTCCTTTACCTGACCTACTCCAATTCCCCCCTCCAGCATGGCAGGTGCTGATAAGGACAAACAAGTCACACACCAGCTCCTTTCCACAACTGCATCCTCAACAGCAATCATTGCAGCACAGAGCCACTGGTGTCAAACAGAAGGGTGAGATTCTTCATGAAGGGCAGTTCAGCAGTAATTTCTGCAATTTATCACTGCACTGAAATGCCTCAGGGTCCTAAAGCAACCTTGGCTCCTTCCCATGGTCCAACTCAGACGTTAAGACTGTAAGCAGGAACATCATGATACAAAAATAAGAAGTGAAGACATAGGAGGCAATGGTCTCGGTGACTATTCTCCCAAATCCTGACTAAGCATTCTTCAGCACCCTGAAATCATCAATACCATGTTCCCATGGCAGCAGTTCATTTTAGAGCAGTTTAATTCCGCCCTAGACTAACATGCAATTCTGGAAATTATTCTAGCACCTACTACCAACTTTCTCCCCCAGATCCACATGAGGCAAGATTCAGAGCTTATTTCATTATTTTTTGGCTAAACTTCTGCATTCAAAAAGCAACATAAAACTCCATCACAAGACCTCTACCAGGTTAAAATGAAGACAATTCCATTAAAATGAAGACTATTTTGGAAGGACAGGGAGGTGGGTGCAGCATGCAGTTGGCAGCTGTGGCACAGGGTGCTCACCTGGCACAGCCCTTGTGCAACACAGCAGGTTGAGAGGTTCAAAACCTTTTAATGAGAGAGTGAAGGAGGCTGGAGTAATCAATAAAGCAACCAATGATAACGCAACACGTTTGATCTGCTTTTGCTTACTCAAATATTAGCGCCTTAAAAATCCAGCAAGAAAGAAATACAGTAACCAGACACACCTACAAACAGACTCCTGAAGTTATACATTTACTATTGCTGTACTACCGAGTAACATAGGGCAAGTGAAATAACTTCAAACTTGCAGGCACCTTTTAAAATGTGCTTCTAGCCAGCTGTAGAGCTGTGTATTCCCTTACAGTTTAGATGTTAAGCCTGAAGACGTAAAGGATTTCAAGTACTAAGTAGTTAACTGCTAGTCAATTTTAAAACAAAATAATTAACACACATACAAGACAATATTTGTCTTGCAATTAATTATATGCCACATAGTTTCTCAGCAGCCTATTCACTTTCAGCCCCCTCCTACCCAAACAAGCCAGAAATAGCTCTCCAGTTCCTAAAATGTCCCAGCTCCCAGCTCAAGCCATTCTGCAACTCAAAGCAGTCTAAGAGATACTAATACAGCCCTCCTGGCTACAGTCCCTACAAAGGTATACACTAATCCAGTTTGCATTAGGGAAATTATCTCTGCTCCGCCCTTTTATGCCATCCTCTGCTCAGGAAATATCTTTCACTGCCAGACAGCACCATCATTTCACTAGAAATACAAAAAAGAGAAGAGCTGAATCAGGAAACCAGTAAGTTAAGCAAGGAAACAGGCCTGGGTGGGATGAGGTGACATGATCTTGAGAAGTAAAATTAAGTCTAGTCCCACATCAAGCCTGGCTGGAGGCTTCTGTTCCCAACTTTTCCCTAGGACTGCTGTCACCTAGGGCCATCACCATGGCAAGTAATGAAGGCATAAAAGAAGAAAAGTCAAGTGCCCAGCATGGCTGGGTCCAAGGATGCTGTGCAGTCTCATGCACAGCCAACAAGCCAATTAGCTATTCTGAACAGCCACACTAAAAAGCGACTTCTGCAGACCTTCTGTTCTGTTTGAAGGCAGAGAGACCTAAATTTGGATCCGTATGCTAAGCCTGGCACATCTCTGAAATTAAGCTCACCAGCAGCAGCAGCAGCAACAGAAAACCAAGTGTAGGAGCCAGCAAAAAAAGCAGAAGTGCAGGCTGTACGGTTTCAAGGTGGAAGAGACGTCTTGCTGGCAGGAGAAATACACTCTTGTTCCAAATTAAGAGGGAAAAAATACATCCCAAAACGAGACAGCAAACAAAACAAACCTGACCTCACAAGCTTTAGGCACCCTCCCTATTGAGACCGATTATGCAAAGGCTGGTTTTCTTCCAAGGACACCACCAGACGTAGGTGGACAAATCCCACTGGTACAGGCAGGGTTGCTGAGAAGGCATTTAAGATCAGGAAGATAACATTTAAACCCTCCATTCCCACAGGAGGGGAAATTCCCATACGCTGTGCTTGCTGGGACACATTCAGCTTTCCCTTTGCTGTGCTCTGAAAGTGTCTCAAACTCACTGCTGCTGCTTTCCTCACACACTGAAAGTGGCCCACCAGGTTTGGGATCAGCAGATTTGGGCCCCATCACCTACTCCACAACTCCCTTGAACTGTGAGGGCACTAAAGGGTAGGAAAGAACACCTCTTTCAATCTGCTGTCAGTGCTCCTCAGAGTGCATTCCTGCATACAGGAAGTTTGCTTTGTTCATAAAGTCAGCTCACCTTTAACATTTTGTCCACAGTAACTCTATGGTCTTTCTTGGTAGGTCTGCACAACAACCAGCCAGTTCCTAGCCTGGCTAGTGCAACCATCCAGTTCAGCATATGACAAAGACTCAGATTTATCCAAAAAGAATAGCCACTTAATTCCTTTAAGGTCGGTAATGCTGACTCTTGTAACATAATTGCAGCAGACTTAAGCCAGGTAGGAGTAACACGAGCCACACCAACTGCTGCAGAAGTGGTAGAAGATACAGAAGCTTGCAGGATCTAGACCAAGCCAAGGACTTACAAGAGGTTCAGGCCAGGTCTTAATTCAAAGGAATATCTGACTAATGTTTGTCATGCAAACTTCTTACCTGGGATTTCCTAATTTCTGTTTAAAGAAACCTCTTGTGCCCAATGATTGGTGAAATTGGCTGTAGTCCTGCAAACAGTAGCAAAACCCATTCTGTGCTGCAAAAGCACTGCAAATACTTCTCAGAGGCAAGAAAAATGAAAACACCTTGATATTTTTTATTGGGGAAACTGGGGGAAACTATTGTTTTACTGGGGAAAACAACACTTTCTAGCCATTATAGTTTGGGGTTTTTTTGGAGGCACAAACCTTTGTCATTTCAAAACAAGCTGGTGTGATCATCACCAATTGTATTGCATGTGAATGCTTTCCTGTTACCTTGTTCTGTCCATTCTTGCTATAATAAAGTAAGCCCATACACTGCTAGACCCATCTTTAATAAACTAGGTCTGTGTAACATCTGTCACAACGGAGCTTTGATGATAGATCAGAAGCTGTAGGTATTACCACAACAGTAAATAACAATTTTTAACCAGGATAATAACAAACAGCTTTGATAAACAAGCCCTCGCAAATAGCTGCAGCGGGCAATTGCTTGGCAGAAAAACAAGCACACAAAAATGAAAAATAAACCCAAAATAACTAGACTGAAATAGCAAACTTCCTCTTGAATATTCTATTAGAGCTGACGAAAAACTCAAAACTCTCTGAACAGAGTCTCTTTGTAAATTATATTTCCCAATATCATCCTCTAATAGCTGATTAAGCCCTGCAGCCCAGCAAGCCAAGGCAGCCTGCTATCAGATCTCTACTCACACAGATACTCAGGCTGTTCTCTCGGGTACGTAGGCTGCCTTGCCGGATAAACCAGAGTATAAATCACAGAAAAGAACTGAGGACCACATTCCCTGTCGCCTGGCTTTTCACTTATATTTGTATAAAACCACACAGGACAGCAAAATATTTTCCTAGGTAGGAGGCATTTATCCATTGTAGAACAAGTGAAGTCAAAGGCCAGAAAACCACCACCCAGCCAACCTTGCTGCAGAGTGCTTGTTGGGGCAAAGTCAGCTGACCTTGTCTCCTTCGCCTGTAGTATGAGTTCTGCTACTGATTTTCAAGGGAGGAACCTCAGCATTTCATTTCACATTGCAATAGTTCACATTAAATCTACAGCAGATTGCCTGAAATCAGGATTGTTACTGGTGGGTTTTGCTGAGGTACCTGCAGTACATGAGCAGGAAGGGTCACAGAATCACAGAATCAACTAGGTTGGGAAAGACCTTTGAAGTCATCGAGTCCAACCTATGACCTAACACCACATTGTCAGCTAGACCATAGCACTGAGTGCCACATCCAGTCTTTTCTTAAACACCTCCAGGGACAGTGACTCCACCACCTCCATGAGCAGTCCATTCCAACGCCTGATCATGGTTCTGTGAAGAAATTCTTCCTAATATCCAACCTAAACCTCCCTTGGTGCAGCTTAAGACTGTGTCCTCTTGTCCTGTCGCTGGTTGCCTGGGAGAAGAGCCTGACCCCCACATGGCTACAATCTCCTTTCACGTAGTAATTCTGCCAGCTGCTGCTGCAATGAGAAAAGGAAATACCGAACCTGATCCAAATTCTTGGAGCAGCACAGTAAGACACGGTAGTCTGTGAACTAGCAGGCTAAGTGTTCAACAAAATCAAGAGTAGCAAGAGAGGTATTTTGGTCTGGAAGCATATGGACTGCTTAGAATTAATGTGCTGGCTAGCACTTACCAACTATGATCAAAGGTATATCTTAAAGCTCACCATAGCAACCCCATGATCCAACCACTCACTGCCTGTTTCTGAGAACAATAGTGGAGGAAAAGAAATAAAGAAGCTAAGTCATTAGTAAATTCATTTCAGTATTTCTGCTCCTCAAAGCACATTTCTTTTAACAGAGCCGGTGCAGATGTGACAGAAGGATGCGGGGAAGAACATTGTTCACTCAGAAATTTGCCAGTTTGTATCTGTATTTTGGTTCCATCTTGAGATTGGAATGAGCTGCAAAGGAGCAGGGAGATGACAGAGGAGAGGCCAAAATAGCAATGCTATCTCACATTTCCTACTGGCTTGCAGTTGTAGGGACATCAGACCTTTTAGCTTGTATGTCTGACAGACTCAGTGGTGCAGTTTTAGATTTCCAAGGTTCCCATTAATCATTTCCCCCAGAGCTCCACAGGATACAGCTTCATACTGTGTGACCTTAGAGGAGAGGGAATTCAATTTTTCTGGTATATCTTCACGGGGGATTTCCACTCCCCCCCTTGACACAGCAGTATGTGGCTTGACAGCTGACTGACAAACCCCACCACTGCAACAGATCCATCTAAGCCTGGAGAAGCAGATTGAGTCAGATGAGGGATGCACCTCTGGGCTCCTGGAGGAGTGTCCACACTCAGGATTGACCTCAAGACACCAGTTTGACTGGGGAAAGGCTGACAGTTTCACTTTATTTTGTTTAAACCCACTGCTAAAATAGCCCTTTGTTTCCCAAACTCTTCCATCTCCAAGGCTTAGGAGAGGCAGTCTGTGTTGCCAGTGCTTCAGTGGGGCAACCAGGTTAGAGTTACCCCATCCCACACCTACCTTGGAGCTGTTTGTTAGGTAGATATCCTGAAAAAATTCAGACTGATTTTCTATATTTTCATTCTGGAGAGTCAATCAAGATCTCCAATAAACCTGCTGCCAACAGGCAGGCACCTGAATAATACATGAAAGTATTTATTATCAATCAAGTCTGCCTGGGACACAGGCATATTCCAAAGCTGGCACCCAAGATGGGAAAAATCAATACCACTTTCAACCTTTAGCTATAAAGATACTGCTTTCTAGCACCTATTTGTACTTTACATGAAACTAACTTTGGAATCCATGTTTTAAACGGTTTCTAACAGTGTCTGACTGAGTAGCAACAGCCAGACTGTAGAAAGCAGCTTTGTTTCTTAATTCAATTTGTGCCTCACAGAGGATGGGGCATTTAGCCAGATGGAGTAAAGCCTGCAGTACTTTTTCCTGGGAGTTGTGCAAGGGTAAGTCAACAAGCAACAACTTAGACTACACCAGCCTGTTCCAGCCCAACAGGAACAACTTTCTACTTGCTAGCTGCCAAAATTTTAAAAAATTTAAACTATTTAAAAGAAAAAAAAAACAGATGAGCATACTAAAGAAAAAAGGACCAGTGTATTTCCTCACAGCACCCTATTACTTGCAATATAATTTGCATAATACACACAGTGCTGAAGGGGAGCTCCATCTTTACCCCTCAGGAATTCAGCAACAAGCCTCACCACTTCATTAATTGTAAATTTGCTCAGGTATATTCAACTATATGATGGTCTGAGGTTATCAGTCAGTGTCCCTGGTTGCCCCAGTGAAATTTAAAACAGGTTCACTCAACATTATGAAAACAAAGAAACTCAAACTGCTGGTAAAACATAACCTTTTCAGATGACAGCTGTGAGCTGCCTCGAGTCCATATGACATTTTACAACAAGGACTTTATCAGCAGACAGCTACAGCACAAAAAGATGATTTTGGAATTGAGGTCAGCTAGAGTTGTTCCACTAACACCTACACAACTCACTGCCATGAAAAAGCCTTATCCCACAGGTCCCTTGAAATGTGGAACACTAACATCCTTCCCCATGTCTTGGGGGTCCAGCTGTGCAGTTTCTGAAAGGGCAATAGCCTAAGAGTGGATGGAGAGAAGCACTTGCAGAGGATGTCCCTGCAAAGGAGAGCCCAGGGATGGAATGGTGAGCCACTGAGCTCCTGTCCTCCTTCAGAGTCCATTAAAGGTTTTAGGAGTGTTGTTCAGAGCCAACTCAAACAATGACATGTTTTATATTGAAAACTTCCTGGTATCAGAAAGCTATAAGCAAATGGTTCACATGGCGAACAATTCCCTGTCCAAGACCAAGCAGAAAACATAATATAAATTCTAATGCTACTGACAGTGAAGCAGTCATACACTTGCTGCCGATCCTCTTCCCCCAAAACAGAAGTTCAACACTTTGGGCTGGTAGGGGAATTTTGCTCACACCTTAGAACATTGAGACTCAAACCAATAATGTGAGCAGGCTTTTCAACTCTACAGATGAATTACACAGAGCTTTGCAAAGGCACCATTGACATGACAGCGTTGTGGCAGGGGGCAAAATATCAGGACTGGGCCCCCAGATGTGAATTCTTCGGGATATAGCTCTGGGTTTTTACCTGTCTCAGAAAATGAGGGCCAAATTTCACTGGCATCCCTCCTGACACTATGTTAGGATGCATAAGAAAATGGCATGGGATGATTAACTTGGTCAAATTCAACTCTGGTCATCCTAACGAGACTCTTAGTAGACTTTTCAAGCTTTACACATGACAGAGCCATTCAATTACAACCTACATTAATGGGGACAGGGGGGAATGTCCTCTTTTCTTCTGCTGAAGTTATGCTTGATGTGGGGATTTTATTTAATACATTCCCAAAAATACACTCTTTCCTTCACATGTCTTATCCTGGAAACAAGAGCTGCTGGATTTCCTTAATTTACTTGAAAGGGGTGGTAGCATATGAAAAGGGACTCACATGACAGTTCTAAGAAGAGCACTGCAAACTTGCTCAGAAAAAGCTACTCTTGTGTGGTCTTCAGTGCTGGACAGCCTGCCATGAACAGGGACACATCCACTTTCCTCTGCCACTCACTCAGAGGGTTACACAGTGCTCGTGCCCTGCCTCCTGGTAAAAGGGGAAGAAGAATTTATGTTCATACCTTAAAAGAAACCAACACAGTGGGGCATGGAGGTGCTTGGGTTTGTACACTGCCTTCCACAGGATCGACTTGTGCACATGAAGCTAACCCAGCAAGAGTAGAAGAATGGTGAGGTAAGAACAAAACCAAAAAATGAAACCCTCATCAACCTATCCTTTCTCACCTGAAATTAAATGATATAGGAAAGATACCAAATCTAAAAGGGAAAAGCATGGAGATTAAATTTAAAAATTAAAGTGTGCTCTTCATGCACTTTGCTGCCAAGATAATTTTCAGTATCCTGGGCTTCCTCTGTTATATTTGTTAGTAATAATTACCCTGAAAGACCACAGGAGTACCATCTCCTACAGGTTAAGTGTAGCTACAAGAAAAAGCACAAATACTGAACTCCAGTTTTGAGAAGGCTAAAAGATCCCAGTTTTCCCTGGAGCACAGAAGACCCATGAGAATGAAACTGAGCTCTGACAGTTGTTGGTCAGAACACAACAACATCAGTAACCACATGAAAAATATGTTCCACTCTGCTGGGACTAGGCTTAGGAGCAATGTGATAACCCACAATACTTCAACCCTATTAATCTTCCACCACACTTCTGAAAGGTCCTCAGACAACATGTCTCCTCCAGGCTCCCACACACCACGTGGGCCCATGACATTAACACCAGCCTGATTTCTCCAAGACTGCTGATGGGCTGATGCCTTTCACAAACATGAAGATCCAAACTCATGAACTGTAATTACCAACACTGCAGACGAATCCAGATTAAGGAATCAAGTCACAGGACAGGTTTCACTCTGGACTATCTCTTCTGGCTATCACAAACACAATTTGGTTTCATCTGAAGGCAATGCAGTTTGCATACTCCAAAACTGCTCCACAACATGAAATAGAGCACAGGAAGTGGAGGTTACTCCACAAGTGCAGACTGTATCTACAAAGCACAATCCTTATCTGAAAACAAAAATGCTACTGGGAACACCCTGAATCCTCTCCCACTGTGCCTTGCACAGCACAGTCCTCAACCTCAAAACCAGATGAAAGTTTAAGCATGTACTACACTTTGGAAGGTGCTACAGTTCTGGTGGTACAAACATATATGTAAAAATAGAAACTTGCTTTTTCTTTCCCTTTTGAGACTTGAACTCATATTTGGACTACCCCTCACTTAATCAAGACTCAGAATATCATCACAGCTAAGAAATCAGCTGAGGGGGATCACAGCTCCTTCTTGCTAACACCACAAACCGTATTTTCACAGAAGATCCACACGTGCCTGATTCATGCAGGTAAGCAGGAGGGAGAGAGACCACTCTCATAATCTGGCCTTTAAAATTGCCAACCTGACAGCCTGAGCCATGGCTGTCAGTCCAGCCACTAAAAAGGGAAAGGTAGATTTGGGGCTCTCCTAGACCCTACAGACACAGCATTGCAGGGCAGACCATCACAACACTCTACCAGGAGTCCCAAGAGATGCCTCTTGTTTTCCTGTCTCAACCACAGCTCAACTGTGCCTGCATGTCTCTGGTCAATGACCAATTAGGAAGGAGCCCTTCTTCCTAGCTGAGCTTCTCAGTGTGAGCTGTACAGGCTCTTTGCCAATTACACTGTAAAACACAAAGCAAAAGAGAAAAAATTCCACATATCACACACAGGAAAAGAAGACAAAAGACTATTTTGGGTGACAAAGACCTGACATTTTGAAGTGATGGAACTGTGGTCTGTGCAAGGAGCCAGCCTTGCAATTTGGAGCCCACATTACAGCCCTCCAAAGCTATTCATGCGGATTTGCCAATGACGGTATTGTGTCTGCATGCCTGGCACTCCCGGACTATTCCAGAATTTCCCCCAGAGCTGACTAGACAAATTCTTTGCCACAATGAGAAAAGGGTGACCCATCACTTCAGGCTGGGAGGAAATGCAGATAATTGCTTTTGAGAAGCAAACCCACAATATTTCTCCATCTTTCTGGCTTGTGGGGAACAGCTTGACCCTGCTCTCCCACCCATCAGACCAGAACAGCTATGCCAGCTCAATGCAGTTGTGCACTGCCCGGTATTTGTAAGGAATTTGACATTTATGTTCTGATTTAGAACAGCATAGAGCTCAATCTGTTCAAGAACTGGCTTTATCTGATTTGCATTGCCCTCCTGCCCAGTTGGCTTTGGTGCACGCCACACAGCACTCGTGCTTGTCTTGGTGTGTGACTCTCTTCATCAGCAGCAAAGGGAGCCCCAAGCCCCAGCCCCTAAACTGCCTGGCTTATCCCCTCTCAGGAATGTGCACAGAGACTTCTCAGAGCAATGGCAACTTTTCTCTTCACAAACAATTCAAAAAACCACCAAACCTCAAAACATTAACAACAATCCTGCTTTCCAAAATACGTCAATAGACTTTGTCCCCCTTAGATTCATTCTGATTTATGCAATTACAGGGTGTGTCTGTACTTGCAGCTCTCCAGCACTGGCAGACCCCTGTGCAAGTGAGACGCCCTGGAAAAGCTTGGTTTCAATTATATGTTAACAGTGGGGTATTCCCACTAAAAAATCCTACTGTCTGACAATGGTATTTTATCCCTGACCAAACACAGCCCTTCAGGTTTTCCAGTGCCTTTGGGACATACTAGTTAAGCTTACAGTGCCTCAGTGACAGAAGGGAGTATCCTCACAAACATGCAAGGAAGAACAGGCCAAGACCGAGAGAAAATTAAAAATTACTTAAGCATAAGTTAGAAAAGAGGCAAATGGTAGCAACTTTCCCCAGATGGATCAGCAGTAAGGAAAGAAGTTGCTGGGAGCCATTTCCCACAACAAATTAACTTGGAAGGACTAATCCATCATTCTGCACTGGAGAATGCAAGGGAAAGCAGAGGTGGGAAGAAGCCAGCAGCCAGAGCACCCACGCTGCAAAGAGTGAGTGACCCAGGAGCAGAGGTACCCACCGGTGGGACTATCTGGAACACAGCAGTCCTGCTTTGCAAAGGAATTCAGGGTCTCAATGTTTATTTTCACACTGCACTAGAGGTACTGACGGTGCTGACATCTAGCAACATGTCTTGTTTGAAGGAGCAATCCAGCCAACTTGGTTCTTTCAATGAACAAGCCCTTAATGCTCAGAGGTAACACATTTAAGGCCCAACAATTGCCTTCCATACACACATTTTCCAGGAGAGGCATGTGTAAATTATATTATGCCATTTTATATAGTGAGGACTTGTTTGCTCAAGCGCTTGTTTGCTCAAGCACACCAATGTAAGTGGATAATGGAGTCAATGATATTCCAAATCCAAGGCCTTACATGTTCATCTGTGCAGGCAAGTGAACACCTAGAATCTCTGTATGAAAACAGTGCCATTTATACAAAATTACTACATTAAAGAAAAAAGTTATACACAGAAAGTACTGTATTTGTACTCTGCTGTAGATGTTAAAATACACAATACTAGTACGTACTACAATGGGTGTGATTACATATCAGCAAGGTCAAGGTAATGAGATAAAGGGGCATCTCCTTGGCTGGCATCACAGACCACATGTCCTACAAACTGCAGTCTATCATGGAACCAACAGCATAATTTCTCAGAGACTACAATGAAATGTCAGTCTCTGGATAGCCTATATAACATATCTACTAGCAATGAGGAGGCAGAGAGGTGGGCAGGGGGACATGGACAAACACATATAACCCACATATGAAGTGAACCGAAAATGATCTCACAGATATTGAACAAAATGTTTACAAGATAGTGTATGGCTAAACAAACAGAAGGCAGAGACAGAAAGGAAAATGACCTTGTTCTGCACAATAGAGTGATTCATATGGGTGAACCAGATACCCCAAATTACCAGCTACTAGAACTGTATTGCAGCCCAACTTCCAATGTATTAAGTCCTGACTCAATCCTATTTGCAAAATGAGAAAACACAGACAAAATCATGTCAGTCACCTTTTTGAATCCATTTTCCACCCGCTAAAAATGCAGCAGCACACTGCACAGGAGCTCCAGGTGGTATAAATCAGTTCAGCTCTATTGACACCACGGATGGCAAAGGATAATGTATCTTTGCTGTAGTTGTTCTCCTGCAAAATCAAGCGCATGCATTGCTTGATCTCCCCCGGCAGCCTGCATGCAAAGGCACAAATGTGGACATACTCTGAGATAAGCTTCACAAACCCACTGTGTTATGCCCCTGAGTTGTGGAACAATTAATGTAAGGGGATCTTAACTCTACTCTGCCACTGTCCTTCTCTGGGCATCAAAAAGAGAAGATTATATGGACGACACAGTGGGAAAAGCTCTCCTTCAATTTATTCAATAGAGATGTTTTCTTCTAAGGAGTTCTAATCTGCAAGACTGTAACTTTCACTCTTCAAATAGAGCTCAAATTCCTGACCTTGGCACAGCATCACAGAGGACTTGTTTTCACTCACATGGATTAACTGTCACTGAACAACTCATCCAGGATAATTGGCACAACCACTCCTCTTCTTCAAAGCTACCATTTCCTCACCTATCTTCCCTTCTTCCTCCAGTGAGCACACAACGCACAATATTGAGTACATAATATATAACGGTGACTTTAATTACTCCCATACCAATTGGCGAGAGTGTTCTCCTGAATAAGGCCTGCCAATTACAGTAAGTGAAGGAAGGCACAGCAGGGAGCTGTATAAAAAGCACCTGCAAGTGCCCTGCTCCAAGCACCAGGTGCAGTTTTCGCACGTGGCCACGAACTCTGCGTGCCCCTGGGAGCGGAGCAGCGCGGGAGGAGCGCCTGGCACACGCAGCTACCTTGCCTCCACATTACAAGTCAGTGTGCCAGTACTGGCCTCTTCCTATGGACAAACCTTGATCCATTGCTCTTATCTGCACGTATCCACACAGCTCAGATGCCAGCAGGGAGGCCTATGACCCACCCATAGCATTATCCTGGAGTTAAGACCAATATATTTTGTTCTGCGCTTGAACAAAGGGCACTAAAGCTGCTGTTCACAAACTTTAATGCTTTTGGGAGTGCAAAAGATGCTACTAAAGAGATATTGGCTCTATTTTGTGTTTTAACTAGGGCTGCCATGATTTCACATTCTCTAATCAATTTCACAGGTTTTTTTCCTTGTTAAACCTCAAGGGACTGCTTTGAAAAAGTGATTGTCTGTTTGTTAGTAAAATCTGAAAAAACCCTAACCTTTTCTTGTTGGAGAAAAAAAAAGATTGGAAGTGTGTGTGGAATATAAGCTAGAATTTTTAAAATTTAACAGTAAAAAAGGGTCCTTGACCCCTCTTCTTAAAGTTTCTATTTTTAAACTGAGCTTCACAATTTCTAACATCCTCAAGATCTCCAAGACTGACAAAATTTTCCTGGCTCTTTAATATTATCACTAACAAATGGATGAGCAAGATACTTTCTGGGAAGCATTGTCACAGCTACTTTGACTATACCCACATACTAGAGCTTTAATTTTGAACATCTAGTCATATGCAATCTGTCTCTCCAGCCTTGAATTGGTGTCTGTCTCACTTAAATTTGGAAGAAAAGTTGGAAGAACAGCTAGCAGCCCTGAAATAGGGCATTATTTTGACCACTCTCCCATCAGCAATTTTTAAAGGGCTGCAGTTCAATGCCCCACAGAACTGCACATCCCTCCAGCTGCACACTCCTCTTTTCTCATATGCAATCATGTAGCTTCACAATGTTCCTTGGTTTATGAAACAGAAAGAAGATGGACCAGCTTCCTCTCACATCAGGTTAACTAGTCCCTGAATTTTATATGTGGGATAGAGTGGGCTTGCACAAACAGATGTGCAGAAGAGCCTGATTATCCTGGCTTAGAGGGAACATCAAGTCACCTTGAAGAGAGTTGGGAACCCAGTGCCCACACTCTTTCAAGAGATTTACACAGCTCAGGAAGCCTTCCTTGATAAATCCCAGCCCAGAACAACTAAATAGAAAGCAGATGACAGGAAGAAGTTAAATGCTGCTATTGTAAAACACCTTCTTAATTTACAGCACACCTCTGAAGCAGGCAGCAGCAATTAAATACCAGCCTTTGTAATTACAGCACAGGAACCTGCCTCCACCCTCACAGCCAGCTGGAACTGCTCCCACCTCTGGAGAGCCCTTCAGCAGCCATGCTCAGCACATCGATGCTGCAGCTCCCCACCCAGCTTTTGACCGGCCCAAACCAGCACTCTGGGACCTGTCTGAGCAGCATCTCGCCCTGACAGACAAGATAAGGATTTTGGGACACTACTGCAATGCCAAATCTCAACAGCAGTGAAACAGCTCAAGCATCTCGTTTCTGATGAACTGACACAGCTGTAAGAGGAAGGCAAGAAGCTGGGGGAATGAACTTCAGTCATCACACAGTGAAATCTTCCCTGACTTCATCCACCAGAGACAATGGTAACAATGTCCTGTCTGGGGCCTACAATCCTTTAGATGCCAATCTGATTTACCTATAGTGATTTCTGCTCCTACACCAGCTGTTCAAGTCTCTCCTGGGCAACTTGACTGGGAATTTTATACAGTGAATGGGCCATTTTAACCACAGTATATTACTGGCTTCTCACAAATATTCCTCTCTGCTTGGAGGAGGAACATTCATCCATCAAATACCTTGGTGCCTTCTCTGCTTGCCACTTGCTACACCTATTTGCTTTGGCACTGCAGATCTCTGGACAGCAAGCAGGCATGCTGTCATTTTCCCCAGCGACAGCACTGAAAAAGGAAAGCATGTAAATTATAGCAGTCTTGGGGCTGCCTCCATTTATCCTGCAAGCAATGGGATTTTGTGCGTGTGTGCTATTTATTTTTGCAAAAAGACACTGTGGAACTGCTCCCAGCTTTGCCTGTCCCAAGAAGGGACAGTGCTGAATACACACCATGCTGGGGGCCTTGGCAAATAAAACTTCATGGAAAAAACTTTTTCAGCATAAGGTAACTGTGCTCTGCATGCCCTAAGGGAGTCAGGGAGTCAGTCTCTGCCCTGATTTTACATACATTTTGCATCATTTTACACTTCTAGAGCAGCTGTTTTTTTAATACTGAAAAAATCATGAACACCTAATAAAGGGCATGTCTAGCTTGTACCTATAAACACATCAAGTCCCCAACATCCTACAGGCCCATTGCATCACACTGTCAGTCCATGAAAGGCGCAAGGCTTGGAGGAAACTGGGCTACACTGAAAGTCCAAATGTGTATGAAGATAATGCCTTTACATATTCAAGCCATGAGTATAACCCATGGGCTTGATTTACTACTTGTTCCCATCACCCCCCTGTGTCTGTTCCCCAATGTCCCTCTCTCCCTACATAACTTGAGTGGGATTTAGATCAGGACTTAAATGGATATATAGAATCAAAAAGAAAAAATCCATTTCAAGACAATGAGAGACTGGAAACAATTGATCAGTGTCTTTGAAAGTATTTAGATCACCTCTCCTGGGAAGGACTGCAGCAAATAGAGCAAAGTAACGTGTCTACCTGAGTGGGGTGTCTGAAGCTGCAGCAAAATAGCTGTGGAAATAAAGCAAAGGCTCTGCACTGCTGCAAGACTAATTAAACTTTAATTTAACTGGGGATGCAATTTTTAATCTGGATTTTATTACTACTAATGAGGAGAGTTGCTGAAGCATTTCTTAACATAATTTTATCCAGCAGCCCCTGGAACGTATTCATGTCAATTGGTATCTTTTTTCCTGGGACAGATATCTACACTGGCAGCTTCTACCACTGACACAACACATCAACTCACATAAAGGAAAAAATCACCATTAGCTAAAAATATCTGAATGAAAACAAAATAGTGTTTCAAATGCCATGGTACTACCCTGCCTTCCTTTTCTTGGCTCCCTCTTTGTTTTCTGTGGCCATTGACATAGCCTCTGACAGCTGCAAAACTGCCTGATTTCGTATTAAGTTTTTAAATAGCAGCGGGAGACATTTCCTTGAATTACATTTATGAAAAAACACAACCTGATAAATTTCTTTTGCAAACAATTCCTCCAAAGCCTATGAAGAACTACTGAATATCTCCAGAAAAGGCCCAGTAAATGAGCTGTGAAGGGAAACAGTGGTAGGCATGACGTACTTTTCCCCCCCACACTTTCCAGAAGCTGCTCATTAAGTCCAGTTTTAAGCCAGGGTGGAGACAAGCCACAGAAATTCCCAGGATAACAGTGGTATCTGATTAATGAGAAATGCAACATCAGCCCAACAGACCTGTAAGAAAGATATGACTGTTGCATGCACACAGGCACTGACATTACACAATGTGTTTGGCCCAGAGCATCCTGCCCACCTGCTCCCTTCCTGTTCAGCTCGAACCTTCCTAAAATTAGGACCATTTCTCCAGCCTCACTCAAAGTTTCCACCTTTATCTCTCAGCCTGCCAGTGCTGGCTAAACAAAGAATTTAGGAGCGGAAATGACTGTATTCTGTGAGAGACATACTCCAGAGAGCAGGAGGACCAGCACACAAACCCAAACAGAGCAGCGCCGGATGCTTTCACAAGGGAAACCTGCATCCTTTCTTACAGTAGAAATGAATGTAGAGAGGAAAGAATGACCTCCAGATGTAAGTCCTCCTAAGAAGAAGTAACTTGAAAGGCAAAGCTCAAGATTTTGTACTTTGTGTGCTAAACACAAACCCTCAGGGGTTTTCTCATAAGTCTGCTTAGGTACCCTGCACGCATCTGCTGGGTGAAAAGGAGCAGTACGTCTGTTTGATACAAAGCAAGTACAGAAGTACACTCTGTTACTCTGTACAAGCATGATAACCTTTTACAACATTTAAATACAAAAGACTAGAAAAGGAGGCATGAATGAAATTCCCCATGTTTCTTGGGATGGCAGGAAGCTGGGAATGCTCCTTTAGCTCCCTCACAGCCAGTGGGTTTCTCCAGCTCCAGCACATTTCAGCATTTTACAGTGCAGCAGCCATTGCCAGGACCCACATATGTAATGCTCTGTAAAAAAGTAAAATCCACCAAGCTGCCCAAGAGTGCTTTGGCTGAAGTAATTCAAATGGCAAAACAGCATTTTTTGAAATAAATCTATTTCAAGTGGCTCTGGCTTGTTTCCAACACCAATTAATAGCAATATTGAATTCCTGGGTAGATAAATATGCAGCTTCTGCCCACTGGACTTTCATGTAATGACACTGTAAAAAATTTTTTAAAAAGACTCTCTTTGCCAGAGACTATACAAGCTGTATCCACCNNACAGACCTTTCAACACTCCCTTTTCTGAAAGAATTTACATTCAAATTCATTTTGAGGGTGGTTTGGCAGTAAGAACTGCAGTACACAATTCGCCTGTCCACCACAGCCATACAGTTTTTATAGTTCAGCTTTCTAAGCATGCATTCTAAGATATCTACAGAGATGCTTTAAGGAAGGGTAGCAGTAAAGAAAAACAAGCCAGCACTCCTCTGCAAGACACTTTTGTTCATTTTCTGTAACAAAAATACATCAGCTCTGCTGCTTCTTTTACAAAATAACAAACTACCCTAAATCACAGCACTAACACTCATCAAGCTGCCCCAAGTGCCTGCTGCCCCCACAAACAGTGATCTCTTCCCTTCAAGCTCCCTCACATCCATCCAAGCTTCCCATCATGGATGGTGTCCAAGCATCTCCAGCTTGACTGCTGATCTTCATGCACTGCCCAACCACTACTCTCACATTCAAGCCAGAGCATTGCTTCCAACAGAAGAAAGTATCAGAAAGTCTGTATCAGAAAGCACTATTTGAGGTTACATGAAAAACAGCATTGCAGTTTCAAGCTGAGGCATCTCAGAGACAAAAATCAATAGGGAAGTTTGTAGGAAGAGAAAAAAAAAAGGATACAGTGTTGTCTTCCACTGAATTACTGTACTTTGGACATAACAGAGCATTCTTAATAAGTGACATGGAAAGCCATTGCTAAAAGTTAGGGATATGTAAGGTCTTGTGAACCTGTGACAACAGAGATGATTCTGGCAGCCTTTTAAATCACCTTACTGTCTCATTTTTCAAGCAGCAACTTCTAATAATTTCTTTCTACTACTGTATTCAACATTCAAGGGACACTTTCATCTTGCATCTTCCCTAGACCCTGCTTCTGGAAAGGACAAATCACTGGAATAGGGGCCAGCAACATAGAAAGAAAGCTGCTTTTTCATTTTTATACATTTGTACCAGCTGGCAATTCATCTTTAATAAAGCTGGGGACAGCTGAAATTTTGTTGCAAGGAAACCATGAGCTGTTTAATAATAAGAACAATCAAATACCATGATTTGTAGGAAGCAACCTTTTTCCTTGACCTTTTTATTACTGGCAAAATGTCAGCAGATTATTGAAGTGCAAGAGAGCACAATCTATGATAAATAACCTTGTGTCGCTACATACCAGACCAAAACACCCCCTCCCCTCTGTCCAGACACATACCTTAGCTTTCCAAAATGGCCCTGATTTATAAAGAATTATAGATAACTAACAGAGTCTGAATGCCAAGTGCAATACTGTGGGTGAACAGGGCTTGCTCAATTCCTGCAAGCATAAACAAGAGGGGAAGAAATAAAAAGAGCAAGAGCCAGAACACAGCCTTACTTCTGTGTGTGACAGCTGCAAGATCACTGCTGACATAACACATGCAATCTTCATCTTTACCTGAAATACAGCATCATGAAAAATTGGAAAGGACCCAGAAAAAAAACATAAGGCTGTCTCCAAGTCTTAAATCAACTGCAACGAGAGACTTAAGATATTCAACCTACTTAACTAATCCAAGACGTTTAAAGGATCACCTGATCATAGCCTGCAATCACTCACAGGGGAAAGATATCAGCTAGAAAAATGAAGGTAGAAAAATGCCAGATTAGGGAGAAAGCACATATCTTACAGTAAAGAAAATTACCCTTTGCACACATTGCTGAAGAACACAAAAGGATCACCAACAAAAATTAAAATGCACTACCTGCCTAAGAAACATGTAGTCATTCAACCAGAAATTACTAGATGCGACGTAAGAATCCCAGGCTAAAATCCTTGGAGATGCAAAGACAAATGAGATCAGCAGCACTGATACTTCTGGCTTTAAAATCCAGGATGCCAAGAAAAGTTGAGTTGTCTAAAAAAAGCAATCTCCAGCATTCCTACCTGAACCCATAAAGTCACCAGATAAGCATCTCAGGAGATCACCATGCCAAGTATTGCAGAGCCTTTCTCCAGCCTGTACCTCACTGTGCTGTAATCAAGCAGCAGGGCAGCCAGCAACAGGCAGAGTTGCTTGTTAAACCTTTCTAGCCCCAAAACACTGCACCTCTCCATTTAACTCTTCTGAGGTCCCCTTCCAAATCAGCCCAAAGAAAACATTGTTTTACTGGCTTCAGTAAAATAAACCTTTTTATTATTTCATACGCTGTTTCATTCTCTGGTATTCCAAGCTAAATGACACAGATATTTACAGCACTGGGAGTCTCATCTGTAGCTCATCTAACACAGCCTCACTGAGCCAACAGCTCACAGCGCAGCAAGATTGCCCATTAAAATACTATGGGATAATTCCAGCTTCCTATGGGCACCATCTATGTGTGCAGCTCAGCTCATTTTCTGCACATTATTAAAAGCTACACTACTTAACTCACCATCTAATTTTGACGTTAAATGAAAGCAAAACACATGACAAAAGAATGGTAGTGAAAAAAAAGGGGAAAAAAAATAAAAGATAGACCTGAAGATTTCCTATAGCTTTATCCAGAGAGTAAACAAGCGTACTCTAGCTGAAACTGGGCCAGCAGACAAGGCCAAATAACCCCAAGAAGAGATCAGACCCCCTCCCCGCCCTCGTAACAGAGCCTTGTAGGCCAACGCAGGAAAATAAATAAAACCCAACCCCAAAACTTACTCTGTTATTTTTCCGGTGCAGAGAGAGGCACAGAGGTGCATGCAATCTCCCCACAGCTACAGGAGGCCTGTGATGGAAGAAGGAACTAACTCTGATCTCCTGATTTCAAAGCCAAATGCCCTAACCACAAAATTATCCTACTTGCATTGCCTCAACCTGTCTCAATCCAGAAGATCCAAATTACTGGAGAAGGGAAGGAGGGAGACAAGGGAAGAAAACAGAAGATTTTTCAGGAATATTTCTGGTCCACCCAGAAGCAAACACTGCTTACATTGGTGGAAGTCCCCCATATTGCACTCCAAGGAATCTGTAACAGTGATAGGAACTTTCTGAGACTTCAAGCGAGGCTGGCACAGGCCCTCTCCTAATGCAAGCAAAAAGCCCCATATTGCTTAATGCTTTTTATACAGGGGCCTGGAATGCTCAAGAGATTAAATAATTCACACACTGCTCTTCCCCAGAGGTTCACATCTAGCCCAGAACACAAGTGTCAAGTACAATCACATGCACTCTTGATAGACTTTGAGAGGTAAGAGCATGGCCTGAGTGCAGTTCCCAGGAGATAAATGCTTGTAGGGGACAAGTCCCTCTGGATCAATTTGGCAGCTGTCCTAGAAGGACAGCAAGAGAAGCCAGGGCAGGAAGTACTGCACAGAAGTGGTGTCTTGGACCCCAGGGTGCAGAGGTGAATAAACAAGGGAACATGCTTTGGTTTTCTCCTGGACAGCTTCATCTTCCAAAGACACAGTGCAATCCTGCCCCAAATAAATCCCTTCTACCCACATGGAGAGGCAAGGCGTGCTTTCGGCAGCTCCACATTAAAAGTGGCATAAAAGATGCTGTTCTCATTTGCATCAAATATGCCAAAACAGTGAGCTGGTGTGTTTTTACATGGGGTTCACAACCCTGCACACCTTGTGATTTGGTCAGGCTCTCAAACAAGGGGGATGGAGGGCAGCAACACCACAAGCTGCCGTAGCTCTGGCAGGGAAGAGCAGCAGAGGTGGGCACTGGCAGATGCACGGAGAGCTGGGGTGCACTCACTCAACCTGCCTGGGGACCTGGGCTGTTGCAACTTGCTCCAAGCAGAAAAGAGCAGCAAACCACGGCTTTCTCTGCAGCGTGGGCAAAGCACAGAGGGAGCAGAGCCCCAGGGGAGCCATGCTACACTGCAGTGCCTTCAGAGCTCGCTCCTGCAATGGCATTTGCTGTGTGTGCCCCTGCTTATGTAGCTCCAGGCTTGGCTGGAGGGTGCAATCTGCTTCTTCACTCTATTTCCACAGTCATTTTCACTTGGAGTGCCTGCTGCTTCCTTTCAAAAACTGCTGCATCCCTGAGGTAGAAAGGGCAGAAAGCTCTTCTATCAAAACCTGGGAATCAGCAATAGAGAGGGGAAAATAAATTATTAAGGACCACATTGGTGCAGGTTTTCTTTCTGTCTCAAGCAAAACTTAAGTCACTTCTTCCTTCCCCCATGGTGGCTATGGTAATAATGCACAACTATTCATTATCCTCTTCTTAACTAGAAAAGGCTCTTTCAATTTAGCACTTAATATAATTACGGTAAATTAAATAGTGTCTAGAAAAAAGTCTTACTTTTTCAGAGCTATTATCTTACCTCTGTGAAACTCTATCAGTTAAAAGTGAAGCTAGCTATTAAACAATAAGGGTTTGTAGCTATTCAGTGAGCAGAAAAGTGAGATGTTCAGTGGAAAATTGTTCAAATTCTGTTTCTAAATTCAATACCACATCTCCAAGGGAAAGCGGGAGAATCTCATTAATGGTATCACAATGTCCCTCTCGCATTGCAGAGACAGTACTTGAGCACCCATTCTCTGTTCACTTTCATTCACTTCAACAATTTCCTTTTTTAATATGAGGGAAAAAATCTGCATTTTATAAAATAACAAGGTAAATTATGGCCTTTGTGTGCTTTCAGGAAAAGCTCTCTCTGGCTACTGATGCATCATTAATTTGATTTCTCCAAGAGACACACATGATAAAAAGCACTCGGCTGCCATGAAGTCGATAGGAAAACACACAGACTTTGAGAGGGTCAGGATAAACAAAAAATAAAAGCAATAAATTTCTACACTACTACTCTTGAAAAAAAAAAAAAAAAAAAAACAAAGCATCTACAACAGGTATTCAAGAGAGGCTCTTGGTAAATGGCCATTCTGTGTTCTCACACTTGAAGTGATATCAGAAGCATTATTTTTAACGCAACGTAAGCATACCAGCCATCAGGAATAAAACATTAAGCAGGAAATATCTGTAATATATTCTTTTTCAACAACTGGGAGAACATTAGTAATAATTAGCAGCCAGCATTGGAACTGTTCTCTGCTAACTGTGCATCGTGTGGATAAAAGGAAGTCTTATGTGAACACAATGATGTCAGCTGACGACAGCTTTATGGCAGAGAACAGCATATTGTGCATTTCTGGAAAAAGGAATCTTTAGTACTGTGGGGATTGTTATGGTTAAATTGCTTCTGAGTCACAGCCTGTTGTTGCTCAATGTTTCTCACTTGGTCCCTACCTATCTACTTTTTATTTCCTCATGGGGATGCACCTGTTCAAAGAGAATAAAACTGGCACTGTTGCACCCACTCTCTCAGCTCATTTAGACAAGTTATTCAGTATCCTGCTTACATAATGAGATTTTTTTTACTTGTATTACAGAACAGCCCAGCAGAATCCAAGACCATACAATGTTGTGTGTGAATTTATTATAAGAGACCCTGACACCAAAGAACACATAATCCAGGCAGAAAGAAGATGAAAAAGGCATGGAAAGCTGATATTAACTCACCCTGGCCACGTACCTTCTCAGGGTACTCAGAAATAAGAGACCCTACACTACACTTCTAAAACACACTCGTGGCTAGAGGATCCTCCCAGCTTCTCAGCACACTTTACCCTCTTGGAAAAGAAAGCTTTCAGCACCTACGCTGAGGGATTCCACAAGCCAGAACTCGAACACGAGCTTGGGAAAAACTAGGTTAGATGCCTGACAGTCTAGGCTTGGTTTACACAGCCTCCAGCCCTGTCCACAAGTGGAGCTCCCCAAGTCTACTGCAATGCAGTATGAATAGATGAGTGCAGGTGTCCCATGACCTGGAGTCCAGAGAGAAATTCAGGCAGTAACAGCAGTTTGATTACAGTCAACAAAGCCTGGGTGGCTCATCAGTCCAAAGGAAAAAAAAAAAAAAAAACAAAACAAAAAACCCCAGAAATTTGGCCTTGTTTGCATCCACTGAGCCTGAATGAAAACAAAACAAATGAATCTGTATATATATATTCTTATCAAATTACATTTCCTTTTAATGAGAAAAGTTAGAAAGGCAGAGCAAGACAAGGAGGCTGGGCCAAATGACAGATGTTAAAATGGAAAGAAGAAAATCTACTACAAATGAAACTGAAAAATATGAAGACTGTATTTCATATCTAACACACCTGTGTCCTGCTCTAAACTGGCAATAACAGAGCTCCATGGAAGGCAGCTAAAATTACTGCCTTGCCCAGCAGTGCTTTAATTTGTATGGTGCATTCAGTGCTCTCAGAAAGCATTCATAGTCCAAGTAAGGATTTACAAATTTACCACCAAAAAAAAAATAAAAATATTGCTTAGACCTGAACTGGTTTTGACCCACATATGAAAGAAAAGGTCACGAAATGACCTGCAAATCCAGATTACTTTTCTTAGTAAGGTAAGGGAAAAAAAATTATTCACTGCTTCAGCAACTGTCAGGCTTGCAGCAGTGTGTGAGATTCTTTTTCAAGGCAACACAACAAGAAAAGACAAGGCAGATTTATCTTATAAAATGGAAATCTCATTTATTTGCATCCATGCCAGAAGCCTGCCAGAATAACCACCCTGACCAAGCATTAATTCCAGTGGCAATTTCACATTCACATTTCAGGGATTTTACAGATGAGCCAGCAGAAGCTCTCCAAATGAACTGTGTAATGTTTGATAAAGTGTAGAAAAACCTTGGTCACCTCCTACTGCTACATAAAAGTGATTGTCTCCTGATGCTGAAAATCATGCCAAAAAGAAAAAGTGCAAAAATATTAAAACAACAAAAGAGATTTAAATTGTTCTTTTCATTCTGCCAAGATTGCCCACAGCAAGCAACAGTAACCCACACCATGCAAGGCAGCAGAATTCCCTTCCTTTCCTCACTGGGACATGGCAATTTTTTGCTGTGATGTAAATCATTTTAATCTGAGAAAAGAGCAAAACAATTCAATAGTGCAATGTTAGCATAGGCTTTGCACTCTTAACTGGCATCAAACAACACAGGTAACAAAAGCCAATCTGTTTGTGCAGCACTGAAGGTGGGAAAGAACAATGACACTACAACAGTTGTCTGGAACAAAATGCATTGGCATGAAAATTAAAGTGCCTTTTAGAGCAATCTCATGTTTTTGCCATCAGAAAACTCAAGGAGAGCTAGCAGGACACTGCTTTTGTGCCCAAAGTGTTGAGATGCAGAAAGACCAAGTTCACATTTAAGCTTTCCACTCAACACAGAATGAGACATTTCATCCCTCAATGCCTCTCTGCCGCATCTGATAGATAAGCAGCAAGTGTGCTTTTATCTTGGCCTCTGCTGATCGATTTAGACAGCACACCCTTCAGGACTCTACTACAGCAGCATTCCAGTTTGGGAATACACACAAAATAGCTATTACATTATTCCTTGGGGGTACAATTTCACATTGATTGATTCACTGACAGATTAGATAGGATGAAGCAGGCAGACTCCATGTTGAGCTCCCCCCCAAGTAGAGCTGCACATGTCCCAGTTTATTAAGGATGTGCATTTTTCTCTTTTGCCTTCAGCTGGTTAATTTTACACTGATGCTATAATCATGCAAATGACAAGTGGGTTGCCAAAACACCCAAATTCATACAGCCCTGCAGTCAATTCCCAGTAAGTCGAAGCTTGGCTTGGAGTTTAACAAAACACATAGGAAAACTACTATCAAGACTGCCAGCACAGTAAGGTTATTGACATTGGCACAGAGCACAGACCTCAGCGACACATTGCAATAGGAAAGCCCAGGTATACACCTGGCTGTTTATTAAACAAAGAGGAGAACTGAGCCTTTTCAATTCAGAGTTTGATTTATACACCTATAAATCCTTCAATCTGAAAGGAGCGTAAAGGAAAAAATGGCACAATTTCAACTGTAGCTCTACAAATACTACAGAAAACCAAGACTAAAGAACAAGGGATATGCCCATGGTTTTTATGCAGCTTGCAAGAAACTAAAAAACACCACCACACAAGTTGCTGGACTATTCTAACCTCCAAAAAATAAATCCCCCTTTCACATCACTGTCCTTTTGTGAGGGGAAGAAACCATTTACAGGTTACTAACCTGCTGTTAGCTGTTTCCAATTTTGCAGAATGTTCCCCTTTAGTCCCTTGATCTTTTTGTATTACACACTTGCATATACAGTACCTAGAGCCTGATGCAAGCACAACACTCCCACACCTTAAGCAGAGAAAGAGTATTCCAATAATTAAGAAATGTGGAAACCTGGGCAGTTTGTACACTGCTCCTTAGTCCTCCACAGAGGCTCAGCAGCTACTTATCAAAAGGGTGTTTTTCAGGATGGTTGTCTCCTTCCTCCTTCATTGCATGACCAGAAAGAGCCACAGTGATGTGGAGGGGCTGGGATGAAGGCAGAACCTGTGATTTAGGCACAGCCCGGTACAATTAAATGCACCACCACAAGCACACAGCCCCATCAGGAGGGATGAGCGTTCCTCGTGCAGCAGCACCTGGGAGGAGTTTGCTCGGTCTCAAAGACGCCCAGTGCTCTAAAGCACAGCACAGACACCAGCAATGACAGTCAGGAGCCTGCAAGAGGAGTGAGCAAGCCCAGACCCACACTGAGACACGCTGGCAGAGCAGGTCGCTGTCATTCCTGCCCAAACCCGCGTGTATTTGGCATTTGGATTGTTCCCGTTCCCTGAGCTGCTTCTTGTGTTTCCTTTACCTTAGTAACCACAGCAGGCATGCACAAACACCTACAATGTGCTGCCAGAAACATCTCATATTGAGGGGTGGAGGCGTGAGGAGCACCATTTCTGGCTGAGAAAACACTGTGCTATTAATGCTCTGAAGGCAGGGAGGTCAGGAGAAAAAAACACTAAATGCAGCTTTTGCCCCCCAAAAAAACAGGAAATCAAATAGCACAAATCTGTGCAGCTGCAGACAGAAGTCTGTGCTCCACGGCTCGGAAGCAGCAGGGCCCTGCTGACACACTTCAGGGCAGTTTCATTTTTACCTCTTAAGCCCCAGATCCAGCACTGAAAGAGCTTCAGCACTGGCAGCACTGACCATCTCCCAATTGCCTCCAGCAGATAACAGCTCCCTTAGACATGAAATGAGTGAGTCTAACACAAGTCAGATTATCTTAACTAAAATTTTTATTATGTATGAACATAATAAGAATTAGTAGAGTCTTGGTTTTGCTGTGAACACGGCACACTGTTTTCAAACACTGCACATTACAGATTATAGGAATGGCATTTCCCTAGAGATATCCCAGATTCCAAACCACAGCACTGTATCAGACACAGAGCCATTTTTGTCCTGCTGTAGCCAAGAAAGCACCTTGCTAAATATCTAACCCAGCAATGGAAACTGAACCACCTGTACTGTACAAGCCTCCCTCCCACTCACCTGATGAATCAGTGTTGCAATAAAGCACATGAAAATTAAATTAAGCCCCATGAAAAGATTAGAGCAGTAAATCCGCCTTTCAGTTACATTCATGCATCACCATGATTAAATCATTCCTTAGGTTCACATTGCCCACTTCAAAGCACAACAGGCGGCGGGCAACACTGTGGCCTGCATTTTCTCCCTTGAATCAGAGAAGGGTTGTCTCTACCTCCACCAACAGGGGCACAAAGTCACCCCCGGTGCTCAGTGCGATTCCCTTGCTGCCCGCACGCCCTTTCGGCCCAGCTCGGCTGTCACCCTCCTCGCCCGGCTGGGGTGAGGATACTCCCCGGGTAATCTACCATCCCACGAGGAGCTGCCCAGCCGAGAACGCCCATTCTCCTCCGTCGGCAGGAAAACTTACCGCACACAGAGGGGATGCTGCCACACAGCCTGAGTTCACGCTTCTGTCTGTCCCTCCCCACTCACACCTCTTTGGAAACTTGCTGCCAAGGAGGAAAGGTGGCAGCTGGGGACACATCCAATGCAGCGGCTGTTCTCTGCTGTACAGATACCGCTGAATGCTGTTGTTATCTCGTACATCAGTGCAAAGAGGGGGAAGGAATATTTTGACAACAAAGATACTGCTGCAGCTGGATCAAGTGAGGAGGTGACTACACAGCTTAAAGAACTTCCCCCCTCACTTATGTTAAACAATTGTTTCACACTACAACACTTTAGGTTTGCATAGCACTTGAAAAATATGGTTTCTGATCCAGCAGACAGAGCATGTGCTTATATGTTTATTTCTCCAGGAATGCTGCCTAGCTTCACTTAGTGCAAGCTAAAAGCATTTCCAAACTCAGGTCTATCTGGTTTTCAGATAGCAATGCTTACAGTCTCCACTACGGTATCTGTACCAGTGCCTACAAGAAAAGTAATTACTATCCTCAATTAAATGTAGACAATTAGTAACACGGCAGTCTCCTTACTAGTTTCTCACCATGCTGGAAGAAGTACATTAAAAATGCGTTCCACCTACCAGATATGCCCACATGTCTAAAGAAATCAGGTCTCCCTGACAGCACGCCATCCCACACGCCACACCGGCCACACGCTGGTCCCCCAGCCCTGCCATGCAGAGATGTGGGGGGGCAGGGGGGTCACCCCAAACCTCCCGTCGCCAAACCCCAAAAGGCACACACGGAAACGGCGACACGCAACCCGGGCACAAAGCACAGGCAGAGGCGGCAGGGTTGCCCTCCCACAGCTGCCAGCGCTCAGACCCTCACTCAAATCACGCCGCTCGCAAGACGACTCAGGGGTACCACGTTATACTTAAAAATAGGCAGCCTGGCAGCGCGGGGGACAGGAACAGCTGGCACGGGGGGGCGGGGGAATGGATTTAATGGGATAGCTTGGGGCAGGGGGAGTGTTTGCTTTGGCAGGGTATTTTGGGGAGGGCGGCTTGCGGGGGTTCGGGGCGAAGCCCGGTGCGCCNCCGCCGCCGCCGCATCGCCGGGACACGCGTGGGACGGGGCGCGGGGACACGCGTGGGCCCCGCCGAGCCGCTCCCCCGGCGGCACGGAAAGCGCCGGGCCGCGGCCGGACAGCTGCTCGGGGGAGGCGGCGGCAGGAAATACCAAAAGGCTGATCCAACCACGCTAGGGAGAGAGGGAGGGAAGAGAGGGGGGAATGGAGGAGAAAAATAGAGGGAGAAAAAATAAAAACGGAGGGGGGAGAAGAAAAACCGAAAGGAAACGTGCAAAATCCGGGCGGGATCGGCGCGGCGCGGAGCGGGCGCGGTGCTCGGCTCCCCACGGGAGCGCCCCCGGGGAGCGCCCCGGCCTCTCCCGGCCGGAGCTCGGCTCCCTTCGGTTTGTTCTCCCCCCCGCACGCCCCGCGGTTTGTTTCTGTCTTCTCCTCGGCACAGGGAAAGCCTGAAGCCAAGGCAGAGTAAATAAAGCAAATCCACCAACCCCCCCAAACAAGAATCAGGCGGACCCCCCGGCCAGCAAGCAGCAAGCCATCCCTGGGGTTCACTGACGCCTTGCGCAAAATAATGGAGAAAAGCCAACCTGGAGGAATCACCGCGCTGAAGCCCTGCAGCTGCAGGAGCACTTTGTCTCAGCATCCAGCCACACGCCTCCGCCGACGCCGTGGCTCAAAGGCTCCCATGCAATATGCAGCCCTGACACGCAGCTGGGCACGCTCCCAGCTTCGCCTGTGCATCCAGAGCGAAAAATCAATCCCATGGCAAGCACGGACCCCTAAGCTCCTCCAGACGAGGAGGACAGTCCAATCATCGCATCCCTGCCTGCAGCCTGCCTGCCCTTCGGGGAAGGCATGACTTTACAGGCAGCACAATATCTGGTAAAGCATCACGGCAGAAAATGTCCCAAACTGCTGCTTCCTCTCGCCGCCGCTCTGCGGGTCCCACCGCTCAGCGCTGGACCAAGAACAGGAAACCAAACAGGACTTCACACCTCCTTCATGGCCAGGGGAAAAGGAGTAGCAGAGTTAAAAGGCACCCAAACTTCATTAAACCAAAATCACGAGGGGATAATGTGACCAACATAAGCCTGACTTGCATCACTGAAGCCTGAATCACTTGTGTGTAGCTGAACCTTTGGTGCAAAATACAGCATGAAGCTCAGACTTGTGCTTCTAAAAGCAGAAGCATTAAACCATGTGCCTGAAGTGCTCTGCTACCCCACCCTACACAGAAGAAAGCCAGATGCTATTTCTCTTTAGTGTGTGCAGGCTCTAAACCAAGACAAAGACCACAAGTTCTGCTGTTCCTCATACTACCCAGGAAGCCAGCTTCCAACGCTAAAAAGCAGCAACTCATTAATGGAAAAGGTCCCCCAGATCTTAATGTAAAATCCTGAATTAATCCAAAGCTGCAAGCTCAAGATAGACTGGGGCAAAGTTTCTGTCACTCACCTCCTCCAGCCAGCTCCAGCCCATGCATGGACTACAAGGCTTCACCGTGCATCACAGATATCCATGTACCTACTGACAGCAGAGCTAGCTGCTTTTCTCCTAGAGAGCTCAGAGGGACACAGAGTAGTGTGCACTATACCTAGCTAGGAGTACAGCATGGTGCTGGAGGGAAAAGTCACCATCCATTTTTGCTCTTTCCTAGAAGTTCTAGTACAAAGCAGAACTATAAACAGATCATAAACTAGACTGTGAACAGCTCACACAGCCTAAGTTTTCTCTGCTATTCAAGAGTCACCATAGCCCTTCTCTACCCATTAAATAAACTCCTGAATCACTTGCACGGGGCAGGTGATTTGAAGTTCACCTGTATTTGTAGTGATTTCTGCCATTATCTGCAAGGTGTGGAGAGTTGTCATGATTCCAGCTGCCTTCAAGTTGGTTGGGATTTTGACTTTATCCTCACCAAAATCTTACCCTGAGGGCAAGCCTGTACTGTGCAACGGGGCGGGGCACTGCACGGAGAAGCCAAAGCCTCTCATCACCGTGGCTCAGGAGACTGCCAGGCTGAGCCACTGTCTTAGAGACCAAAGCAGCTCACCCTGCCTCCTACTGCCTTCTCACTCTGCCCACTGCCTCCTGTCCTGTCTGTGCCAGGCCACACTGGAGCTTTTGTGTCCTCTGCTCCCTTCACCATTCTGCTTTTAGACTTGGAATACTCAAATGCAGCCAGGTAGTTTGCCAGCACTTTGTCTGGTACAAATGACTTTTTCACTAAGCCATGGACTTGACCTTGGTGCAGCTGTGTGCATCCAGACTGGCTTTATCCCACCATGGCAACAGAAGTGGCTTCTCAGCTACTTTGGTACAGAGATCTATGGTTTCCAGCATACCTACATGAATCTCAGCAGGACTCAGAGTTCAATTCCCAAGGATTTCTGTTTTAAACATTTTTTAACACTTTTTAAAAAACTTTTTTTACATTTTTAAAAATTTAATTTAAAATTAATTTAATTTATTTTATATATATATAAATATATAAATTTAATTTTCAAAATTTTACTCTTTTTTTTTTTACATTTTAAACTTTTTAAAGCACTTCTACAAGTCTTTTGGCTAAAGTTTTCCAGTAACTTATTTTCTTATCAGGCAATCATTCAATGATTACTCTTATTTCATCCGCCACATTGCCACATACCACTCATTTGACAAAAAACTGACCATCCAAATGTATTTATGTCAACATGGTTAGAGACCCTAATAAAGAATAATACATTACGTTTTCCTATGTGCACTAATGCATATGGCATTAGTGATGTGGAATCACAGAGCAAAAAGCTTGTCAGTTAAGTTGCCAATATTTCATCAGTTAACTGGACCATCAGAGAAATTTACATCAGACTGATGCTTTGCATCATGCAGCCATGGCATTTCTGACCAGAAAGTCCAGGGAACACTGAACTTGAATTTGCTTTGTCTTCAGACCTTGCACCAGAGGGGTCCTCTGACTCTGGGTTAGACAAGGAGAGCAATCCATCACTTCCCTGTCTGTCGGTCAAAGACAGGATGTGCCCGTTCTCCCCCTTATCAGTCCCCTACAGAAATGCGGGGAAACTGAACAATGCAAACACCCATATTTTTAAAGACCATTTTCCACAGCCCTCTAGTGTCTATTCCGTTAACAACCACTCAGCAGACTGACACATCTGCTGGCTATGTGCTGTCTGCAGTTCATGCAAATATACCTGAGCTGAGTGTAAAACCCTAAGTGGGCAGATGTGGAGTAGAGCTTATAACCCAGCCCTTCACTTGGGGTGAGTGTTGCTGTGTCCTAACACCATCTGAGCTCCTTAGCTTACAGCTAATTCATCAGTGTCCCCCAGATATGACATATCCCTTTGACAAAAGCTCTCTGATGGATGTACCTGGCAGTCAGGGCTGAGAACCCTTCTGGCTTCAGATCTTCTTTGCAAGAAACCAGTGTTCCTTTTAGGGGTCTGCAGCTGGGATATTTCCTTTGGGCATTTGCCAGTATTTGCAACATTTCACTTTCCCACCACAGTAATATAACTCCCTCCTAAAAGGGCTTGTAAATTACTGTGAACTCTGTCATAAACAAGGGTAACAAAAGAAACAAAGCACAATAAGCTTTAATTCTAGTGCTGGGGAAGTGAAGTCAGAGTGTTTCAGGTGTTCTTACTCCGGTCCTTACAATCCAACCATGCAACTCAAAGACTTTAATAGTCATTATCAGTGTTGTCTAAAAATTGTGGTAAAGGCAGACAGGGAGGTGAGCTGCAGCAACAGACAGATCCCTCAGTTCTCTCAGGTCACCACCCTGCCTAGGAAATGGTTGCAGTGCTTTCCCCTGCATCTTCTTTTTCAAATCCTCCACCTTTCACAACTGCTGAGCTCCTCCTTCCCCTAACAGAGATCAGACCCCACCTATGTGAACTGTAAATACATACTCATTTTGCAGCGTCCAGAAGACTTGCGTTTTATGCTTTCCTATATCTCACAACATATCCACAATTGTTCTACAAGCTCCTGTTCATGACTAGAGGGATAGTTAAATACCATAAAAGCCATAAGATATATTTATTGGCTTCTATTAAAATGAAAATTGAGAGGATCATATTCCTATCATTATAATTATTACAATGGCTCTACAGCTATAACCACATTAATCAGACATCATATGAATGGTTGTTAGCATTGTAAGACACTTGCCCTTAAGCTCATGGCACACAGTGAGACAAGAAGCAGGAAGCTTTAAAACAAATGGGTTTAAAAAAATGTTTTTAAACACGGGTCTTTATCATTAGCCATAAGTTGTATGCAATTAATGATAATAAAAAGATCACTTTTACCCTCAAGTGTTTTCCAGTGCAATGTTCCTTAGCAAAAACATTCAATGCCATAGCTGGATAGAGCAGGATTTGCTTGTTAACAAGTAGTAGTCTGTTTGTTCAGAGCTCTGAAAAAGTAAGTCCACACAAAACGTTTGTTCATTTTTCATTTTGAAAAACAGAGTTTCTGCTAAACCAGGATCCTAATTGCTAGTTTGCTGGAACAGGTGTCTGGAGAAGTTAGTTAGAAAAACCACAAACATCTCCCTGGGAGCCACTGGAGACTGGAGTCCTCTTGTGGCAAAAGGTAGAGGAAAATTTCCAGTGACTGATTACTGCTGAAAATTGGGGCTTTGCACAGGAGGCTGCATGGTGTGTGAGAGATACAGGGAGTATCTGCTTTGTAAAGAGCTCATGTCACTGCAGAGCATAAAAGCAGCAGCATGAAGACTTCGCAGCTGGCAGTGGGCAAGCATCAAAAGGAGCAGGATGCCACAGTGGTTTGATACTGCAGACTGTGCTTCTGTTTACTGTGGTACCTTCTGTCTGTTAGAGTGTTCCCTGCTGAGATGATGTTTCTGGCTGGGATTTTTTGTTTGTTTGGTTTTTGTCTCTCTTAGCAGAGGTAATTTTTCCTGAGTGTTTTGCTAGCAAGAACTCTTCTCCTGCTTAATACATTCACTCTACAGTATCAGAGGCCAGCTCCCATCCTTCTTGTCTGTCTGGTGCTGGGGTGGGTAGATAACACAATTCGAAGATCTCATTTAGATCCTTCTGCTCTGCATTCCATCTTCTTTTCTGCTGTGTTGTTTCCTACCTGCAGTACTCCCTGTGGACTGCCTTGAGCTCAGCTTAGGAGACAGTCCTGTGAATGATGGATGTTGGCCATGTTAGTGCTGTGCTCCCTGCCTGGAACAGCACTGCAGAAGATGGAGCAAGTAAATAATCCAAAAGTCTTTCTTTACCCTCACACTGAGGTCAGAAGGTTTTCACATGTCCACATTTGGTCTTGGGTTACAGTGGAGAGGTGATCTGGCTGGCAATTTCACCTTGTGGGCTGAGCCTCCAAAGGGCTCATGAGCCACTCTCAGCTCTGATGGTCCTGCAAATGAGATTTTGAACTTCCAGGAAAACGTGTCCAACGGGAGGTTGTAGCAGAGGCTTTGGAGGCAGCTTTAAAGGCCTGCCAGTAACAAGATAAAAGATCACAGATGCTCTTAGCTGGTTTATTTTCTCTATACGACCCATCATATGCTTGGATGGTGCCCTGCTTCCTATAACCTTAACCTCAAGGGTGTTTTTCAGTATTCTAAATATAATGCCATTTCAACTCCTTCACCCCAGACCTCATTCCAGAGAAATCTTCTGTGAGCTGAGGTATCTCAGGCATATTGAGGTATATTGAACAAGACTTCTGGGGTAGATCTCACCTTCCCTACCCTGCACCCTCACAACATAAATTTCCATCTCAAGGGGGCTCACCTTCAGGAGTCCTAGATTAGGGTCTGTGTTGGGCAGTAAAACTATTACATACCTGGGTATTTAAATATACCTGGGTCTTACTACAGCTGGAGTCAAATGATGCTTAGCTGTGACTATCCAAGTTCATAATTTCTTACTGTTCAGCTGAAGCCTGTTCACATCAAGCACCATGAACCTATTTTATTTTCCTCCAAATATCTAAGACACAAAATTAAGCAGAATGCTGCCATTATGGCTTTGGTATGAAAAATAGATCAAAGAGTTTGGCTGCTGTTGATTTGGTCCCACAGGCCTGGCCAATAACTAACTGCAAGTCCCTTCTCAAAGAATAGCCCAACACAGTGAGCTAATCTGGTGAGCAAGGCTCCTTCTGCAGCTAGCAGCAGTCTGGAAAGCAGCCGAGATATCCAGGATCTGACAAATTGTCCAGTGAAATCTGGGCTAGATTTCAAAACCCTTGATAAGACATGACATAAAACCAATTTGGTATTCAAAAACATTCCAATAGTCCTTGTTGTTGGTCATATTTCAAGCTAATTACAAAGCAAGCTAGCTGTTACAAAGCCTCAAAGGATTAAACAAAAACATTCCTGTATTTGTAAACATATCCATAAGAAGAATCATGGAATAGTTTGGGTTGGAAGAGACCATTAAAGGTCAGCTAGTCCAGCCCCCCTGCAATGAGCAGGGACATCCTCAACATTACACTGATCAGAGTCCCATCCAATCTGACCATACAAATATATATCTAAGTGAACTTCTAGCATGACTGGAAAAGATCAGAACACCTGCATCAGTATGGATAGCTGGCATGTTTCTGAATGATCACAGATTTCCTCAACAGCTAATGGGAAATGTCCATATGAAGTCAAACTTCACAAACAGCCAGTGTTTGGTTTTTGGTTGTTGTTTTTTGTTGTTGTTGTTGTTGTTTCTTTTCTTCCTGCCCCAAATAAACTTTGGAACAGATGCCAACAAGTTTAATCTCTCTGGACTGAGTGCTATTGTCATAGAAGAAATATTACAGTGAGAAGAAACATAAACACGTGGGGATTCATGCTGGCTGGATGGCAGGCACCCTCTAAAGGCTTTCTCTCACTCCCCTCCACAGCTGGACAGTGAAGAGAAAATAAAATGAAGGGTATCTCACTTGAGATAAGGACCAGGAGAGATCACTCACCAAATACTGTCATGGGCAAAACAGGCTTGAATTTGAGATATTAATTGAATTTCTTAGTAACAAAACCAGAACAGGATAATGAGAAGTAAAATAAAACATTCAAAACACCTTTCTTCTGGCTCTACCTCCTCCCGCAGTGGCACAGGGAGACAGGGAATGGGGGTTATGGTCAGTTCATCACCCATGGTTTCTCCTGCTGCTTAGGGAGAGAGTGCTTCTCCTGCTGCACCGTGGGGTCCCATCCACAGCAGACAGTTCTCCATGAACTTCTCCAATGTGAGTCCATCCCATGGGCAACAGCTTTCTGTGAACTTCTCCAATGTGAGTCCATCTCACGGGAAACAGCCCCCCTCAAACTGCTGCAGCATGGGTCACTCTTCCATGGGGTGCAGTCCTTCAAGGACAGGCTGCTCCAGCCTCGGAGAAGGGCTCCTCTCTCCATGAGTCTCCTACAGGATCACAGCCTCCTCCCAAGCATCCACCTGCTCCAGTGTGGGGCTCCTCCATGGGCTGCAGGTGGATCTCTGAATCCCCATGGACCTCCACAGGCTGCAGGGGCGCAGCTGCCCCTCCATGGGCTGCGGGGGAATTTCAGCTCAGGCGTCTGGAGCACCTCCTGCCCCTCCTTCTGCACTTACCTTGGTGTCTGCAGAGTTGTTCCTCTCACATGTTCTCATCTCACTCTTCCCTGCCCACATTTACAACTGCCCAGAAACGTTTCTTTTCTTTCTTCTTAAATCTGCTATCACAGAGGTGTTACCACCATTTCTAATTGGCCCAGCCTTGGCCACTGGCATGTCCATCTTGGGAGCCACCAGGGATTGGCTCTGCCAGACATGGAGGAAGCTTCTGGCAGCTTCTCACAGAAGCCACCCCTGGAGCCCCTGTGCTACCAAAGCTTGGCCATGCAAACCCAATACAACACATGTATCTCTACAAAAGATTTTCCTATCAGACTCATTAACACAGACACACAGATCTTCATATAGGCCAGTACCAATCTCTCCACACATACTTAGTTCTGTATTGACCAATGGATACTCTGTCCATAGAGGGATCTGGATCTAGACAGACAGAAATCACAGCTTAATTCCTATCTGTTCACTACTTCATTCTCTGCAGAGAGGGGCATTTTGACTTATAGATGACTGAATCTGCTTCCTGACACTGCACACTATTGATCTGGAGGTCAGGCCAGAGAGTCACAAATCAGCTCTATTAGTAGCTTTGTAATAACACTGTATCATATTCCCAAGCTTGCAGCTGCTTCTCAGGATGTGTTTGTTCTCACTCTTGACCCTTTTTATTTTGCCTGACTCTTGACTCATTCTTGCAGCCAGCTCATCTCTAATAAATTACAGAACTTCTCACAGCTTCCTTCTTTCTCTTCTCTCCAAAATTCATCTTCTGTCTCTGTTTGTGATCAAGCAAAAAAGTCTCCTTGCCTGTTACAATTCATTTTAAGTATTCTTTGTTATTGCTGATGCCTCCCATGAACTCCCACAGAGGCTGGAAAGAGATCAGGAAGAGAAAGTACAATAATACTTTTTGCTACTTCTGAAGGGCAGCTGGCTTGTCTGCACAGAGGGATGCCAGTATTTTTGTCCTTCTTTTGCTTCAAACAGATAGACCTGTCCAGTCTTACTGTCACAAGTTACAATTACAGAAATAAAACAGAAAATACTGAAGCCTGGAAGAAAAATCTGTTTCCCCAGAACAGACCTAACACTATCAAAGACAATGCTCTGACTTACAGCCCTAAAGGACAGCACACAAAGGTTTGTTCCGGAGCAAATTGTCCATCCCTTTTATGCCACAAAGGACTTGGTTTGATCCCAGAGTCACTGATTAGATCTGTGCTGTTGAAGTCCAAACACAAAGGCGCTCTCACAGAGGATGGCTTGATTTAGCTACCACTGGAATCTCGGAATAGTGGGATGATACTTTGGGAAGTATGATGTCCACATGAGTGACCGGATGGTGGCCACAGAGAACTTTAGATATTTGCTCCATCATTTTGCAAATAAAATTATTTGTGTCCTAGCTGTTTTCAACCCTGATGAACTTTATTGTTCCCCTGCCAGTTACTGTGTCTCCTGATGTCTTCATATAGTGAAACTAGGCTTGCTGTTGTGTGTGGCTTCCTCATGCTGCTGCTACATTAGCAAGCAGGAGCACATCTGTAGGGCAAAGAAATTGGTAGTGAGAATGCAATATCCACACTATTTGCATTTCAGAGAACTGGCTTTGGACTAGCTTTAGTCTGGGCCCATCAAGTCAGCATCCATCAACAACTACAGCAAATTAGGCATGCTCCTAGAGTACATTTTCCCATGGTGATTCACTGAAAGGGATTCCAGGTGCATGTACTCTGAGACTGCTCTGGCTATGAATCAAAGAGCTGTAAATAAAAACGATCTGGATATTTGCCTCAAAACTACATTGCTGATCTGTCTGAAAAAAAAAAAAAAAAAAGAGACTGACATCTGAGATATGAACAGGCTGCTGACTGGAAAAAAAAAAGATACTGATGGGAAAAAAGTGCCACTCAGTGCAAAGACACAGATTTTAGGATAACACGTCACCTTATCTACTGACTGGTAATAGCTTCTTAGGTTTGCACAAACCTTGGAATATTATGGCTTAGCCCTTCTAACATACACTCCCCCAATAACTACTTGTCTGTGAGGGTCAGGATAATTGTCCCTGCTTCACACACAGGGGAAAATGGCTGTGTGGAGCAGACAACCCACACAGAACACTTCTGGAAGCAGACCCTGTGGCTGGAACACCGTAGCCCCACATTCTACCCAGGCCTCCATTGGGTACAAGCCTTGCCATGAGGCCAAAAGCTGCTTTCTTCAACCAGACACTGTCACACAGTGATTTCATGCCACTGTTTTGAAGATGAACTCTGTTAAATGTAGCAGCCATTCACTTTGAACTCTCCTGGAAAAGATACAGGGATTAAAAGTAAGACCAACTTCTAAGAACAGAAGCCTTTTAAAAAGGCAATCAGTGAAAAACACACCATAGGTTTGAACAACAAATGCTACTTGTGGTCACATTGACCAAGAAATTATTATAAATATAAATTATAATAAATATATGAAGTACATGAAATATATGAAATGTGTTCATTTAAAGTGTTATTACATGTATTTATATTTGTACATTTAGAAGAGTAATGTTGATCAAGTAGATAGGAATGAAACCAGAGTTCAAGACCATCAGTGATCTCTTGCTACACAGAACAAGGGACTCTCTGACATGCAATTAATCCTTGTCCTGATTCCCACTGGCTACAAAGGAGAGAGTAGAATAAAGAGTAGAATAAAATATTCTCTTTAGCTGATCTCAGGGAGGAGACAAATAATTGTATTTGAATATGGTGAACTAATTTTATAGTACTTTTCAAAAGCACCTTAAGTCACCCATGGGAAAAGGGTTTTTTTAAGCAGGGCAGAAACCAAATGAACCTTCCTGGGTGTGGGGTCATATTAAAGCCTTCAAATTCATTCTGTTTTCACCTGAGCTGTGCCAAGCCTCTCAGCCACTTTCTGCTTCTGCAGCAAAACTTTGTGCTCCTCACAGCTCTGTCAAACACTCCAGTGAAATGAGATGAAATTTGGCAGTTCTGGAGCCTGCCAGAAAGCTCATAGGATGCCTGTATCAGCAGTGACAGTGATACAAGGCTCTGCTGGTTAAAGCCAGAGACAAGTCCAGCATATAGACTGGTTTTGAAAAACTGCACTTGCCACTGACAGGAAATTCTTTTTATCAGGCAGTAAAACCAAAATGGAGTAAATCTGTAAAGGAGCAATACCATTTGATGTCAGCTGGGAGTCTGGACATCATCATGTATTCTTTTTCTTTCCCCAAGAAGATTGCTCTGAGGTTGGGTCACTGGATTATGTTGAATAGACTGGTAATTTTTAGGGATATTTGAGCAAAATTGTTTTCTTTTCTCTGAAATACACGTCTTGGAAACCTGCTTATACATGTACACACAGTTTCTCCCTGAACAGATGTTACTTTTCACAAAATTACAAGGCTATAATCTGTGGTGAATACCAAGTCATTTAAAAATGTCTGTTTTCTGAGCTGGTACAGAACATAGAGATGAAACGAAGGAAAGGAGGGTCTGGTGAGGCAAATATCCTCATCAGACCAGGTCCCAGTTCTGGCCTCAAACACTGAATTTCTCTTTGCAAACCTTTTATGCCTTCACAATTCTTCATCTGCAGAATGGAATATTTCCCACAGACTTTGCTTACTTACATTTTATACTCCTGACGTCATTGCATGTCTTACCTACCATGTCTAGAACTGCAGTTATTCCTATTGTGATATAAATCACAGTATTTTATTTCACTTCACTGTTGCACTTAGGAGCTTCGACAGAACTTAGTATTCATTCTTCTCTATTGCTTTCTTGTGGATTCATTAAAAAGACCGAAGGAATTTCTAAAAGTACCAGTTTTCAGAAGGGAAAATATTTACAAAGCTAAAAAGACCTGCAAAGAAGAAAAGCTACATTTAGAGAAGAGACAAATCAGTCAGAGATGGTGTCTCTATTTCTGTGTTTAGGCTGTTGCCTGTGCAGAAAAAAAGACAAATAATAAATGTATTTATATGTATTTTCTGTAAGAACAGTAAGATATACCCTAAATAACATAACCCTAAAGGTATAAGGCTAAGAACTGGCAATAATTTCTCTTTCCGTCTCTTTTTTTTCTAACAGAAAGAAAAGCTTGCTTGGTAGCATGAGGATGGGGATGGAAAGGTAGGAGAACACTATCTGGGGAGGTGGCAGACTCTCAGTTCTTTCTCAAAGCACAGGTAAATGGCATCAGCTCTGGAAAACACAAAGGATTTGATGTCTGGCAGTTGCTTGGCAGACCCTCAGCTCACTTGTAAAAGTAAATTCTTCTCTATTCGAATGGGAAAGGATCTCTCTAAATACAAAGTGAATATAAATAGGTGTCTGTGAGCTTGTCTGTGCTATTGTTTTTTCCTAGTTATACGGGTCTAATGAGATGCTTCATGTCAGAGCAGGGTGGACATTCTGACGTTAGGCACAGACTGGATCTTGTCAGAATAGCTTAAAGAAAATGCAGCAATATACAGTAAAATAGACAGGCCTTGATTTTAGACACAAAGTGTCCTCCTGGGAACTACTGCTGGTTTAATTAAAGAGGCTCAAAGTCTCTCCCTTTTCCTTTCTGTTATACCTATCCCACATTGATAAGCTGAGTTTGAAGAGAGACTGAACTGATCTCTGCTGCATGACATTGGCCTTCACTGGAAAAGATGCCAACTCAGCTGACAAGTGTTGTGACTGGAATGCCAGTAAACATTAACTATGTCACATCTTAACAAAGCACACAAGGAAATCAAAGGACTAGAGGGCCTGCAGAAACACTTCCAAGAATACAGAGCTTGAAGTATATAGGGCTTTGGCTGCTGCTATGCGTAAAAGGAATAGATTTAAGCCTACCTACAGTTAAAATGCAAGGAAGTTGGGGCAGGGCATCAAATAAAGCAATTTTTTATGAAAAGTTAGGGGTGGGCTCAGCTTTGAAATGTTAGAGAAATAACACTCTTGTTAACAGGTCTTTCTCTTGTTCCCACAGAGACACTTAGGATCTGGAAACAGGATGCTTCCAGAGTTCTTCCAGGGCTATAGCACTGACCTGCTGGCTAGGCAAGGGTTGTTGGGATGTTTTTGATGAGCTACAATGACTTTCTTTGGGGACTTCGAGAGATCAAGATGCTGAGAAGAGTTTGTCTCAAAGTATGACAAGGGAAAAGAATGATAAAGGATACAGGGACAGATAATCTGCTGAATTCATTGCACTGCGCAGAAATTATGCCTTGACGAACTCACTGTCTGTTGATGAAAAAGAGGCTTTAAAATGACAGAAGTAGATAGTATTGATAGTGTGTGGATGAACTATATACTCTGTGGTTTTGGAGGAATTCTGTGAGAAGCCTTCTCTGACAGGTTCAGAAAATAATTACTGCCTGGTTTTTGAGCATCTAGTGATGTAAGGAGCAGAGCTGGAAATCACCTCTGCAAAAGGGCATACATATAAAACATGTACCATCAGCTAGGTCTGAGTGTAGCCATCTTCCATCTCCAGCTTTCCAGAGCCACCACAACACCCATGCTCTCCAGTGCAGAGAGGGTACCTGGGACACATCAATCCTCACAAAATGGAGCAAATCCAGCCCATTGTGCTGTAAAAATTCCCCATGCAACTGTCGGAGAAGTACACACAGTCAGCAACAAGCCAAATTAACTCTGCTCATGGTGACTCATGCATCATTGCTCCTATCAAGGCAGGGCTGATCACTGTTCTTAGAGTTAAAAATTAAGACTCTAGCTGCCATGACATGTGCCAGACCAGTAAAAAAACAACACAGTTCCTTACAGCATCTCTGAAAATCTAGAAACTCTGGATGGAAAAGGCCTATTAAGTCAGCTCATTGTATCTTGGTCCAAGATCATTCCTAGTCCTTGCTATATATTCCTCACAATCTCAGGAAAGGAGATACAGAACAAGGTTTGTGCCTTTAAAACAAACTGAAAGAAGCAGAATTTCTATCCGATAATATGACCAGCTTTTCATGTAAGATGCATTGGCAAGCCCAGCTCTGGTGCAATGAAACTCTCCCTCTGGTCAGGTCCTGAAAGACATTTTCTCCGAGAGCATTCAGAATCAAATGTGCATTTAACTTTTCTTTCCATTTCACACTCCATTTCTAGTGATTAATGCTTGTGTTGTAGATGGATGAAAGCTGAAGCAGATGTTATCCACTCGAAATGCCGTTCTGATAACCCAGAGCTAAAGGCTGAAATCCTTAGCAGATTAGCAGCTGAAATAAAAAATGGATAAGTAAAGTGGGGAGTACGGCTGAACAAACTCTTATAGGTTTTATTTCTGTGGATAACAATGCACACAGGCTATGTAATCTCTGTGCTAATCTGCCAGAGGAAAGATTAAATGGCAAAATTCCAGCACTGAGACCTGCAAGTCTCCTTTGCTGGACTGCCTCAGTGCAAAGACCGAACTTTTTAGCCGAATGTCACTGTGTACTCTCTATTATGCTGTTAAAAGATGTGGTTTTTCAGCTTATTTTCTTTTAGTGGAAATGAAATGACAGTTTTTCTTATATATTCCTTTGAGTTTATGGTATTTCTGCCATTAAAAGTACTTGGAGCCACTGTATGGTTCATCTTAATCTGGTGCTGGGAAGTTTAGGAAAAATATTTGAATTTTCACCTAAGTGAAAGTTTGAATGGCTTTTATTGTATGAGAAGACATGCTTTCTAAAGACTTTGGGACTTTTTTTTTATATTCCTTCTTTCAAACCTTGGAAATCCATTGGAGCAATGATCCTGACATAGCTCTGTCAGGGAAAAATGTAGTCCCCCTCCTTTGTTCTTTACCTCAGAGAGCTACAATATGTCAAAAAAACATTAAACTATAGGCAAGACAAACCAACTCAGCTGTAAACATGCAGTTGCAAACTGGAGGAAAGGAGGAGTACTGATACTGCAGTATCAGTATCCTGAAGAGCAGAGAACTGCATATAAATGTACCAGCTATATAGCTTGACTTATCAACTAAACCACTCTTTTTTCAGACCCTCAAATTACTTTCTTTAAAGCCCAAGAATGGGAGCATGGATGCAATAATCTGGTCCATTATCCTGCCTCAGACAGTAGCAGATGTTTCTGGGGAAGGAACCAACAACCTGCAGTAGGCTGGTGTAGGATAATCTTACCCCCCACACCAGATCACAGCATGGTCTTCAGTAGATAAGAGACTGGCTAAAAGCAGAGCATTTAATATCCTTTTGAGAGGGTTTTCTACTCTGGCTCCATTAATGATGAGTTTCTTTCCAACACCCATCATGGAGGCAGGTATCCTACATGTCTTTGCTTTATGTAGCAGATCAAGTGTTGTAAGACATCAACATGGGAGAAAAGACTTAAAACAGTAACTCAAATTACCTTTTCCAAATGGAGAGAAGGATACCCAGCTTGCTGTGTATAACTTGTTGTTCTTTATGAAATTCATCTTGCAAGCTCTTCAAGGCTGCTTATGCCATTGCCAAATCTCTGCTACTTTTAGGTCTGTCAATAATGCATAATAAATCACAGCAAAGCAATCGGACAGGAAAGCCCAGCTCTTCCTCCTCTCCTTAAGAAAAGGCCTAAAAACCTACATAAAACACCATGGTGGTTATGCTTTATAATGTAATATTGACACAACAGGTATAGAGCAAAGAACAAAATGAACACAATTATTTAAAAGTATTTTATAAAAAAGCACCTCAAAACTCATTAACCCCTTCCCACCACCTCCCAAGAATGGTTTCGTTTTGTTACAGACTGTAAGATGACTTAGCTGAGGAATAACACAGCATTGCAAGTTTCAGGATATTTCTTCTGTGATGCAAAATTCTCCAGATCTTCAGTCCCGGTAGCCACAGGAATCTCTGACTCCAAATTGCTTGTAACCTTCTTTGGTCTCCACCTCCTGAGGCTGCAGTTAAGACTCCAGTTATGACTACTACTAAACCTGCACCTTTCCTGGCTCTTCAGTGACACCTTCTGGGACAAAAATACACCAAGCAAATCTTAGTTTTTCTGCAGCTGCTTTTACCTATGAGTAGGAGTCAAGTGAGACCTTTGGAAGCTAGTTCTCGAGAAACAGCAAGCCCACAAGAAATGCTATGCAAATACAGCTGCCTGTAAGCAGTGCCCTGAAAAGCACCATCTCTCTGGAGACTGGGCAGGAGATGAGTCCCAGATGGCCACAAATCTGTAAGCTTTCACTTCTCCCAACACGGATTTTGATTTCCTGAAATTGCTAACTGAGGAGAAAAAAGTCACACTTGAACAGCTGGATCCTCCCTGCAGAAGCAGTAAGGATGAAGGTGGAAGTTTATATTGAAATATCTTATTTTTAGTGACAGTGATCATATCTTGGCTTGAGGGCAAGTTTTAGATGCAGCTGTGGTGGGACTCCAGGGCACAACACTTGCAAGGGTAGGACTGCAATTCCCACTCCTATACACTCCCACTCCCAGTTGCAAAAGGCTGGGGCACATGGGAAGGTTCCCTCAGCTGCAGAGGGAAAGACACCTTTTTATGCACTCTCAGGGGAACGTTCTGGGAAGACAAGCAAGCTTTGATAGGCAGGGTATTAACTCACTGAATAGTCTGGAGCTTAGCTGAGAAAGCGAGCACATTCAGCAAAAAGATTTGGTCTTGAGCACTCACACACGTACAACCCCAGACTTCAGTGATACTGTGCAAATTCACTGCCACTTAGACTAGTAGAAACATCTGATTTTCCTATGTGCATAGTCTGTCACAAATAAATGTACCTTTGATCACACTGTGCTCCACTGATGATCCATCTGGTCCTTTTTGGTATTTTCATCCTGCCTCTCCCTGGCCTATTTATTAATCTACAACTTTTTACTGTCAAATCAGGCATCTTGGACAACAGTTCTTTACATCTTATGCAGCTACTGTTTTGCAAAGAGAACACACAGTGAGTGAAAAAAAAATATTTAAAATCTGAGACGATCTTCAAGTTTGACACACAACATCCTTTTGTCTGACCTGAACTAAAAGTAAGCCAGGAGAAGAGCATCCTCCCCACCCAGGGCAGCTGGCAGTACTGCAGTGGTGACAGAGATACTGTGCTCTGTGCCCCAAGGCAGAGGGTCAGCAATTACATTAGTGTGACCTGCTCTGGCGTGTCAGGTTCAGCTCCTCTGTGTGACTCTTCTGGATGCTGACTGCTTTCATGAGTGCACATTTTCCTCAAGTGGTAGGGTTTCCTTGTGCAGGACGTGGATCTAACATGACACGTTGGAGCCCAGAGAATTTACTTGCAAATTGGGAGCGCTGCACAGACGAGAGCCACAGGCAGGGCTGGCAGTGTGCAAGGCAGACAATGTGATTTGTAACAAAAGCAGAAAGAAGTCATTCCTCCTCTGAACTGGTGCATTAGTGATCCGTGTCCTTCTGTTGGAGGGGTGCTAATGTAATCCATGAATCATGCATAGCTTAAAAAGAAAATAGGAACAAAGAATTGCTGTGCTATTGGATCCCTTCGTTTCTTCTCTGCAGAAGCCCAAGGCTGACCTCTTCGCCTCAGTGTTAAGAGCTGCTAAGTACATGGTCACAAGGTTTAAAATACAGGGGAGAATACTCTTCATTTCTGTGCTCACCCTGTGGCTCCAGAGCAGAGGAGTCTACACCTCCATGTGCTTCTTTCCTGACCACCTGGAGATACAAGTATCTAGTCCCAAGGGGTGAGATTGTATGTCTGTTTTCACCACTGTGTAAGTAAATTGCTTCAATCAGCATCAATTAATGCTTGATGTAAGCAGATGTGTTCTTGCTAAATAGATGGACCAGACTGGGAATTGCCCTCTTGATTCGGACACTGGAGAAAATATTGCCCTCAAAACTTTCCTACTTCCCTTTCAAACTAAAGTATTATCCCCCTCCTATGAATTCCCAAATAGATATTCTGGCATAAGCCTGGATTTTTTTCTTAGACAGATTTATATATTGGAACCCACAGAGAGCTTTTCCTGAGTATTGGGTTCTTTCCTTATGTTAGAGCTTATCTGCACATCTGAACATAATTTGCTGTCACCCATTTTTTCAGGGTTAAAAGACAAATACCACATAAATTGTAAACCTCTGTGATAACAAGAAGGCTCAGCAAGATGATTTTCTGGCTTTTCTACTTTAAAGAGACAGGATTTTATGATTACTCTTCACTCATGGTATTGAGGCAGCCTGACCCAAACTGAGGCCCCAACACGCTGGGTTGTTTCTCTAAAGACACAGAATGAAAGCAGCTTGTGAGAACAGGTTTCCAAAGAAAAACATTATGATTTACATTTGACCTCTTTAAAGAATTGCTCTCAGCTGTCCTTAAGAACTCTGCATGTTTTCTTTTCACAGCTCTTTTACTTTGCAACCTTTGCCATAGGCTGCATCCTGCTTCATACCCTCAGAAGCATTGATCCACCAGGAGCTATGGGTCAGTGCTCCAGAGAAAGGGCTGGGGAGCACCTTCCCAGCCCACCACATTCCAGCTTCAGAGCTTCTTGTCCTGCACTTTGGTATCTCCACCCTCAAATCCAGGTTATGCCTTCTTTTTGCATATGAGTCAGAAGGGGTCCCCTGTCTGCTGCCTGCCATACCTGTGCAGGAAGGAAACACATTCTGTCCCCAAGTGTAACTCTGCTAAAGGGGGGCAGCCTCTCTCCTGTGCACCCTGCAAGGCTGCTCAGGGTGTGATGTGCCTCTCTGCTCCACTTGCAGGGACGTGTCAGCCTTGGGAAGTCAAAAAGCAGGACGTGGCAAAGCCAAACTGAGCTGCCTACACCCAGTGAAGTGTGTGCCACTGGTGCACACAATTTGGCTATCAATACATATTCCGGTGTGCTTGTGTTTTAGGCATGTTCGTGTTTTAGGATCTCTTTGCACAAATATTAACATGTAGCTCAAGGGCATGGCAACAAAGGACCAGGGTAGAATTATAGCCACACTCAGAATGACATGTCAGACAGTGTGCCAGAGTGCCTCTTATGGATTTGTGCCTTTTGGGTTAATATTTGCCATTGACTATCACCACTCACCAGGAAAAGCAGTGTATTTTTCATAAACTTCGAGATAAGGGGTAGATGGATTTTCCTGACTGCAACAATCCAGGGACTGGACTTCTTCTGGGCACAGATTATCTTTGTTTTCGCCATAATTGTAGGTTGTGAGTGACTGTAAGCTGACCTACCACAGGGGAAGGCTTCCCATCTTATACAATGAAATGTGAATTCCTAGCTTGGAGTAACCACAAAGTCAGATAAATCCTCAGCAAAGCACTGTGCCTGGAAATGAACGGAAAAATTGTTCCCTGGGCTTTGTTCAGGTGCTCTACTGCAAGTGCCAGCAAGAGGGCCTCTTCCCCACGACAGCACTGATAATGGCATGGCTGGGATCCTAGGAACAAGAGTGTTAGGCAGGAACAGGCTGTAAGCACCATCTAGTTTTAAATAGTACCAATTAGCCAGGCCTAAGCAGGTGTCCCAGGCTGCCCACGCTGGGTTAGGCCCTGGGCTTTGGAAAACATTGGAGCAATAGAAAACAGGTCAAGTGCTCTGATATTTATTGTTAAAGCCCAGAAGCTTTGGCCTTCCCTTGTTACTCCACAGCTCTGAAGTAGAGGAGGAGGCTGCACTCACCAAGGGGTGAGCAGAGAGCTCGCTGAGCTCAGGCAGGCTTGGCACATCCTGCAGAGGCTCTGAGGCAGCAATGAGTGTCCCATCATCACTAATTATGAGGCTGAAGGAATCAAAAAAAAAAGCTTAACAGCCTCTGCAGACATCAATCCTTCCAGAAGGTAGAACAACAACAAAAAAAAGCTAAATAGAAGTTTTAGCAGCAAAATTGCTTTAACAGCTACTGTAGGCTAAGGAAAGATGGAAAGCATATGGATTAGATTTATTGGTATAAATCTGGGGACATCAGCGTAGCTGCAGAAAACACCATTATCAAGTGTTTGAAAATCAAAGAAAAGGTAGATTTTTAGTACAGAGATACGGGGGAAAAGAGGCGCTAGGATATGGTATCTCAAAAGAAATAGCTACCTGTCTTATTTCATATGCATTTTTGGACTTAATCTTCCCCTTGCATAAATCAGTAGGAAAGTCATCTTCAGCAGCATATTTAAGTACGTAATTAGCTTTAAGTAGAAGCTTCATCCTGATTTAATCACATTGCTGTATTTGTGCCTAAATGAAAGTGCTCTTAAGAATCTTAAAACTACTGTGGTATAAAAGACATATAAGAGGTCAAAATCAGATACTCCAGGGCAGAAGGTAAATTGCTGCTGGCAATGAGCTGTTAGAACAAATGGTGTTATCTTTTACCAAGAAATTACACTTTGCTATGTTATGACAAAGAAAATTTGTCTTTTCACCCATTTCCTACTCTGTTTCCCATCAGCTGACAGTGACTCTGCAGGAGTTAGAGCCCAAAATACAGCCTGAATTCTTAGGACAAAAGCTAAAATGCAGCAAACTTTTTGCATTCCTTTAAAAGATACTTAAGGAATTACACAAACTTACTCCACAAATAAAAGGATCAGCTCATAATTGCTTATTCAGGCTGACCAGATATTCTTAGACTCTTGCTACTGTAAAACAACAGAATGGATGTTGCATGTCTAAATAATAAATACTGAGGTTCAGCAAAGTAGTTCAACGTGTTTCATTGAAGTGGAGCTTAGAATAGACAATGAAGTGAGTTATGCCTTAACGTTGCTCATTTCAGTGAAGAGTTGCACACGAAATTCTGGAAGTTACAAGAACTGGAGCAACATCCAAGAAATTGACATTAAAAAATAAGAGAGAAAGACAATTTCACTGGTTCTATCTACTACACAAAGCAGCACACTAATTCATTCCAACATCATGGATAGCAGAATAGATAATCAATCAGTGTTTAAATTGCCCTGTAAGACAAGAACATAAGAAATTCCACAACTTATTTCAGAGCTAGTTTCTAATGGGATACTTACAGAATCAACAAGCCAGAAAGTTTTTCGGCAACCCAGTGTTACTTATGTGCAGTTTGTTTTCCCATTGCCATTCTTCAAGTAAGACAGTCAGGTTGCAATTTTCCAACACAGAAAATCCTCTTGGAATTTTCTGCAGGACAAAAAATACCCCCACACCAAAATCTTTCCCATATTCAGGATTTTTGAAAAGCCAGCTAAAAGTCTCCTTACCCTATCATTCAGGGAGGAAGGAAGAAAGGTAGGCTAATGTAAGCACCTCAAGCCTAAATTATTTTAAAAGAGATGCCAGCTTCACACACTTGGTTGATGCCACATTGGCTGAAGACCCACATTGACCACAGACTCTTTAAATCCCCTTGCACTCACTTTTACATCTTCTGGGTCAAACAGGGCTCTAGGGAACACCTTTTTGTTCTCTGTCCCTACTAGACTGAACACCATGGAGCTGCTTGGTGTCAACCAGCCCAGCACCAACCCACAGGCAGCACCTCCCAGAGCAGCAAGCCCCTATTTCCCAGTGCTGCCTGTGCCCTCCACAGGCATCCACGGCAGGGCTTAGGACCAAAGAGCAGGAGTAGGGGCATGGAAGGGAAACAGCCTGGGGAGATGAAAAGAAGGGAAAAGGTGCCATGGGTGGGGAAAGCCACCTTGGGTGGGCAGGGAGGATGCACACACCTTTGTGAGTTTTGGTGGTATGTGTGAGTGGCTAGTAGTGGAAATATAATTGTTAACAATTAACAGAAACAAGAGAGTGATTAGTCCATGGCATTTGTCATTAAACCTTGATGAAACTCAGCATGTGCAACCATCTTGGTTAATTGGCTACCATTAATAATGCATAACTAAACCACTCACTCCAAAACACCATCGAAATGTGAAAATATCCCTTGGTTTTGTCACACCCTTCATTCTAGGGAAGAAAATTGTGATGGGTATGGCATTGCACTGGGACTTTCAGAGTACAGGTGGAAAACCTGTTCCCAGGAGCTGTAACCCCTCACAGAGCAAAATCTTTGAAATAATTGCTGAGTACTTAGATATTCAGAGTTTTGGACAGGCTTGTACTGCCCTGCAACATGAAGTCTGCTTTAGCACTACTTGATCTCCAGCTAGCTGGAATAAATCCACCTTAGGAGCATCAGTGCTTTGACTGATTTATTGCACCTCATTTCTTGCATGGGACAAGGGCCTATGGCTCAAGCTAATATGTTACAGTGCCAGTTGCAATAAATGGGGCACATGTGCAAACACTCAGGCACCTCATTTATCCACCTGTAAAAAATTAGTTTGGCACTTATGGTTCAGTACTGGCACATGTAGAGCTGTTGAAGTGGAAAGGTGTCAATAAATGTTAAGGAAAACTGCCTGCAGGCTGCTGGCCTTGTCTCCTCATCCCAAGAGGGGGGAAAAAAAGGCAAAATCTTTTCTGGATCCTGTACAGTCTAGTACAAAACTCTGTAGAGAAACAGAACAAAAAAGAAACAGGAGACAAGCCATCAGAACCACCCCAGAAATGCCTAACACAAAGCTTGGACAAAGCTTTGCTCTCTGAAGCCTGCAGTGCACTGGAGGATGTCTTTACTAGGAAGTCACTTTGAGGGCTATTGCTCACCCTGAGCTCAGAGCTCATTTAGCAAATTGGAAGAGAAAGCCCAGCTCTTGGGTACCTGCTGATGGCTGGGCCCAAAATGCAGGCAGCATGGGGATTGCTCAGCTGCTGGATATAAAAGAGAACAGTGCTTTGTGTTTAAGATGCTGCCTTTTACCTGTAAATTGTGTGCCTTCTTACCTTTGATAGACATTTCTCTTGGACATCAGCTCTCCATGGTCACCATCACAGCTTACCTTAAGCCACCTTCTTTACAGAGATTTTCTGACTGATTCTTCTGACTTTTCTTCTAGCCACATCTTCTAGAAATGTCTTATGCAGTGAAACACAGCCCTGCATAAGGAACCCACACCTGGAAGTGTTCAGAGCCAGGATCGTGCTGGGAAGGCTTAAAGGGAGAGTTTAGGAGATTTGTAAGCCTTGTGCCAGCCTTAGGACTGAGATAAATGTCTCTCCAGAATACAGAGCTCTCTCATTTTCCATATAGCCTTTTCTCCCTGAAAGGGCTTTTTAGTGAGAGAGTATTCTTCCAGCCCAAAAGAGATTGACTGGTGCAAATAGAAACTAATGTAACTAAACCTTGTAATTGCAAAAACCAAAAAGATGAATGAGACCCTAGTGTTACCAAAGACACAATTAGATGGTTGTCACCTGGGACTGTTAACAATAGATGCTTTTCAAGAATAAATCCTTATGCTTTCAAGAGCTATGTCTTTTCAATAACCAGCTCTTTTAAGAGGTTCAAGATAAAAGAGTGCAAAGCAAATTAAGGGAGAATATAACGTCATCACTTAACATTCCTGATATTGATTCCATTTCATTAACTGCTAAGCACTTTATACTCCCGCAGAGAGATTTTCCTCCCTCCTCAGGTATCTAATTACAAGAATAAAAATAACTTTAAAGAATCTTGCCCTTGGAGCCTACCTCTAGATATATTTCCAGAACTATACCCTTTTTTCAGTCAGGACTACGTAGAAATTTTAGCAGTGAGAAGTGGATGTGAGTAGTTTTTCTGCAGGCTTGAAGTATTTGATTTGCCTGTTAGAGTCAGTCTGTAAAACCTGCACTGCAGTTCTTGTCCTGCAGAAAGAGTGGCAGAGAATGACAAGAGATGTGTCAGGGTGATATTTACTGTGCCCAAATTAGCAGTGGGTGTGTGCACATCAGTGTGTGTCTTTGGGGGTTGGCTTCCTGTTTGTGGAAGCCATTCCAGGGCAAACCTTGGGCCTTTCTGAGTCATGTTGGCCATTTCGCCAGATTCACAGCAGTGCTGAGGCAGGGAGCTGTGTTTTAGCCAGGAGATGGTTGTCTTGCAGTACAACATATACCAGCAACACAGATTTTTCCGCCAGCCCAGCTGGAAAACAGGACACACTGGAATAATTTTCCATGGCTATATGACTTCTCTGGCACTCAGGGTACCCTGTGCAGAACAATCTTGCCAACTCTACACAGCCTAGGGCTGTATCGTGCAGATATAACTTTAGCTCTCAACAAAACATAATGGGTTTCCCATGAATAAAAAAGACTATAAAACATGTCCCTGACCAGAGAAAATTACTCAGGTCTACAGGTAACTTAAAGTTAATAATGCCTGATAAGAAAGGATATACTGGTCAATGAGATATATTGTTATAAAACTCCTTTTTCCCTCTTCCCTAAATTATTTGCAAAATCAACAAAAATTTTCATTGTTTTGTTGATTTTCAATTGGCTTTTCTTTTGCTGAACAAGATTCACCCACTTATAGCCCTGACTAGAAGGGAAATTACAACATAACGACAGGAAATTACTTCTTTCTGCTGCTCTCCACAGCAAGTGTTTAAATGCATAGAAATTAGCACATTTTTCAGAAATGGAAATCATCCAAGTAATGAAGGAAATACAATATGTCTTAAAAGACTAAATCTGCTCCAATATTTTCAAAACAACATGCAAGACCTGAGGTGTGTGACTTCTACTAGTGCTAGGGAGAGTCACAACATTGCAGTACAGGTCTTTGAGATGAACATGTCTAAGATACCGTTTCAGTAAGCTTTAAATCAGCACTGCCCTGCAAGAGCTTACAGCTTCCTGGGAGTACAGAGGAGAAAGCAAACAAACAAAACCAATGAAGAGAAAAATCTGTGAATAGCAAAAGCAATGTGTAATGGAAATGTAAGCAGAAGTTACAGTATTATTTGCATTCATTGCCTGGAAAATTGGCAGTGATCAAGATGACAGCTTTTAAAGAATGGGCAATCTGAGTAAACTTTTAAATTAAATTCATCTCTAATATGAGCTGCAACTATATCTACACACATTTTGGCAGAGACAGACTGACTAAGTTGAACACTTTTAATAAGCACCTAAGCACATGTGGTAAAGAATAAACACTTGTAGTGAACCACAGGTATCTATAATCATATAGTCAATAGTGTAAAAACCCCAGTCAGTGCACAGCAACCCAGACCTTCACAGAGTAGTTAATCCTGCTTTAAAAAGGGCACCACTTGTGGCTACAATGATTTGCCCTCTGGAAATGCTCACTCTCACTCACTATTGGGAGATCCCTACCAACCAGAAGTCTAACAAAAGTTAGATTTAAAAGTCTCTCAGCTAGTCTGACAAGGTAAATTAACTTCTGTAGAGTTAAAATATGCCTGTAAGGCATATTTAGATTCAGATTTATTTTCATTAAAATGAATATCATTTTATGATTGACTTCAATGGGAACACATTTCCATTAAAGCCAAACATTTTGAAAATGATGTGTTTGATATATTCAAGTGTGAAATCACTGATCTTTAAGGGAATGCTATCAGAAAGAGAGCTGGACTTCCTCCAGTGATTTAATTTGGTCTGCAACAAACCTCACTAAAAGAGACAGTTTTATACTGGATATTAAGGCTTTCATGCAGAGGTTCACCAGATTTCACATCTCTACAAGAAGGCCTCATTTAACTGAAGGGATTTAAAGGAACTCCTCAAGAAGGGAGCATGCAGAAACTAGTTTGATTGCCTTTTTTTACCAGCAAGGCTCTAGACAACCCTGGCTGGCACATTGCTGCACAGGCTGACAGCCAGCTGAGAAACAGCCAGGTGTATGACCTGACTTTGTATTTCATTGGAAAATTGTCCTTTTTATGCCAAAGGCATCTTCACCATCCTAAAAACAATCACATAAAGGAGATAATGCTGGCATTTTCTGTAACACACTGAAAGAAAGATAAATTAATTCTTACCCCACTGTTGACTTGCAGATAGAGCAAAATTCAGCTCACTTAAACAGTAATCTCAGAAGACATGAGGACTTCCCAAAGGGAGTCATGGCCGAGTTTTTTCCTCTCACCCATCCTACCTTCTCCAGAGCCAGCTCTTCAATCCTGGTCAAGCACTGAGAACAATCAGTGATAAAACCTGCTTGGCAGGATCCTCTCTGCTGTGAGTAGCCGATATCTCAGTTGCAGTCTCAGGATTGCTGTGAGTTGGGTCCAGCTATCCTTGCATTCCCTCCATAGACTCTGCACAGGGCCATGGACCACACACTGGCACACCAGGGTTGAGATTATAGCATACCACAATGAATTTTTACTTTGTCAAGTAAACTATGACACTGATAAATATTATCTAATAAAAACATTTCTAGTGTCTGGCTGAAGAAGAGGGTTTCAAGTTTAAACATCATGGCTAAGGGTACATTGTTCTTCAAAGCAGAGGGAATATGCGGTGAAAAGAAGCTAAAAATCAAGCTGCAAAAATATTAGTGCTTCTAGGCATGTCCAGAAACAACGAAAGAGAGGATTATGTTTTGTTTGATAGAAGAGAAGGGCTCTGTTGCCCAAATTAAAAATAACTGAACTCCATTTCTCTGAATTTACTTCGCTACATTGCTGGCTTTATCTGTGCCTGGCTTAAATCCTGAAGTAATTGGAAATCATTTAAGTAGAATAATTCATGCTTATAGAAGTTGACAATTCTGTTTGGTGAGTTTATAAGATTTTTTGCAAAAAGCTTACAGTAGGCCTAAATTTGCATATTTGGCCTTTTACTGGGACCAATATCTGAGCACAGAGTGGTGTGTTCCCTCTGTGGACACCCCAGGAAACCACAAGGCAAAAAATTAGTGTGTGAGAGCTGATATTTGACATTCCTAGGCCAGGGGCCAGCCTGGCAAGCACAGCACTTGCAAGGCCCAAGCAGAAAAGATTCAAACTCTACCTTAGCAGCTGCAAAGGCTCTTGAAAACCTATCCTCCGGAAATCATAACCTATTTCTGTTCAGCATCTGGCAGAGCACACACTCCTCTTGTTAATAAAGCAAAGCATCTCCAAGGAATTCACAAACACTGGAAAAAAGTCTAATGTAAAGTAGCAATTTAACTTACAGAGCTCCTGACAAAGGCATTTTACTTTGGGATACAATGAGAGGCAGTCATTAGCAAGACACTTCACCATGAAAAAGGTGTTTATAAAATTCCTTGACTACAAATACAACAGCGCCAAGGCTGTGAATAATTGTGCTCCTGACTGGGCATCTTGCCCAGTGCCAAAATTTGATGCCTTTGGCCCTCCTGCTCCTTTTGCAGGGTGTGCTGGCACTGCAGGCAGTCTTCCTTCCTGTGTCCGTCCCCCCCAAAGGGGAGCCTGGTTCCAGTCCCACATTTGCTGAGGCATGTGGAAGTCAGCAGCTGTGCACACCAAAAGGCCAGAAAATCCAGATCTGACTCCTCTGGGCAGTCCAGGTGAGCTACCTCCTGGAAATCACTGGTAACCTACACAGAGATCCATCCTAGCAAAATACAGCCTTTCATCCTTAAAAATAGCTCTTCACACTGACTGCCACAACGGGCAGCAATGAGCAGGTGTATGGAAGAGAAACAAGAGACTTAATGGACCTGAAATTTGGTGTAATACTTCCCCAGGAAGATAGTCCAGACCATTCAGTGGATTTTGGCTTCACATTCAAAGTGTCTTGATTTACATAAATCCTGATCTTACTGCAATTCATGCTTGGCCATGCCCAACTCTGCTAATATTAAGGAGGCAATTTTTTTCACATTGGCTCCTCAGCTCTTCATCTTCTGGACTCCAAGTCTACCCTTCAGTTTTCCATTCTTAATTTAATAAGATTAGGGAACACTTGGAAAAAAATACTAGTTGTTTTATGCCGGAGTAAATGAAGGTCACTAGCTATGAAGAATCAACTTGTTATTAAATCTGTTTGTGTGTCAGAAGAAGGATCCAGACTTAAGAGTACCCATATTTCAAGAGAAAATTAATGATATACTTCTAATATTCATTAGAACGTTATCAATTATATAGAGAGTTTTTTGGCTTTTTTTTTTTTTTTTTTGGTGGGGCCAGAAAACATCATTGCTCATAGTCTGGCTTCTTGTTTGGAACAAGGCAGCAAATGTCACTGAACTCACTCATACATATGTATTGTATATTTTTCAAAAATGTACAACATCTTTATTTAGCAATTGTAAGTGATGAAGGGCCCCCAACAAGCACTCGTAAGTTGTTTCAGTGATTGATTAGCCTCTTTCATGTAAAGATTATGTTTATCTGCTTATCCTCCAACCCCAGTGCTGACTCTCAGACAGCAGAGCCTCTGATGTGCTGTTGTCTCTGATAAGACATCCCACAGCAGGATGCAGAGCTGGGCAGAGATGTCCGAGGCAAATCAAGCACAACCAGCAGCACAGCCTCCGGATACTGCTCCCCACCTGACCATGTTAGCCTTGTTGTAAGGCAGGGTAAATCAGTCCACATTTGGGGATGATCCAAGGCAGTTATGCTGCTCCTGGTGCCCAGGAAAAGCCATGGGAAAAAAATTTGAGTGTTCCTACACAGCATCCTTTCATGCTGCCAGTAATCACGGGCTGCAGTCAGGTGGCACAGGAAAGGAACTCCTCCCAGCACAAGGGCAGGAGGCAAGACAGACAGCTCCCAAACTGCAATCTTTGGTGAGAATACTCCAAAACCCATCTGCGCCTGACTTCCCTCCCAGTGCTTCCACTTAGCTGGTTCAAAGCCTGAGGAGAACCCTCTCTTCCTCTTATATCACAGCACAGAGATGTGGCCACACAGAAATACCTCATTTGCTTCCTGCACCATCCCCAGCTGAGCCAGACAGCCCTGGCCCAGCAAGCACCTTCTGCTTCGTGCTGCCTCTGACCCTCATGTCCTCCGCTGCCAGTGCTTTTGCTGCTTCCTTCCAGGTCACTCCCCTGGCTCTAAAAGCACATTCCCTCCACCTTCAAAACCTTGACAGAGTCTGACTCAAAACAACCTCTGTCAGCATTTGCTTCTGACACCCTGACCTTGAGCTGACAGCAAAGCAGGCAGATCCTTCCTCCTCCCAATTCCTGCTCTATAGATGTATTTGTGGAAACAATAAAAGCTCAGGTACACTCTCCATCACCATTCAAGAAGTTATAGCAGCCACTGGAAAAAGCCTTTTCCTCCCTGATTCTGCTGCTCACTGAACATCTGCTCCCTGCCCACCCTCACTGCTGCCCAATAGACTCCTATAACAAAAGCAAATCAACCCCAGGTAGTTACTGAAGGAGTAAAAGGAGACATGATTTGGTTAGGTCACAGTCTGATTGCAGCTCTGAATCTGCCTAGATCCATCAAAACTCCCGATGAAGTCTTGTTCCCATCTATTTAGTACATTATAATAACAGATAAGTTTCCAGTCAAGAATTTTTAGAGGAATATGTCTCTGCAGACCCTTTCAAGCGAAGAACCCTCTGACATCTCTGTGCTCAGGAGGGTCTGAACATACACTGCACAGCCCTTTTGTGTTATACCTGACTGATCCTTGTGCATGCAAAACCAGTCTTCCTCTGTTCAGAGGGTGCCATTTTCTTCTCCCTTCCAGAGATTCTGGGGATGTGGTCCAGCCGATACAGACACTGGGCCATGGTCACTACATGGGACTCTCTCTGAAGCATGTCTCCAGTCATTTCAGCTCTGGCAGCTCTGATAAATCTCACTCTACATCCAGCCATGGCCAGGACAGAAATGCCTTTTTCAGAGAAAGCTGATGAACTTGGCAAACCACATCCTTCTGCACCACAAGGGGCAGGGGATGAACAAATCCCAGGCTGCAAGCACAAGGAGCATCAAACTAAAAAGCTGCAACGTACCCTGCCAATGACTTTTTGATGGGGGACTCAGGGCCAAGCTGTACAGGCTTGCCTCAGCCTTCCACTGCAGACTGGGCAGCCTGTCACAGCTCCAGACTGGTGATATATTCTCAGCATTGGCCCTTGATCAGACTTTCCCCATCATTTTCTTGTGCCAGTACTCTGACATCTGACCAGCAATGCTTCCTTTACCACATGGAAATGCCTCCAACATACAGAGAGTTACTCTTGCTATTTGCAGTTAAGGAAATGAGAAAACAATACAGGGTTTTAACACATATTGTCAAATAAAAGATGCCTTTTGTTTCTTATGGGAGGGAAGGGACAATCCATATTTAATGTTACATTGTTTCCCTTATGAAACCCTACTTTATTCTTGTGTGATTTTGTGAAAGAAAACTATTTGAAGTTCCAAATGGCCTCTCTGCCGCAGAAAAATTGTAACTAACTTCTCTGTGAGCACCATGTATTTATTTACACTTGAATTAAGCTTAAATGGCACTTGCCCTTGTAAGCGACCAACAGATGTCACCAATACCTGCCCGCGGGGCTGGGTACCTGCCGGGTTGTGAACTCAACTGGCTTTGGCAGCACCCACCAAACGTTGCCAGGCAAAATCCTGCCTCTTGGTCCGAGGTTGCTTTTTTCAAAGCTTTAGCTATTGCTCCTATTTTAAGGACAATGACAGCTTGCCTCAGGGCTAACAGGTCAGCATGACCTTAAGGATGCCCTTAAGGGTTTCTTTTCTTTCAAGTGAAGTGGCCCTGCAAATGGCCTAGTGGGGTTTTTGCAGTAGAATTTTGTATTTCAGTTCCCCACGTGGGGTTTTGCATTTCTGTTTTGTGCTCAAGGAGGAGGAGGCAGAGGTTAAAGAAAAAGAAAGATCAGTGAACTGAAGATTCATGAGCAGGATAAAGTAATATCCTTCTCTTGAAGCAATGGAAGCAATCAATTTTTAATGGGATTTGATTTCATCTCACGTAATCTCGATAATCTACTACACAGTGATATTTTCCTTAAAAAATGCAAGACCTTTCACCTCAAAATAATCCTTTTCTTAGTTTTTTTCCTGAATTTGTTTTACTCTTTCTGGTAGCCAAATAAATCAATTTCAATAAAGCAGTAATACATGAAGTCTCAGCAATTAAGAAATTCCAGTACTGGGAAAACATTAGTTTCATTTTTTTAGGACTTTGCATTTGTTAAAAAGATAATTCTGCCCTGAGAAATTTGCCAGCCTTTCTTTGGATAGAGGGATTAGAGTATTACAAATAGACTATGTTTGCTTTGCTGGCCACACTGATGATGTCTCCACAAATTTGCTTTGTCAAAAGCAAATGTAAGACACACAAAAGGGACCACACTCCTTTCCTGGCTGACTACCACAGGCACACCTGCATCTCCTTCTCTCTAAACACTGCAGACAAGGTGTCCTGCCAGCAGAATTAATCAAGTCTACAAACATCCTGTGCATTGATGGACCACCTCCTCATCTCCCCACAGACCACCTAGTAGGTCTTGTGTTTCCATATGTCTCTCCTCCAATATAACCTCTTACTCTCTTCTATACCCACCAACCACCAATGGCTCTGGAGGACTGTGACTCCAAGCTACTCACGCCAATCACCTAAGACATGCAACCACTCCATCCTTGCCAGAGCCTTCTTCTCAGTGCAGACACTTGTCACAACCTGTTTGCCTTTGAGAGCTGTCCCCCTCTGCTGAAGTTTGCTGAAATGTTAGTGTCTCATGGGCAACCACAGAATGGTTGAGGTTGGAAGGGACCTCTGGAGGTCATGCAGAGCCCCAGTTTGTACCCTGTACTCTGCCATAGTTTTACAAGCAGCTGGAGGCTCCCTGCAGCCTTGGACAAAGGAAGCTCTGCACCCCTCACCAACTTCTGTGTGCAGTTTAAGACAAGTTTTCTGATTCATGAACCCATTGGCTGGTTTGTGCTTTCTTTTTAGGAAACCTTTCGGGGCTTTTCCTTTTGCATAAGGATTACATAAGCCTCAACTTCCTAGGAAACTGGGCTAAAAAAATTCAAAGCATATTAAGTGTCACAGCTAAGATTAGAGTCTGCAGGCAGGGATATGTAAACCAAATGTGTTCTGTGAAGGAAACAGCAGTGTAACTGAACCCAACTGGCTCCTTGTGAGCTCGTGAGAATCTTTCACATCTAGATTTCAGACCTCTGATGGACTCTCTAGGATACAGGAATAAATCAAATCTCAGGTTTAGCATCAGAAGAGACAGACCCTGGGCACAGATGAACTGAAGGACTTGCTTTGATTTACAGGCACCAGTTGTCACAGCCTATGATAATTAATTTCATTAACAAGCTTGATACCAATCTCTCATTACTAAAGAAAAGCGTCAGAAAGAGCAGAAATCGCTCTCATTACACATCTGCTCCACCTAGACTGAAAAATCCTTTGCTCCCATGCTGGCAGGACTGCCAATATCACAAGAGCAGCTGCACCACTTGCTACACTGGCAAAATGAGCTTCCTTACAGACAAGCAAAGGCAATGGACTGTGAAGTTGTGTGTGAGGACCTGTGCTTTTAAGGATAAGGAACAAACTGCACGGCAGCCAGCTGACCTACATTTACAGCTGAAGATGTAAAGCTGACCCACAGGGAGTTGTGTCTAACCTACAAACACAGAAGCAGTGCTACTCAAGCGGACCATGTCTTTTCAAATTATAAACTGAGCAGGAGCAGCAGCATGGGGACAGGCTTTTCCTGCTGCCACGTGTAAGAAGGAAACCAGTTCAATATAGCATGATGAGCCACTGCCAGCAGGGAAGCACATCCCAGGATAACTCCTACCTCCCCAGTATGCCTTGCTGCAGGGAGGAAAGTACAGTTTTGCTCTGTGGAGGCAAACAGAGTGAGCAGTGAAATGGCAGCCTGGGCTAAGCTGGGCAAACCCCAGGCCCTGGGGTCCCATTGCAGGCAGTAAGGCTGCAGCAAAGCCAGTGCTGCTGAGCTGTCTCTGCTGCCAAGCTCATGGCATCAAAGCTCACACAAGTAGCAACAGTAAGCCACAAATACAGCTCCCCACGTGAGCAAGGATAACCTTCAAAAAACAAAGGGGATAAACTGTGCATTGTAGGGTTGCTAGGCCATAAAGAGAGAAGAAGAAGAGACAGAGGCACAACCTTCCCCAGGCACAGTGGTGATAATTGCATCAGCATAAGAGAATCACACACACTTGGGACCAGATTTTTAACCCCCACCACACAAAGTAGCTCTGTTGAGTTTAGTGCAGTGCTGCTCCACACTGTATGAGGATCTCCCCATTGGCATAAATCAGTCTTTAGAAAAACAGGCTCCCAATTAATTTGCTGAGTCCTCCCCCAAAACACTGATTTTTCTTGAACAGAGCATTCCCTGTCCCTCTGTGGAGCTGCAAAGTCACATGACAGCTAAAGAACACATGAGCTCTTTTCCCACTGCTACAGTGGGAAAGGAGAGGTATAAAAGAAAAATTGAAAGTTACTACAAGACAAAATTGTATATCCTAAACCCACCTATTAAAAACAGACTGTAAGTGTTAATTAAGCCACCTTGCCTATAGTTCAATTACATGACACCATTTCATCCCTGAATGACAGCTCTATACTTTGGAATTTTCTGAGACAAAACCAGAGCAAGGAAAACAGCTCTGCTGGGCTCTGTAAGTGTATGTAAATAATCATAAAAGGAAACAATCATTAAGAAAGCCTGGATAGAAAGACATCTCCCAGATTACTCACTTTCCTTTTAGTTGAATTTTCCAAAAATCTAACCACCTTTTATCAAAACTTCAGACAGACAAGGCTTTTCCTGGGATCATGCAAATGCCTGATGCAGATGCAATGACCTGGGAGCCAGTGCAGCTTAGCTGCAGCACAAAGCAGGGACTGACTGCTGAGACACAGCCACGTGTCTCACCTGCAACTCAGAGCTTGTGTTGGTGCAGTGGTGTCTATAAATATCCCAGACTTGACTGGGTCAAGTGTGTTACCTTGGTTCTCATGTAGAAGTCAGCATCCACATAGGGTATTCATGGCATTTCTGTGGCACCCTTATGGAAAGTGTGGTGCCCATATATTGGAGTCAACATGAGACATAAGCTTGAACACAAACCATTCATGTTCCCATGTATCATATCTTTGTATTTTCACCCAGCCAGAGCCTTGTACCATAAAAGGGGGGCAAGAACTCGACTAAATATTTCTTTTTTTTAAATTAAATTTGATGTCCGCCATATTAAATAAGGGCAAGACGAATGAGGTTTGGTTTGCAACCCAAGCAGGAACATCTAATATAAAACCTAATCTGCTGTGATAGAACTGTTTGAGGAAATTCCTGTTTCCTATGTTATGGATTTTGGAAAATAATTCAAGCCACTCAATCACAGAATGGTAGAATGTCCTGAGTTGGAAGAGACCCACAAAGATTATTGAGTCCAACTCCTGGCCCTGCACAGGGCAAATGCTCACTGTTCCTTTCCTGAGACAAGTACATTTTCCTCCCACGCTTAGTCTCAAGCATAATCATTTCTATTACAAAGGTTGAGGCATTTACCCATTACTGTCCGTGAAAAATCTTATCAGTTCAGCAAGTCACTTCCAAACTTTATTCCTCACAGATAACATTTCAGCAAGTTCCTGATCAGCTGTGCTTTGTGGCCATATTTGCTTGTAGCAAATAAAGACATTTCTATTCATTCAAGGAAGATGGACTAGAAAAACATTTCAAAGGTGATTACAGGATTCAGCAGCATAAGCCCCTAAACCACTTTTAAAAGTTAGAAGGTCAGAGGCTTTAAAGCTGCTTTTGACAACTTTAAACATTTTACCCTAATCTTGAGCTACAGCAATTTAAAGGAACCTGAGGAGATGACAGATTATTCCACAGTAAGGAACAGCCTGTCAGACATCATTTTTGTTAGCTACCATCTCCTCTAAAAACAGAGGTACTGACCAGCAAATATTCCACGTGGCAAATTACATATTCCCTTGTAACCTGTGCTGGTCATCTGGATTCATGAAACATTGCAGAACTCTCTGAGAGGAAACCAAAATAACAAATATATAATTCCTCTGTAGTCTAGCATGAAAATTACAGGCCTGTGGCATCACATAGAGCATTTTCCTCAAAAATCCTTCCTAAAAGGCCAGCTGAAAACAGAAATCAGGTATAGTGGGGAAACACTTTACGTATTAGCACTAGAGTATTGGCTGAAAGTACACATCACTCCTTGTTTTCACAGCATCTTATTTCTGGGTTCCATGAAGCAGTAAATTAGATGCTTACACAATCTTTCCAAGTCCCACTTTGAGTGGGACTTAAGTAATAACTCCCCATGTGAGAGTCTATTTTAGCCTAGATTCCCACAAATTGTCACATTTTAATGGTTTCTTCATCAAAGGAGCAATGCCCATCAGGACACAGGCTGCCACATTTCATCACACAAGAAAGGATGCTTGGTACAGAAATGCACCATCTGCCTTGGGGTTTAAGCTTTCATATTGTGCCCAACATTTGCAAAAGGTAAAGGGGACACAAATCTTTGCTTATATGGGGTCATGGGTGAGTCTGTGCAGTTTTGTCATCTGCTACTGCCAGACCAGAAGCTGAAACTACTCTGGGGATGCTGACAGTGTTGCAGCAGTAACGAGTGGCCACAGGTTGCTGTCTAGCTAATGAAACTTGCCCAAGGAGAGACCAATAGATTTTCCCCCTTTCCTTCTTCCTGCTCCTTTCCTGCATCTCCTTGCCCCTGGAAGGATCACATGAAAACTGTGAGAGGGAAAACCTCTTGAGGTTGGGGAAGTAGAAGTGTGCATACACACATGCTTTGTAAACACTTCAGTTTACATTAAAGGTAGGAGCTGTGCATAACCAGTATAATTTTCTGATAGGAACACCCAGAAAAGTCCCAAACACAGACTGCTCACTAAGATCAAAGTGGTTACAAGTGCTACACTGGAAGGGAAGACATGAGCTGCTCTGGAGAGATCCTTTCAGGCATCCATCTGTTGTGACTGTAGGTGTAGAAAACAGGGAGACTGGTTGTCACTAGATCCTGTTCTCTCCCAGACTGCAATGCTCTGCAGATAATAATGAGCAAACTTCAGCAAGCTTTACTTTCCAGGACTGTATTTCCATGGAGATATTCCTGAATGGTGTTGGAGATATTCCTCCAGGTGGTGTCCTGGCTATGGATCTCAGTTTCGCTTCTAAAAGGTATGATAAATCATGTGATTAAAAGCAAATAGGTTGTCTTTATTCCAAGGGATGTGATGGTGGTTTTTTTGGGTGATGCATATTTCTCACAGTCAAAGAGATTCTAATTTTGCTTTGCTTTGCATTCTTAATTTCTTCTCTGGTTAATTTTTATCCGTCCCTGCATGCCAGGCATCCTGGAATCTGGACTGTGCATCATGGAAAAATCATCCCCACCTATTCTGTGAAAAAATGAAATTTGCTGGTGGGGAAAGACCCTTCCTGGTTTTATCCAGTGTGATTTGGAACGTGAAGAGGTTGCTGGCTCTGCTGCTGAGGTGGGTGCACCATGCCCCAGCCCTTCAGACTGTAAAACTCTGAGCTACCCCAGGTACCTTCCCCTGGTAGTTTCCATTCCCTTACTCAAGACAATATTTTGCTCAGAAAGCCCAGATCAAATGTTACATTCAGTATTCCCTCTAAATAAAAGCCTTACTGTAGCAGAAGCTGCAGAGTGTGTGATCAGAGGATGCCATATGGGCCATTTATGAACAATGAAAAATGAATGCACCATTTGTCAGGCTGTAATTAAAAGGGAAGAACAATTCCTGTTTTCACTCCCATTGTTGATCTGACTATCTGTATCACAGAGCACAAACAGTTTCTTGCCTTGTTACTCCTAGCATGAATACACAGCAAATCAAATTTACACGTGAATATTTGTAGTAATTATTTCATATTATGACTCAATAATATGCTGGTGTATATGTAATCATACTGCCTACCAGCTTCCTACTTACATACATGTTAGTAGGATTATGTTTACATACATATACAGAAATACAAATTCACATCCAAGCTAACCAACAAGCCCAACAAAAATAAAAATAAAATCACTGCAGACATGTCATTCTGAATTCAAAGTGTTTTAAAATAGTACTGTAATGTGCAAGTCTGTTCTAAATGAACCTGCTGGAAGAGCATTGCATAAAAACTACTTTAAACTATCAAAATACAAATCAATGTATTTCCACTCTCTTAACTCAGGTCTTAATCTCAAAACAAAACATTTTCAGATAAATGGTTTTTAAAAGCCAGAGAATCATAGTTTTGTCTTGGATCCATTTCTACAGAATTGCCAAATATAATCATTAACAAAGATCACAAGCTTTATGGTATTTTTAGTCGCCTCCTCTTTCTACTTTTCCTCCATTTCCTTCCCTCAAGGTAAAATGGCTAGAAATGCCCTTATCTTTTGTCTGCTCTAAGAAAACTGAGAGATCAGGGTCCTGGCACATTTACAAGGCTGAGGCAGGCAACTGGGGTGCAAAGCACCACACCAGAGGACTGGCAGCAGCAAAAACCAGCAAAAAAATCTGCCATTCTGTTTTGAGGCTGGCTGCAGTCATGGCCTTGACACTGCCACAAGCTGTGGGGCAGGCCAGGAAAGGGCAGAGCATCCCATATGACTGGCCCTCACCCCCTGCCCTGCCCCAGGCCCCTGAGCCACCCTTGCTTCCCTGGGACTGCTCACAGAGACCACCAACACAGCTCAGGCACAAGCAACATTCCTGGGGCATCCGTTCCACCACTGTCTCAAGTGAAACCACCTCTGCCTTTGGTTTGACAGTGACAGAAGTCACCAATATTTTACCTGTTGTGGCATGTAGAGTGATTGCAAAGGCTCAAAAAACAAGCAAGCAGCCTGTATCCAGCTCTTTCAGGGTTATTGTTTTACAGGAACACACTAGCAGCATACCAGTAACAGGGCTTCAAAGAGCCCTTTGAAGAATCAAGAGGACCATGCATTCCCCTCTGAATAAGTTGCATCCTACTTTGTGGCAAAGCCCCATTTTTACCATGGGTTACTTTCAAGGCTTCTAATTTAAATCTAAAACTAGCAAAATTCCCATCTTCATACACAGTTTCCTCCCCTTTTTCTTCCTTTCCAGTATTACAACTATAACAGCCACAGACTTCAACTTCACAGATGCATGCCTGACAGTAACACAAAAAACTTCTCCAGGAGGATGAACAGGTACCAAGCTGGTGTGTCAATACTATGTTTTTCACATGTATTAAACTTATATTTTAACTTGAAAGAAGGTCTAACTGAAATTCTACAAGAACATGCCAGGAAATCACAAACACATCTATTAAACTAGATAATTATCTTCAGCAGATAAGATCTCATCTTCCAAATAATGGCAGTGACTATAATGGCAGCCTGTGACTTCTAGAAGGGATGTTTGAAATCCAGTGAGCATCAATGTCAACTTCCCATGGCTCCCTTAGAAACCTCAGCCAGAGCAAGCAGGGGTAGTGCAGAAACAGAGGAACAAGCAAAGAAGTAGTGTAGACTATTTAGAGGGCCAACAAAACAAATATTTAGAAGACACAGCACCAAAGTTCATCAATGCTATCTGGCACAATTGCACAAAACTCATACTAAGCCATATTTCCTGCATAATTTCTCATTAATACAAGGTCCTACTTCAATCTCATAACCACAGGTGATAATAGAGCCACACAACTTCCTGGACTGCCACTTCACTTGTCATGGGAGCCAGCTCAACAAGTTACTTCCTTCTTCGGCTGAAATACAGATGGAATTACAACAAGTGAGGCCTCCCCTCTTCCCCATGTAGACATAATGGGGAGACTCTTCCTCACAACTACAGCTGCCAATCAATGTTCATGTCTCTCCTTCACCTACAAAATCTGGCCCTCCTATCCTGTCCTCTTCCCAGAGTTCTCAAAACATAACTTCAACACAGCTTGGAAAGGCAGCTTGTGGTGCAGGTGATTTTAGAGGCTATAGCCAGCACCATGCCATTTATTTCTGTCTCCTTAAGGAACACATTGCATCCCAGGCCAGTACGGTACTGCAAAGTTATTCCAGCCAAGGCAAACCATGAAGCTGCTCAGGTTCTCCCTTGGGCCTCAGGAATAAGAATGAAGAAAAGCATCACTGCCATCAACAATTGTGTTACTCACAGCCCAAGACTATGGAAAGTTCTAGCTCAGGAAATCTTTGGGGACTGTATATAGTTTTATTCAGCTTTAATTTAATACTTTTAACTCCAAGGAAGCTACGTGGTTCCTGCACTATGTTCAGCAGGGAGCTGTTTGCAGAAACACTGACACCCCACTTCCTGCACCAGCTCTCCTCACAAAAAAATGATGAAACATTAGAGACAGATATTTTTGAACAAGCACAGTGACAAAATGCTATTTCCCAAAGCTGTCAAAAATATGCAGTTTCAGACTCCAATCTGAATATCAGGGGCACTGTAGGTTGTCAGGGTGAAACTCAGAATATTTAGTATAATTTTTGAAGCAGCAGGTATGATGTACTCTCAGGATTAGCTCCATCTTTGTATATTATAGGGGTGCTGCAGTCTAAAAAGCTGCATTCCTTCATTCTGTTCCAGTGTTGCTGGTCAACCATCAATTCCTGAGGTAGCAATAGTTTTGGAGGCTTTTCAGAAATATTCATCTGGAGAGCTGTTTGCAATTGATGTAGGTGCAATGCAGTATCCTGCCACTTTGACACCACACACTTTGGGGCTACATTAAAAACATTCCCTTCCTTAGCTCTGCCCTATTTTTGCTCTGTTGCAAAGCACAACTTGCAAAACGATCCATAGCATCAAACTTCACAGAAGTTACCCTTAAAAAATAAAGGGCCAGATTAATCAGCAATTTTTAGAAGACTTGAACAAATATTAGCAAGCAGCTCTGGTATTTTGAGTTTCCACTAGCAAAATAATGAAAGCAAAGAAAACATTTTAATATCAACATCTTGCAGCTGCGTTTTGCTGTCTCGTGGCAAAAAGCTTAAATAAATGTGTTGCAGCACAGGAAATAACCAGAGTAGGACACAAATGCAGTGTTTCCATTTAAATAATTGCAACAGTTAATCGAGCATTTTGTGACAGCAAGCCGTTTAGCAAGTACATTTTCACATAATTAAGCAGCAAACGAGACACAGTCCACAGGAGCTGCACACTGAATTGTGTCAGCAATTATATCATAAAGACGTGGCTATACGGACCTGCCTTTCTATACTCACCGTGCAGCAAGGCATGGGTGTTACGCTGGTCTCAAAACAACTGCTTTACAGCCCCAGGCAGAGCAACCTTCCTCTCACTCTCATCTCGGGCAAGTCAGTGCTTCTGGAAGGTGGCCAGGCAAGATCAGATTCATCAGCCAATAAAATTGTCTAAAGCTGCCGTTCCACAGGAGACCGTTCCTCCGGCTGCAGCCTCAGGAGCAGCCAATAAAGGAGAAAATCAGCATCAGAGTGGGGGCGAGCATTTTGCCCCATCCTAGGGATCTGCTCTCTGAAAATCCAGCTTCCCCCTGCCTGTGCTGCTGTACACAGTCACCCCCCAAGAATAACAACTTGCACTTGGCTAAAATAGGTGCACAGCTATTCTGAACACTGACAAGGGTAAAGGAATCAGTCAAGCAGGTGCCTCATGTGCTGGGAAGCAGTACAGTGACATTGGGAGCTGTGGATTCGTGCTGCCAGAGGGGTACCAGTGCAGACCTAGCTTTTTATGGGGCACTGGGAATTACTGCTCACACAATGTAGCATTCACACAAACACAGAGATGTTGTTCGTGGTGGGCAATGTGGAGGCTGTGAAAACCTTACCCCCGTTTAGTCTTCCAGAGCTGAACGTGCTGCAGTGGCTGCGGGAAGCCATCCTGTCCCTCAGCCCCACGTGTTCATCCTGAACTTCACTGCCATTCAGAAGAGCCCTTGATTTCACCCTGCCAGTCCTACAGCAGCAGCAAAATATCCCAGTGTGCAACAAGACTTCACAGAGGTGGCAATGGGAGCTGTCTGACATCTGGGATCCTTAGGGCTTGGAAAAACAAAAAAAGTCAGTCTTACAATATGTTATCTAACCAAGAGTAAACCCTAAAGATGGCAAGGCATTTGTGGCAGTTGCGCATGTTAACAGGTCAAGAAAGGTGTTTGGAGGTCTTTACTTGTAAATAAACACTCCGAGGAAGACCAGGCCTGTGTGCCACCAGTCTGAAAACACATATTTTAAGAGCAGGTGCCCCATTTTGCCATGAAATCTTAGTAGAGACAAAGCACAGGTGGTCTCTGCACACTATTTTACTGCCTTGCTGGCATTTACCTCTCCTAACCTCTCGGAGGTGAAAACTATCTGGATTTGTTTCCACAGAAATTTTCCACCAAGATGTTTTATCTGCAAAGCTGACCTGCCACCAAGTCTGAGGGCAGCCCAGACCAAATCCCACGTTCCCAGCAATATTTCTTTCAGTCTCCTGACAAAAATGAAAAGCAAATACCATCCAATCTTCACCAGTAACCTTACATACCCTCACCTACATGCATTGGAGGACAAAGTTGTCTGTAGGGCAGACAACCCTTTGGAAGTTTAAGACTTTGCAATAAGCAACACCTCACCTTGAAATGGGAAGGGATTCTTAATGGAAAAGCAAATATAAGGAAAAAAAGATTAGAGTATGAAAATTAGGTATTATAATAGATTAGATATTAGAATAGGGTCAGCAAGAGTGTCATTAACAATAACTGGCTTTTATTTTCACGTGCCATTGCCTTTAATCTCCTGGTTTATGTGGATATATTTTTACGTATTTATGCAAGACCTCTCCTCTCTTTCCATGCTGGTACTACAGCTCTTTGGAGGACCACAAGCCAAAGATATTATCCCCAGAGCTCTGAAGGCTGTGTTACACTGGAGGGGCTGGACAAGAGGGTCCTCAAGAGCCACAGTATGCTAAAATCAGGCAGCACAGAGGCACAGCCTAACTGAATTCAGCAGCCTGGGCTTTGTACTCTGATCTTGAAAGGCTACATGTGCAAGCATTTATGATCTGGATTTTCCTTTGATGTAAATTGGCATAAACCCACATCAATTCACACAGGCTTTTCTTCCAGCTGGGGATCTTCTGGTATCTCTGGAAAACACTTCCATTTGGAACCATAGTGCCCATTCAAGGGCAGTGCTGGGCAGGGAGCACACACCAACCTGAAGACAATTACATGCTGAGGGCTGCCTCAAACAGGGTCTTGGGAGTGTGCAAAGAGGCTTATCAAGCAGGGACTTAGGAAAGCAGTGCCTTGGCTGCAAAGAGACAGCCAAGTTGGACACAGACTTCCTGGGAGCAGCTGTCTTAAGGACACATGACAGCAAGTGAGGAGCCCCCTTACCTTTGGGGATAGGAGAGCACAGAGGCAGCAGTGGGCCAGGGCCCACAGCAGTGACATACAAAACAGGGAGATGCCAAGCAGGTTCCCAGAGCAGCCTACCTCCAGGAACTTCTTCATTTTTACACAGCTGGAAAGAAAAAGTTCGACCAGGCAGCTGTGCTGGTACCAAATCCCACTGGCAAGCATTGGGTTGATTTAGGCTGCAAGTTGTGCACATTGTGTTAAAAACCTGGTGAACACCTACATTTTCTTCTCCTGTGTGTTTGGAGTGAGGTCAAACTGCACAGAGAGGTGCTGGTGCATGGTTTGGTTTATCATTCATCATAAGTTTTGGTTTTAAATGGATTTAAATGCAGTAATGGAGAGCATTTTCTAAGCTGCTTTCTCCAAGTATTTGAGGTGGGTTTGGCTCTAATTAATTTGGAACAGGGCAGGGAGTTCAGAAATTTTCCTTTTCTCTCTCTCACATCCCTGTGTCCCACTTTAGTTTTAAAGTGGTAAGGCCCATCTAGAAAAAGGCACTAGGAGGGAGAAGAGAAAGAGAAGAAATCTAGCTGAATTAGAGATGGATGACAGGGCATTCATCATCACAGTTGTGTACTCAAAGCTTTTCAGAATCCATAACAAGAGTGGCCATGCAAATCAGTGAGTCACTGCAACAGCTGAAGGGGAATAACCTTTAAAAAATGAAAAAAAAAGAAAAGCAGAACTCTGCTCATCTGCTGAACCTGCTTACTGAGGAGTTTCCATAGCATGCTTGTGCTTTGCCCAGCCAGAGCCCATTTTTATTCTCTTTGGAGCATTTATCATTTGTGAACTCGGGTGTTCCTTCTGGGAAAGCTACATCACTTTCTTACTACCAGGACAGCCCAGCAGCATGAGGAAGCCTGCGACACTTCAAGGAACTGAGGCAGCAATCTTTGTAGTTAGAGCTAAGGTTGTTAAAACTGCATTAGGCTCCTCTGTAACACAAGATCAAAAGCTGATTCCCTCTTCCCCATCTCTTCCAGCACCTGGATATGCAGCTGGCATCTCTGTGTCCTCAGGGAGGACTCTGGGCAGTCTTAACCTTTTAACACCAGTCTTCTGGTTTTATATGTTTTATGGGATCAGTATTTGCACAGTTCTTTAAAACTTACATTTTTTAATATGCAGATGACCTCAGTGTGTAAAGAGAACATACTGATTTTTGGGAGAAGACTGTTTTCCACTCAGCCCTTCACACCTACTTTGTGCACAAGGGACAGCACGATGGTGTGACTTTTCATGGTTTTACCTTTTCTAGCAAGGAATGATGAAAGACCATATATATGAAAAATAATAAAACAATCTGAAGAACTCAGATTATTTTTTCACCCACCTCAAGTTTAAGCAGTCCTTCCTTGAGGGGGCTCCAGAAACATGAAGAAATCCAAGTTCAACATGCACTAGAAAGCAGGCTTTTGTCCTAGAGCAGAAAAAAAGCAGTCTGCAAGAGAGTAATAGAATTTTTTTTTCCTGTGAATCGTCTACACCTGTGAGAAGTGAGATACTCTCTCTTGGAGCAGGCAGATCCAGGAGGCACAGCACCCAGTGGCTTTTGTTTTAAGGGGAAAGGCTGCTTTGGAGTGAGCAGAACATGAAAGGAAACAAAAGATAAAACATTTGGTGCTTCAGTGTTCAACTCTAGGTTGCTTCACACAGTCCTACACCAGCTGCAGCCTGTGATGAGCAAAAGGGATGAAACCAGCTCTGTCAAAGCTGGGGGGTTTGTGTGGCTGAGTAGCCATACCTGCCATCTGTAATAAACACCTTCTGTGTGTGGTGTCCTGAGATCTATCGTAACAGATACCTAACTCTAACACAGGGAAGGAGGCCTTATGTGATTCACAGCTGGGGAAAGAAAGAAACAAGTCATGTTGCTCAGAACTCTGATTCAGATGAAGCAACTCTGCAAGTCTAATAATGCAGCTTTTGGCTTTTAGTGTTGTTTATGGGGAAAGTGAATTTGCACAGAGCTGCCAGGTTCACTGAATAAGAGGAAAGGACTCGGGGTTTATTTACACACACACCCCTCCTTAAGTCAGTTTGACAGTGCAGTATGGAATTGATGCCCTCTGCTTGGCAGCCTCATTACAGTCTGTAATGAATGTAACATCTTATAAATAATTTATGTTGCAACAGCAAATACAGTTTAGAAGAAAGAAAACATTTAGGGAATCTGGGATCAGAAAAGGCTAGAGTGAGTCAACACGGGCCTCTCTGTTTCCATGGAATTAAGAGTGTTACCCTACCCACCTTAGCTGTGGTCAAACTGCAGCCCAAGCGACTGGGCAGCAAATATTGCATCAGATTGTCAGAAAGGAAAGTCTAGCACTAAGCAGGCAGGGAGATCTCCCAGGGAGGGAGTGTGCTGAGCTGGGACCCAGCAAGAACCAAACTTATTTTCTGTCTCAGTTGCTGATTTCTGTCCCACTCTAGGCAGACCCCTAACTGTGAAGGGGAGGAAATCTGTATAAATAAATGAAAAATTTTAGCAAACAGCTGTTCTGGCATAAATACCTTGTCACATCCCATTTTCTGCTTGTTGAAACAAACTTTACCCATGCTTCCTCTGCTGCACTTGGACTAATTTATCATGCATTATGTATGTTCCTCAGTCTCACAGTTTAATTATTCATTAATCCCTCCACCCTCACCTCCTTTCCTCTTCCACGTGCACAAGGACCAGCGGGCACAGTTCATCAACTCAAGCCCTCCATCACCACCACCTCTCCAAGGTGTGAGCTGCAGCCTGGTCCAACACTGGACATTGCTGGCTCCTGCCAGGGATGCCCAGATCTGTGTGTTCACTGACCTGTTTGGCTCAGACCTTGGGAAGGCGTAGGAGCACTGCACTGCACTGATGCACAGAAATGTCAACCCCTCAGGCTTCCTTAACAACCCTCCTGCCCCTCCAGAAGGTGCTGTGGGCTGAGGGGAGCCTTAAGTATCCCCAAAAGCGTGGGGTGGCAACTGAGGTGTGCACCAGACACCCCAATGTGGGGTTTGAAAGAAACTCAGCCCCTACAGCAGCGGGAAAACCGAGGAGCTGCCCCAGGGTGCTGAAGGCCCTCTGGCCTGGGATGGAACTCCGTGCTTCTCTCAGCACCATTTTCACTCCATTTCTGTCTGCAGGGAAACAGCTGAAGAAGGCAGACTCACCTGCTGGGTGCCAGCTTACACAGGGGCCATGCCATTCCTGTCCCCAGCAATGGCAGGAACAGGGTGGAGTAGTTGTGGTGGCCGGATCAGATGAGGAGTCCGAGCCTGATGGCGGCAGGGTGGCCAGGGGAAGATCCATGCCTGGTGTTGGTGCCCAGGTGGTGACAGCAGCAGAGCGGCCACTGGGAGGAGAGGGACCAGGGGCTGCCCTGTGATGGATCCACCAAGGTCCAGCCCATTCCTCACCGGCCCCACCACCAGGCTCTGCCCAGCTTCTCCCTGAAGCTGGTGCTGCCTCTGGCACAACGTCCTCCAAAGAGGACACAACCCTCACCAGCAGTGAGGTGTGAGGGACACACTGTGAGGAACAGCCCTGAGGGCAGCCGGGGATGGAGGAGAGGGGAGGCAGAGTGCGCAACGTTTATAAACCCATGGAATGAGGAATTACATACAGCACTGTAAGTTTTTCTGAATGCCAGGACCTTAAAAGCTGTTCTCAAGTACCAGGGCCAGAGGAATCTTGGTTTAACTCAGGGGTGTTCTCAACAGGATCACGCATGGGAACCATGAAGCATAAGAAAACACCTGATGCCAGCCCAGTCCTTCCAAGTGAGCTCCCGGCAGGCAAGTCCAGCCAAACTGAGAAAAAGTATGAAATTATTAGTAGTTTCTGTAATTTAAGTACCAGATACTATTGCTTGCATTTTATTCCAGCCCCCATTTTTAAACAGTCACAAACAGATTTGTTAAAAAAAAAAAAAAAAAAAAAAAAGCAGAAGATTTTTCTCCTCTGTTTAATAAGAGTGATGTCCTGCAGTGTAGAAGAGGTACAATCTGCTGTCACCACTGCTGTCCTGGGCCAACACCCTCACCTTGTGCTGTACTGCAACCTCATTCAGCACAGAATGCCTCAGTCAGCACCACTGGCAAATGCATCAAATATAATGTGCTTTTTTTAACGTTTAAGGCTTCCCCTCCAGCTTGTATAACATGTCAGCTGATCTTTTAATTTCCTACATGCAAAAATCGAGGGCTTTGTTCTGAAGCCACACAGCTTTCATCTGCTGCCGAAGGGGAATCCATCTGGGTGCCGTGATTTCCGCCCTTTGAAAGGAGCCCTCCCCACACCCGTTAGCAGACAGGAGGCTGTGGCCACATTCAGGGTGCCTGCCTGGGTTTGGTTTACCAGGGGAGCAGGGAGGCTTGGAGGGAGCAGGCATCCTCAGCCTAGTCACAAACAAACCAGCTTCCAGGGAGAGGGGATTTGCCCAGCTATAGCAAGACCCTAATTACCACTGTGCTTTCTATTTGCTTTCTGCCTTTGCTGTGAAGTTGCTTAGGAGAAATGTTGTCATTTCATTTAACTGTAGGAGTATTTTTGGGTTTTCCATCCCTTAAAGCCCTATTGAACGTCTTGGTTTCTTGTGCTGTGACTCTGCCTGGTGTAAAAGGCCCTGGGCTGCTTCTGGGGACTGGCCCATGAAAGGGAGATGGAGCCTTTGCAGGCACCACAGTGAAACACTGCTCTGTCCACTGCCACCTCTTGGGCTGGACCCTCTACTGCTTTTGCCTAGCAAGAACCAGACCATAAAGCCAGACACGTTCTGTGAAAACCAATCTGTGAAACCAATCTGTGAAACCCAAACGTCTCTTTCCCCACCCACAGTCCCCAGCCCCAGCAGTCCTGCTCGCCTGGCCACCCTCACACCTGCTGCCTGTGCCTCCATGCAGCTCCGACCCTGCCTTATGTTTCAGTTTCGTTGTTGAGGCCATTTCTTGCTGTAATTAGTCAGTCGAGTCCCCCAGATGCGAACACTGAGCCACCCTGAGACTGCCACTTCAAAGGACTTTTGTCAGATTTGTCACCAATAATTACAGTGTCTCCACCCAAACAGACTGTGCTTTTGATCAAGGACATGCAGTTTGCTCCTGACTGTGGGCCAAGGAAAGCCATAATCTGATCACAGCACTGGCAGATGTCCTAGTGAGCAGGGGAAACTCACTTTGTTATGCTTAGCAGCTTCTGCCTTTCAATCATGGGAAATCATAATTTGACTATTAGCATGTAAGGATTTTCCTTACACACCAGCAAAGTTTAAAGGCCACTGTCAGCTTGGAGCATGATACCTTTCCTATGGAGGCCGATGAGAGGTTCCACACTAATATCTCCCTGCTGTTTGCCTGTTGGTTTCTGGTACAGTTACAAGTTATTGAGATGTTACTTTTTTTTGCAATGGAATTATTTAACTATGCAGAAATTACTGGGTTTTCCTTTCACTGTTGTGTAAAACAAGAAGCACCACCACAGCTTCACTTCTGTAAATATTTGCAGTGTACACCTGCAATCAAACACAGGTTTTCCCCACCACAGACCCCTCAGCACAGCAAGAGTGCCTTCTGCTTCCCCCAGCCTTGGGAAAGCAATTCATCCCCACAAAGCAGCTACTAGCAAAGACCTCCGTTCATTTTGCAGATCCTTTTCGTGGTATTTCACAGATGATTGTTTGTCTTTGTTAATGATACCAACATCGAGTCACCTACAAAGCCCTCTGATTTTATTCCTACTCCACCCATTTTGCTGAAAGAAACTACTTCTGAGCAGTTTGCAAAATTGCCTTCAAACATTTCTTAAGAATTTTGTATCTAAGAAGTCCAAAATATGGTACATGATTGCAAATACTGCTCATTAGGGTGACCATGGTCATCACACTGCTGTCCTGTGCCTCAGCTGCTAGTTTTATTTTCTGCCTCTAGCCGTAGAACTGATTGCAAACTCTAATCAGAAAATGGTCCTTCACTTCTCAGCAGCTCCATCCTCAGCCCAGGAAGCAGCCACCTGAGTCCTCCAGAGCCATCCTGCCTTTTCCAAAATAAACTAAATAGCAAAGCCCTTGAGAAATGTTCGCTCAGTGAAAGTTCAGTCCCAGGAAAAATTGCAGTGTTGTGTTTTTTCTGGGTGCAGAGAGAGCAGTCTCTCCAGACTGGTGCTGCTGGTTGTGTTTTCACAGAGATTCTGGCTCTATCTTGTAAAAGCATTTACAACATATTGATCACTTCATGTAATAAATTGCAACTATAATAAAGTTTCATCTGGAACCAATTGACCAGAGTTCAAAGAAAGATACTTCCACGTACTTCTAATATCACTTACAGCCAATGACTTTGAGAGAGCCATCAGGCTCTGGTTTGGTAATAACATTTTGCCTTCCTCAGGCTGACTTGTAAAATTTCATTGCAATAGAATAATGTAGCCAGAGAAAAGAAAAATTAAAAATAAAAAGTAAAAAGATATCTAACTTCTGTCTGTGAAATGGAAAGTGGATAACCTAAATATATGCGATGGATGGCTCAGTGCAAGGCTCTTCAGGAAAGAGCATATACTTTCTACAGCTCCTTAGAATAAGGTTCTAACTCAAATCTATAAATCAGATAAGAGAATACCATGCAAAAAACACACGTCTTTACAGAGGTCAACATATATAATACCAAAATCTACATACAGGAGATCTATTGGGGTTAGGGTAAGGTGTCTTCAGTTCTACATAGCTCAGAATACCATCAGCAGAAAGTTTAAAGGGGTATTACTTATTAACACCCATATACATTCAGATTCCCTATTCTCTGTCCTACCCTTTTCTAACTGTATATTTAATATTGCTCAAATTAAAAAAAAAAAAAAAAGTAAGCTTGGTTTGCCAAGGCCCTGAGCAAGCTGATTGGTCTGGGTATGCCCACATTCCCTCTCTTGTCTGACTTGCAAGCATAGGGGAGGAGAGATGAGGGCACATTCCGCATGTGACAGGAACCAGTGCTTTCTTTGGATTTCTCAGTATTTCAGTCCTTTTGAATACAAAACACAGTTCAGAAAAGAAACATGGAATATACTCCCAAATCCTGATTGAAACAGCCATGTTCATCTTTACCTTAAATTGCTTTTAACAAATGTCCAACTAATGAATAAATAAAATAGAAAGAAATTCCCAGAAAATATTTTTTTTTCAGGTGGAACTCTTCAAATCTTTGTGGCATTTTTTAAAGGGAACACTTTCTAAAACCCTAAAAAGCTCATTTTCAAACTACCAAGTGACAACATCAAATGTCTTAACAGAAATAACATGACTGGTACTAATGTACTGCCAGTGCACTTGACACATGAAAATATTGATTGCAGCAAACACTATGAAATCTATTTTGTGGCATCACAGTCACATTTCTGGAGATCATCATGCAGAGGAAAACCAATTCAGTAGCTTTAGATCTGGCTTATAAATAAATTACAATGATTTTAAAAATTTGATTGAACCTTGTTGGTCACAACTTTTTCTCAGTATTTTGTTAAGTGGCCTGCAGAGCTTGGCTTTCCTTCAGCACATGAGAGCTTGGCCTGTCACCATCAGCACTGGGAGCTCCATGCAGACCAGGAGGCAGCAGCTGAGAGCCTTTAAGCCCAGCCAAATCCTGCTCAGAGTAGCTCTTACACAGCATCAGGGCTGATACATGAGCATGGGAAGTTCAGATGTGAAATGTTATTTCTAGTTTTGATTTATTCCTTGCTCAAAGGCTGAAGGGTTTGTAAGCAGCTGGGTAGTTCCAGATACATCTTCCAGAAGATTTAGAGCTCTCTCACACACCCATCTCCATTATTGCCTAGTTTGTAAAAAATGTATCTATCACTAGAGCTTTGTATTGAATCTCACTATATTTCAAGTGGGAGACAGAGGAAGCCAAAGTAACTCAGCAGATGTTGCCAGATGCTTTAAAAACTACACTTAAAACCTCCCTAAGGACCTGTGTAAAAAAAAGGCAGGGAAAAGTCATGCTTAGTGTTACACACACACACACAAACAGATCCATTAAATGCAACAGCCTTTTAACTGTTATTCCTATCGAGTAGTATGAGCAAGCACGTCATTGCTGTCCTTATTGATCTATCTGCACTGTGTTCTGCAACCCTATAAATCTGTTATTGCTGGGAACAGCTGTGGAGCAGACTGATAAGCTGGGAAATGAGCACACAGCTGGTAATGCTGAATAACCAGCTCCAGGCTGCTCTGAGGCAGAGCCCTCACACCTTGGAATACACACACCATCACAAAACGCCTAGGTATCAGCAACATCAAAGTGTAAGAGCACTTCCCAAGGTAGCAAAGGATTATTTGGCATTAGCAGGCTATTGCTGAATTTATTGCTGAAAAAAAGTCATCTGATCAGGGGTACAACACTCTACATATCCCTGTGGAGCAGGCAGACGGCCACACACGGGCACGGTGGCCTGGGCTTAACAAGTGACATGGGCCAGGGCTGGAACAGCCAGGCTTTGCACCAACAGCACAGGGAGAAGGAAGGGGAAGCAGCACAGGGGGTGCAGGGAGGTTATCAGAATCTGGGAAGGAAGTGAAAAAGGAGCAGCCTGGCAGGGAAAGCTTTCCCTGGAAAGACCAGTGGTATCATGTGCCATCTGGAGGCTTAAACCAGAAATGAACAGGATGTCACTTTCTGGAGTGACAACAATCACCTTTTAGGTAGATACATACCTTAATCAGAGCTGACATTAGATCATTATCAGAAAGCCTGTTTTCCTTCTGATAGCATGTTCCCAACTCTGGAAGCACCACATCAAAAATCTGTCAGATAAAAAAAAATCAAAACAAGGCTAGAGATCTCTTAGAGAGGACACATGATCTCCTGTCCATCCTGCCCTGCAGTGAAACAAGGGCAGACAGCACTGTGTGTGAAGAGCGCTCTGTCCCTTGCACACTGAGCACACTGCTCTCATGTGTCCCTAGAAATCATCTTGTCAGTACTGTTAATATACCAGGCATGTCCATGAGACAACTGTTCCAAAGAATCTGGCTTTTCCCTGATTACTTGGAAAGTTGGAGATAAAATGTGAATTCAAGTAACTCACTTGGGATCAAATTAGATTACCTTTCCTCAGAGAGGGGATAATTTGCTAGCTTTGCTTTGGCTGCCAGGAAATTATGTATATTAATTTTAAATGAAACAAACCCAGGGAAAGCAACTTGAATGAATAAATGGGGTTCTGCTAGGGAACAAGGACAAAGAATAGGCCTGGATCCTTAATCTTTTTCTTCAGGTCTAAGAAACAGCTTGAGAAGGGCTCCCAGCTTCTCCAACATGTGAAATGTACTAACAGCTCCTTCCCTTCAGCCAATAATGCAGGCAGGAAGCAGCTCCTCCTGGTGCTTCCAGCTCACGTTTTCTGCTTCATTTGCCTCCTCCTCCCTCACAGGCAGGAGGCTAGCATGGGCCAGAGGCTTGCTGCATCCAACGGTGAGGAAAATGGAACGAAGCACAAGACTGGAGAGAGGCACCATTTGGTACCACCACCACAAACACTTCTGCAAAGTGCTGGAAATGGAATGGTTTGCAGCCAGACATTTCAACACCACGAGGTCTCACATGAAGAGCTGAAAGGGACTCCCTGAGGCAGTGCCACAGTCACTGAAAGAAGGATGAACAGTAACTTCTCTGGTGAGTATAGGAGTGGAGAACACTGGACCTGCCTACCTTAAAAGCAACTAAACTGTTGATCTTCACTTGCCCCTCATTTCACCCCTTGATCAAATTAATTGTATCTACATTTTAAAATTAGATTTTACTCAGAACACCCACAAGCTGTTAAGACCTAGGCTTTTTTTTTTTTTCCTTCAGAAAAGCACAGTGTGCAAAGTTTTCAGATTTTTCCCTTCCAAGCCCCCACTTCTGACCTTCTCCCACAAAAACACCCACGTGTTCATCTTCAAACTCCATTTGCTGCCTCATAACATCCAGCCAGGAAGGACATGCAAGGGCAGCATCAATATCAAGCACCATTTATCAAACCAAGAACAGGACAGAAACATTACATCCTCTCTGCTCTGACCTCCATCTCTTTGATCTCCAAGGCAGTAAAACTAATACATAACAAGACCAGGTACAGAATGTGATTTCCAGATACACAGGCTCAGCTCTACCTACTCCAGCAGGCTCATGCTCCAAATGACAGCCGGAACAGTTGGCTTTACTGAAGTTCTAATATCACAAAGACAACCATCATGTGGATGCCACATGTTCCTACCAAACAATGATGAGACAATCATACTTGGATCTTCCCATCTCACCATCCAGTCATTTCAGAAAACACAGCAGTTACCATGGAGGGTCACAAGATTGTAGTTAGCTGTCAGCACCCCGTGATGAAATGTAGAGCTGCTGAGTGCCAGTATCACCCTCCAGGCATGTGATCCTCCCTGGGACTGATTCAGGTGGCAGGCAGCAATGGCTACTAAGAATTTTAGGAGAAAAGGACTTAACTGAGATCGTTTTATATGCATCTACAGACCAATGATCTGCAATCCAGCAATCACCTATAACATGACGAAGATATTTCTGCATCCCCTTCTTTCATCACCTCCCAACAGCAAAACATCTTCAAGGGATGAAAAAGTCCTCAGTCTTGTTTCTCTGGAAAGTAAATGAGTTTGCAGTTTCTCTGGAAGTAAATGAGTCCTAGAAACATTGCTCCTCCCTCAAAGCTACTTCAGTGAATGGAAATCTTTTGACAGACCTTGGATGATCGTTCTGTTTCTTTACCTGGTATCAACCTCTTCATTTTAGAGAAACTGCCAGGACATATTAACATCAGACCCAGGGCTTGCCAGGCAAGTCTGAATGACAGATTAACACTCTCTCAGGGAGCTCCAGTGACTGCAATACACAACTGACTCGTCCTCAGAGGATGGGAGCCCACTTCCCTTATCCATTATAAAGCCCTTCTAAACGAAATGGGTATTTTAGCAAATTAATTTTGTTCAAAAGGAACTGAAAAGAAAATACCAAGAAAGAAAAATAAGACAGTGTTCTAGGATGATGTTTTTTAATTGTTATTTTTATATATTTAAAAACAAATCAAAAAATTAAAAATATTACAGACATGTACTGAAATTTCCTGTACAACAAATATGAAAACAATAAAATTTGTACATCATTTCAAGATATTCAACAGTCACTTATTTGAAACACATCAACTTTTCCCTTCTTAAGCAGGCCCCAAATGGGAAAAAAAAGTAGAACAGAAATGCAGGAAATGTAACTGTCACACAGTGGAGCTTTCAGTGGACAACTTTAAACAAGCAACAGTGAGAGAAAACAATGACCAAAGAAACATCTCTCAGCGATTATAACTCAGAGAACATCAGAGGGCAGGGAGAAAAAACATCTGCAGGAATTCAAGTCATCTTGACCAAGACAGATCCACAAGGTAATTACCTGTAGTCCTCCTCTTCCTGCAGACATCCTATAAGGAATGTCCTACTTATTGACATCAACATTATGCCCAACTTCATGTTTACAACATTTTAAGCCTTACCAACTTTTCCCACCTATACATGGAATCAACAGGTCATTTACTTCAACCTTTAGCCTCTTCTCACAAGGAGTTGGTTTTTGGGAAAGCACACATACACAGTCCTTTAAAAATGGATACTCATTAAATGATGGCACAAGTGAGAATCTGATGCCTGCTTCCCACACCAAAATAACGGGCCATATCCCTTTGTTTTCTGTAAGAGGATCTGGGCAGTGGTTAGGCAGAAACACATACTGTCCCAGCTAGTTTTCTGATGCTCTGCTGCAATATAATAGAGACAACATGATCTAGCATGGAAGACTCATCTCCCTCTCCTCTGTGCTACACAAAACAAGGGCCGTTGAAGCATCTGCCACCCTAAGGCAGCAGGTTCTTGGGAGACCTGGAATAATGAATACTGGCTCTGTGCTCTGCACAGATGTGCAGTAATTGAAAGAGTAAGAGAGTTTAAAAAAAACCAAAAACATGACTGTAAAGGGCTGACTTTCCTCCCTCCCAGTTCCTTTGGAATGGTTCTGTTTGGTCCAAGTGGTTTATCTTTGTCATCTGACAGCAGCTTAGGAAGAAAGTGGGTGAGATCCACTTTGTGGGCTGCCAGTCTGGAGCTGGGCAGGATCATTAACCTCATGATAAGGTTTTTTGAAATATTTCAGAGAAAAGAGAGAAAAAGTTCTATTCAAGAACCCACAAGTGGCTGCTACAAAAAAAAAAAAAGGAAACAAAAACAAACAAACAAACCAACCCCAAACCAACAAACAACCAACAACCAAACCCCCAAACCTAACAACCAAAAGTGCACTGTGGTTTGTCCTCCAGTTTTGCTCACACAGCACACCACAGTTTCACACTAGGTTGTAAAGAATTCCTCAGGATATTTGTAGAGTTACAGTTGTGCACCAGGAATTGCTGTGTTTTCCTTCAGCTGACAGTGGATCCTGCAAGGCTGCCAGGTTCCACTGTAAAGCCATGCATATTCCTAGCATCTGTAGCTTTTTCTGACAACTCTACTAGAACAGAAAAAAACCTCAAAACAACAACAACAAAAGCAGCAGAATTCCAGGGACTCTGGTTATTAAACCTTCATAAGATTTTTCACTGCTTTATAGCTATTCTATAGCATTATTCATAAACTTCATATTCATCTGCAATGCAACCAGTGCAATGATCCAAAGACCAAAAAACACATTCTCCTCCCACCCCAAGCTACTTAAGTCCTTCATTGGTAATGCCTTCCTAAGTCTACAGTTATGTACCAGCAAAATAAATCCAATCTGATCCTTGACTTGTGAAATCAGAAACTGAGGGATTTCTGCTTGTCCGTTCCATTTCTAAAAGGACCAGTGAAAACAAAAGCAGCAGTATATTGCAATATAATTACAAAACAATTACACTGGATCAGTGAGATGCAGGCAGGTAAGATGTGTCTCAGTTTTGAATGGCTAAAACAACCAAGAAATTTGTCTTTACAGCAGAATTTTGTGCAATGAGTTTTGGTAGAAACAGTAAAGCCAGTCAATCCTTTTGGGAGTGCTTGAATACTTGGAACCTTAGTTTCAACATTTTCACAGATTTATATATTTGAGGAAAAACAACAACAATGATAAAAAGACACCAACCTGAGAAAAACTCTATTAGAGTGAGAATTATTCAGTAAATCATATATTGCACCTTTAAATAAATCATTATAAATTGTACAAAAACAGGAATATCAACCAGGAACAGGGAGGAGCTATTCTGTCCTTCATCCACACCCCCACACACCCCCCAGCACACACATTCACAGGTTCACTTGCTCTGTTTTGAACTACAGTTAAAGCTCGGAGTGACAGACCACACTCCTTCTCCTCTTGCAGAGGCACCGAAACATTAAGGCAGGGGATATTTGTGGTGAAATGCAAAAACAAAGCTCACCTCCAAACTTCTGGACAGTCCTGCCAACAGTGCAACTACTTAAGTTTGACATAAGCCTTATTTAAAAATCTGTGTTCTCATTAAGAGTTTCAGTACAAAAATAGAATCTCTGCTGTTTTTTTTTTCTAGAGTAGCAACTAGAAAAGGCACAATTTCCAAGTATAAATGTCCATTTGAAGGAGCCATTTGCACTCCTTTTTTTAAATAAAAAGGAACACAGAAAAAAATAGATCACAGAGGCACATATCTATTAACTAAGTAACCAGATACAGTAGATAAAATATGTTCCTGAAACTTATAATTAAACAGCCCACAAGCCTGGTGTCTGTAAATGAAATCATATAAAACTGTAATAAAAAGCTTGTGTTATTATTTTAATATTTAAATTCTAGTTCACTGTTCATACTGCAAATGCTATTTCACCTATCAGTACTGTTAAATTCCCAAGAAAAAGCAAGATTCCTCTGTTAACTTTAAATAATTTTGCTTGGTTTTTGTTGTTTGGGTTTTTTTATAACATCAATCTGCAGCTCCTGCCAGCACTGTGTTTTTCCTCCTGTAGATCACATCTTTGAGTGAGGACAGAACTGGAGAGGCCAGACATGAGACGCTGCACACAATCCCAGCAAACACCAGCAGGACACCTCCCTTTCCTGTGGGCAGGTACCACCTCCTGGAGGCACTGGGTTCCTTCTGGCCTATGTGTGGTAGCCATTGGCCTTCTCAAAGCCTGGCCCAGGTGTGAAGTTTTCATAGATTGCCATTGCTGTCACATTTTGGTAGATAAGGTCAGTCTTCCTCTCTCTCTGGGATCGAATGATATCCATAACACACTGGTTTAGGAAGACGTACTGGTCCTGACAGGAAAAAAAGAGAAGGTAATGCATTTCTAAAATATACATGGGTTTGCAAGTAATTCTGCTTCTGAACATAGGTTTTGGCACTGCACTGAGTGTTATCACAGAGCATGTTTTAGAACTTGTATGTATAGTTCATAAAAACAGAGCTGGAAAGGACCTCATGACGTCACCTGATCAACCCCCTCCCCAATAAAAAAAAAAACTAGGATCAAGTTTCCTGTCATGCCTAATGCTATCCTAGATGATTTTCATGAGGAAGATTTTACAGCCTTTTTCAAATCGGCTTAAGTTAGTCTACACACCTTTTTGGATCAAAGTGATAATTTCATCAGGAACACTTGTATTCCTGCAGAACACAAAAGAAAAGATGCACACCAAGACCACTTGACTCCAGATAATTCTGGCTCACAGCTAAAGGATAAAACCCACATGGGTAAAACAAGCTGCAAAAAAGTCTGCTTCTGAGTCTTTCCAGCTGCCAATGCCAGTCCTACAAAGTACTCTGTAAAGGGACTGCTTGGATGTACTATAGTCCCTGCCTGCAACTACTTTTGTGTGAAGAGATGAGGCAGGAAGGAGGGAAGCTAAATAAAGAGCCATTTTAACTCCTTCATATCTTCCTGTAATTCTGAGCTACATCTTAGTCCACGCTTCCTGGCTGATGGTGCCCATTTGAGGAAGGTGCTGCTGGGTGGGAGAGAGCCTCACCTCAGTCTGCACCATGAGAGGCCGGTGCATGCGGAGGTCGTACACCACCCCGTACACATCCACCGTGTTCTCCATCTCCATCTGCTGGATCAGGCGGTCGATGGCGATGAACGTCCCCGTCCTCCCGACGCCAGCGCTGCAATGACACCAAGAGCTGCTTGTGCTTCCTCTCAACCACCTGCTCACTGCTGGCCTGATGAGAAGCCAGTGAAGCCAGGATGATGCCTCTTATTTCAGTGGCACAGGCAATAAAAGTCTTGGCAGCCCAGAGGGGTGGCTCTTACCACCACCAGGAAGAAGGAAGGATGTGCTTCTGGGCTTCTCAGCCTTGCACTTGCACAAGATTATACATAAAAGTGCTTGAAAGGACCATTTTTCCAGCTAATTTTTCCAGGCTAGGAGAGATGTTCTACTCTAATGAAAATTTCTGTCACTTTGCTACCTACACAGCATTGCTAGTTTTTGAAGCACAGGGCAAAGGTTTTGGTTTGGCAGGGTAAAGAGCCCATGTCCTTACACCAAGAGACTTCCTTGGGTTTTAATCCCACTGAAAAAGAATTGACCATAAAAAAGCCACAAGATAAAAGCCCGTCTAACAGAAACACCTTCTTCCTACCTGCAGTGCACCAGAGTAGGAGAGTCCACTGGATTCTGCGAGCTGTACTCGTGGACAAGGTGTCTGAAGTTGATGAGAAGGTCTGTTGTCTCCGGCACTCCGTGATCCGGCCACGAGGTGAAATGGAACTGGCGCACGGTGTGGCTCTCAGGGGTGTTGGACTGCACAAATATACATTAAAAAAACCAAAACAACAACAACAAAAAGGACAATGAAAACTGGCTTCAGAGGAGTAACAGCACGGCTTTCTGACATATATAGTGGGCCAAGCTCAACTTCCTCAAAGATGTCTGTTACAAACTGTGCAGTGATTTTACCAATGATATTCCAGTTTCTCTCTTTCTTCCTTTGTGGTAGAGAATACTTTGAAATAATTTCCTTTTACTTTTATTTTACTCCAAGCTCACCTCTGCTGTACTGTATTTGCTGATGGGGCTAATTGTTCAGTCCAGCAGGCATTACATGTATCTGCATAAGCACCAGGCTATTTATACACTAACAACTAACAATCAAGGCAGTCCTTACCTTTTCTACAGTGAAGTCCCTTATTGTCCATTCTGGAAGGACAATTTCTGATACCATTGTCACAATAATGTCACCATAGCTCTTGGATTGTTTGTCTGGCCAGTACTGCTCACATTTTGTCTAAGAAGAGAGTTACAAAGTTAGACACATCCCACACAGCAAAGAAACAACCCACTCTTACATAACATGCCTCCTGAAGCAGGGCTAGAAAGTACATCACCCTTCTCAAGGGCTATTCCAGGGCAAGAGAAGCTCTACCAAAATCATTCTTCAGAGAGAAGTGCCCACTTTAAATGACAGTGATTGCACAAGCTTCCTGAGATAATAAATTCTGGTAGTCAGCAGATATAAAAATAGGAAAAAGCAGGGAAAAAAAATTACGCTTTTTTAATTTAGAAAAGAGTCTCCCACCAAGGGGATGGCTGTTAAAAGAAAGTGGTCAGCCTCCAAACTACTAAGATAACAACAAAATTAGAAGAGATGCAGCTGCCTTCAAGAGCCAGTTCAGTTTCATAAAAACATACCCGGGCTTGTTCCATACATTTTGTCAACATAACAATAGAGTAGATATTCTTTTCCCAAATCATTTGCCAGAAGTCTTCTACAGTATTGGGTAATGGACCCTGTGCAGCAATAAATGCCTTCTTTGAGTTATAACCCTAAGAAGAAAAACACAAAATAAATATACATATGCACACACATACACACATGCATCAGTGAGAAATAAAAGCTGGTTTTAAACATCATTATGAGCTCTTATGAGCACATTGTATTTCATTTCAGCTAAAGAAGCAACTTACAGGCATGTAGTTTGCATTAATATAATCACCAGTTCCAGAGCTTTGATTTGAAAGTTTAACACGAGAAATATCATCTGCAGAAAGAAAAGAGGACAAGACAATTATGAATTTTAGAACTGGAAGCTTTCAGCATGGTTTCTAAATAAAAGGTGTTTCAGAACAATGTGCATTTTAAGAAAAAGAATGTAACTTCAGGAATCATAGACAGCAGTAGCCTTCAGAAAAATGAGTGGCCAGGATAAACACCCAAAATACACAACACAGATTATTTTGCTTTTAAACGTGGTTTGGTTTTGCCTATTTATATATTTTAATCCAACACAAAATTTACTACGGTTCTAATTGCTGGAAAAAAAAAAAGTAATTTGTCTCCTGCTGCCACGGCAGCTGATGTTCTTCCTCTAAAGCATCCTTAAGTACCTGTCACTGTTCTCCTTTCAATTCCTTCTGACACTCTGCTACACTGGGATGGCCCAGGGGCAGCTCAGCAGGGCTTAGGCTCTTAGTTCATCTTCAAAGCTGGCTAGCAGGGTCTTAATATTTCTCATATCTCTGCATATATATCTGTCTGTGGTCAACTGTTATCCTCTTGTGTTTTCAATCTGGATTGCACATTTCTCACAAATGCAAAATAAAAGTTATTTCATTAAGGGAAAGTTCTTTGAAGCAGCTTTCTTAAGAAACATCCTTGAGGGAAGGCTCTTTCAGATTTGCTTATACAGTAACTTTGGGAAAGCAGCAGCCCAAATTAATTCATTTGCAAAATAACATTTGAAACCTTTGGGTACCATTAAAGCCAGATTAGCCAAAGCCAAAATTTCACTTAAAAACTCCAGCAGTAGAAGACACAAACGCAAAGAGAGTAACTCACATGGTAAGACGTTGTTGTATCTATTTTTTCCTCTGTTCTCAGGAAGTTCAGCAGCAAATTTGGGCTGATGAACACCAGCAGACTTGAGTTCCTACAATAAAAGGAGGATTCATGAGCATCTGGTCCTGGTTTAGGGATCATACAGGAACATGGGACAGACAGAAAAATAGTCCCAACACTCATGGCCTGTGCTGTAAGAGTAGGCATGTTAAACTAGGATAAATGACAATAAAAATCGTGGGTGACAATGGTAAAACTGATAGAGAAGGGATTAATACAGAATGTAGGAACAGAAGCATGTTTAAAACCCAGAGCTGGGCTTCAAAAGCTGGGAAACAGTTTTGTGGAAACAGACACTGATATCAGTGGCAGCTCCTTCTGTCCTCAAGGCAGGGAATTACTCCCATAAGCTCTGCAGACATTACAGGGAGAGAGGAGCAAACACATCATGAACTGACTAAAGGAAGCAAAATCTGAGAGGAAGGCAGGATGGAACACCAGCCTGTAAAGTACAGAGACAGAACTTGAAGAAGAAAGTCAGTTAATAGCTTCAAGGAAATAAGAAAAAGAATTTAACAGCAGACATGACAACACAGAATCCTTCCTGACACTTCCTTCCTGTCCTCTGCCTTACAACAACTGAGCTTTAGCACATTTCATAGAAAAACTCCTATGGTCAGTAAACAAATTACAATTATTGTTTCTCTGAGCTATTCACAGGTGTGGTTTGCAAATCACACCCACACACTGAAGAAGCCAATGAGATTAGCAACAGACTTGTCTTGCTGTGTGTAAAAAACACCAAAACACCAATATGAGTAAACTGAAGTACAGAGAAATTATATAGTGTACCCCAGGCTAACTCTGTAGCAGTCTAGGGCAAGGACTCAGGAGATTCCTGTCTCTGGTAGAGCTCTGACCAGCAGGCCATGTGACAAACCCACAGGTAGAGACAGTAATTCAGGTCTGGAAGTATTTATCATGCACTTCAACTAAATTTGGAGCTGTATAAAGGCAGGGAAGGCTATACATACAAGCTTAATCATGTCTAGAAAAAAGGACCCTTTTCTTCCCCTTCAGTAAGCCTTGTGTATGCTCCACAGGAAAGCTGATTTGTCTTTCCAAAAATATTTGTCGTGAAGGTCTCCACTGAGGGCACATACCTCATATTCTTCAGCAAAACCACAGTTGGAGTCAGCTTGCTGCTTCTTAAAGTAGGACTCAAAGTTCTCCACTTTAATCATTTTTGATCTAAAATAAGAAAAGCTGTGTATCAGGAACTGGTATTAGGTAAATAAGCCATGAATTAATTCAGTTAATGTGTTAGAAAGCATGCTTTACTTACTTCTTGATTCTTCAGGAGAGGGTGAAGGGAAGAAAAAGAGGTTGATTAGACACATGCAGTTGTATTTTTCATTATGTGAATCTAAGACTGAAAGCATGACTGTTAGTTGCAGCCACAAAACTGTGCATGTACAGGGGACAGGGTATCAAGCATAGCATTTAACTGCTCTGTTAAATCAAGGAGAGAACAGTGCATCCTTCAGGAGAGGAACATCACACAAGGTCTCAGTCAGCTGCTTACTCCCATTGGATTGACCCCATTCCCTGGTGTATTTCATGTCAACTACCAGTCTACAAAGGTGGGATTTCATGGGATGCTCTGGCCTTCCCTTTCCATCAGCACAAAAACTGGCACCAAAACCAATGACGTGATTCAGCTGCAGTGCCTGTGACTTCCAACACATTGTGGTTACCCCCTCCATGGCCAGCTTTTACAATCACAACATTATCTGAATTAATGGCTCAGCACAAAGCAATCATTAAGAAAAAGAAAAATTCACAGAGCATATTTTGCCTATGTGCACTTTATCAACAATTTGGATTGTTCCCTCAACGTGCACGAAGTCTGTGTTTCATTCAAACATCCTGTTTTTCAAAACCATGTGGAGCATTTGTGTGTCTAATAAGGATTCATGAAGTGAACACTCAAATCCCTGTGGTGGCTCTAGAAGTCTCAATCAATATGATTATTTTTAGCCTGCATGCTGGAGTCTTTAAATTCCATGGCGAATTAATACTTCAAAATTCTCTATAAAACTGCACAGAAAACAAGTATCTGAGTTCAGAGTAATTTCTGCATACATGTGAGCTCAGAAAACAACATGAGAAAATAGATGGACTTACTTGATTGGAGAAAAGGACACTTCAGTATTTCTTTTATCTTTCCTAGAAGGTGAAAGAAAACAACACAATAGGTTCAGTGAGAATTCAATGCAATGTATATGAGATTTCTTATGACAGCTTTTTCCTGTGCCTGTCAAGAACAATTTCTCTTAAAGCATCTTATTCTGTGAAAAAAACCCCAAACTCCTGAGGCAAACTTTACACCTGGAGCAAGAATAAAATACTTCATCCCTCATTTGCTGATGGCGTGCTATGGGAGCATTTCTTTCTGTTGGAATCAGAGTATAAAGCCTTAACACAATGCACATATTTTGGTGGAAGATGTTCATATGAGGGATCTGCATCACTAGATAATATCCCAGAACTGCTAATTCCAGAATCTCTGCAGTAAGTGTTCAACAGTGATGTGTCAGTCACTCAGTGGTAGCTGAATGAAAAATGTTCCTAGCTTTAAAGGAAGCTCTTCCCATTGTTGTACAAAGCCATTAGACACAATTGTAAAAATAACAGCAGTTAATCAAAGAAACAGAGACAACTGGACTAAGTGCCCTACAGCTAACTCTATAGAAACTATGTATTACATAATCAGAAGCAAGAAAAAGCCTTTGTGGACTCTTAAATTCCAGATTTTTTGGAAAAGATTGGAATGTGAGAGACCAGCTCAAACTCATCAGCTTCTGGAAATTCCAGAACAGAAGTTTCATGTGACAGGCCATCAAGCAATTAAAAAGAATGACTAATGGATAATTTAAAGTCAAACCATCTAAGGTACAATTACACACAATTACTTTCAGCACAATAATGTGAGATGTTTGCTCACTTCTGACTGATTGACTCCATCAGTATTCATGAATGGTGAGGCACTGGAACAGGTTGCCCAGGGAAGTCGTGGATGCCCCATCACTGGAAGCATTCAAGGTCAGGCTGGATGGGGTTCTGAGCAACCTCATCTAGTGAGAGGTGTCCCTGCCTCTGGGGGGGTTGGAACTGGATGATCCTTAAGGTCCCTTCCAACCCAAACCATCCTCTGAATTTATAATTCTGTTCTATGAATGAAGATTTATCTTGTTTAGCTCTTCAGAACTCACTAGTTTGTAACTATGTGGTTAAACAAAGTTATTTAACAACTGGTTTGATACTTCAATTCGAATCTGTAATACAAACATTTTTATACAACATATTTTAAAACATCTTGACAGGAATGTATCATGACAGAGAGAGCCCTATTTAGGAGAAAGATGCAAAAGTGAAATACTGGTGTTCCCCAACACAACCAATACAACAATAAACACACATTACCTTCTCCTTTTCCAGAATATGAACCCCCCTATAGCAACTACAGCAAATATAGCCAAAAGACATCCAATAACCACTCCAGCAACAACACCTGATAAAAGAGAGTAAGTATTATTCATTTCTTATTTACCTCTTAATGATGATCTAACTCAATCAACATGCTACAGCAGAACCTTGCAAGAGAACAGAGCATGCTCCACTCTACTAAACCTCTTGTCTTTACTGTGTCCTTTGGCAGTACCAGTATTGAAACCTCATTAGGAACAATAACCAGAGAATGTTAAATTAATATAAAATTGGGATCAAAGGAGCAGTATCTGCATTCCAATACACCTGCTTCTAGTTTAACAGAATTGTGAGAACATCACTTGCTATACCAAAGTCTCCCTATGTCACCCAACCCCTTTTGGCATGCCATGAGCCGCTTTTGGCTACTTCTGCAGTAGTGGGAAAAAGGCATCACCAGCAGAACTAGCAAGGTGTGAATTTACAGAGCAGTGCCACTGCAAAGCTAGAAAGAAACACTTCATACAGAGAAACCAGACTTCATACAGAGAAACCAGTGGGTGTTTTGGTATTATGAAATTTGCCATAATTAAGGAATATCCACACACTGTTTATGTGCCAAGCCACCAGTCCTGTATCTGACATCAACTATACCTGGGTCCTGGGGTAGTAAAACCGGTTCAGAACAGGGTGAAAATGATACATAACTATCTTCCCCCTCAATCACGTTGGCCATAAAGGTTATATTAGTGAAACCTGCAACACATGCCCTGTTGAAAAACAGTAAGAAAAAAAATAAACAAAATCAGGTACATTACAGGGTTTTAACAGCCTTAAATGAGATGTGTAATCTTTCCATTAGATGATCCTTTAGATTTCAACAGCAGAAAAGAAAAGAGTGGTTTGAAATAAATACCTGTATGAATGAAGAGGGATCAATGGTCCATTTTCATAGCCATACATTGTGTTTCCCTTGCCTACATTAACGATGTTTTTACCATTCTGAGAATGGGAAGAAGGTGATTCTGCCTGCTCTGTTTTTATGACATATGTGACATAGGCAGTTGTTTTCTTCTTCTTGAAGTCTTTGTATGTGTTGTTCAATCTAGACTTCAAAGACTCAGGACCTTCAGGAAAAAAACAAGGATATGTGTGGTATCATTCATCCCCTGGTTTTGTATCAATTGGCACAGTGGCTGAAATGGTCCCATTAACCACAGTTGTCATTACTCCCTAAGTACTGCCTGAAACGAAAGACTGAGTGCAACAATCATCTCAGAAACCTCCTCTACTGCAGTGCAATCTGCTGCATTACCTCCCTACTCCCCAGTGTTAGTTGTTTTCATCTGCTTTTGGTTTTACTTCTACCACGTATAGTGGAGCTTCTGTGGAAGGGTACCTGTACTCCTCATGGACAGGCTTCACCAGCCAAGTCAGCTATATCCATTTCTGTTCCATCAACTATTACATGTACAGAGTAAAATGCAAATGGTGTAGAAAAAGTCAACTGTTATTTGTTAACATTGTGCTACCCAAATAGCATCAGGCCTCTTTTAGGGTGACACTAAACTGTCCTGATCCTGTTTCTTTTTCTGTTTTACAAGAAGTCTCACACCTAAACTGTAACAGATGGAAGGGGTAATTTCTGTCTTCCCTTGACAAAGACAAGCACTGGACAAAACAAGGATCAGAACAGTTTCCCCTTCAGAAGACTAAGAACAGGCTACCACAGTGAGCAGTGACCTACAGGACACCACTTGCAGAACAGCACCACTTTACAGTGTCTGTTGTTATAGCAGATGAACCCTAGAAACTTGAGGCAATTATACAGTTGAGGCACATGTAATACAAGAGGTAATAAACAAACTGAATCTTACAGTTGTCCAACTACTCAAGAGCAAGTGAACTGACAAATCTTCCCAGTGTTGAGCGAGAACACAGAATCTCCTTCGTTTGACTGAAGTTTGCAGACATTGCTCTCTAATGACTGCCTTTACAAAGCTAAAAGCTCCTTCTAATAGCAGGTATAATACTGAACTCACCTTTAATATATAATATTGAATTCACCTTGTGGGAGGCTCTAACAAGTGAAAAAGCTCTGATAAGTTTTCTAGAGCTGTGTAGACAAGGGGTGATCAGTCACCAGCAGCAAAGCTCTCATCAACTGTAACTGTGCAGCAACAGAGTGCAAAACAACTCTCCTAAAGCACTAACTTGGTCTCATTAAAGGCAGTGGAGGTTACAATTAACTCAGTTGCCTAGAAATGGGTGTTCAATACTACCTGAGATACGTCCTGTCTTGTCCCTGTTTCCATTCCAACAGGATGTAATCCCTGGTAATACCTACAGCTCCTTGTGGACGCCTTGGATATCACCCTAGGACATTTCAAACAGCCTTAGACACCATTCCTTACACAACACAACAAAGTCCTCTCTGTCTATCCTCAAGGTAACCATGTCTGTTTTAGCACAGAGAAACTCATCTCAAGATTATCTGTGCTATTTCAACACCATAAAGCTGAAGTGATGCTTGGCTGTGAGGCTGTTTTCTGCTCTCATCAAAGCACTCACTCCACACTACAACTGTGGGCAATCTTCCTCCCTTATTTCTCTCAGGCACATCTTGCAAGTCCTCCTTCTTGAATATCTTCCAATCAAAACCACCCAGAAAAATGCACCAAATTTCATTGTGACTAACCAGGACTGGCTGTAAGTATAAGCAGAGCTGCATGCAAGAGACAGCCATTCAAATCAGCAACTCTGGGGCAGCTGAGCAGGCATGTGAAAACCAGAAATTTTCTACACTCATGTGATATGACATATATACATATACATGAACACACACACACATTTCTTGGATGTGTATTGCATGGAAAACCACAGAAGGAAGACCTACAGTCACAATTCTGCAAAATGAATTTCCAGTGTTGTAACAAAGGATAAGTATGAATGTCAACTTCCACTTAACAGAAACTGTCTGCATCAGGTGCTTTATTCCTCCAGTGCACTGGCAAAAACGAAAAGTTGTTCATGCTGAACCAAGTTCCTTAATTCAATGATTGATCACTGGACATTCACCTAGTAGAGACATTTCTCAGTTTCGGTGCCATAAACAGACCAGCTTGATAAGGCTACCTTCCAGTTTTCTGTGGCACCCAACCTCCTGTTAATGCTGCCAATGCTATTTAAGCCTTCCACTCACATCCCATCTCTCTTAGTTAAGGTGTTTTAAGTAAAATCAGGAAGAAAGCCCTTTTCCTTTTGAGACCTTATTGCAGGCATCTTCCAGCTGAAGAAGGGAGGGGGAAAAACATTCTACATTCCAAAGCTGCTTCTATTAGCTGCTCTGAAAATTATTCTGTGGGGGATGAAAGAATACTACACAATCTTGGGGAAGGGAATCACTGGCAAATCAAGATCACAACAGCACATGGGCAATACAGATGAGGTTTATGTACAAAGATAAGCCAGTCAGGAAAAGACTGAGTGAAAACAGGGGCCTTCTGAAAACAAGGAGGGACTGGACTTCAAGGAAGCAAGGTATTTGCCTCACAATTTCTGGAAGGTGATTGAAAATGCTGAGTCTGCTCTTTCTCTATCCATTTAACACCTATTTACAGTGTAAAACATTATGCTATCTGATAAACTGTTTCAGCTAGAAGATGATGTCATAACACCTTACCTTGTTCCTCTGTTGTAATCATTACTGCATAGGCTTCTAATGGGCCATTCAAGGAATCAAAATCAGAGAACTCAACAGACAAGGAGCTGTGGCTGATGGCCTTGACTGAAGGAACTTCACTTGGACGAGGTGGGTCTATCAACAAAAATATTTTTTAGCACCTTAAGGACTGATAGAAGTTTTTCCAAACAAGAAAATGCCATGATACTGATGCTGTTCACATAATGCATATTTACTGTGCATCACATAAGACTATCCATTAATGTAGTGTTTTATTCATAATCTGTAGGCTGATAATGTACTGCACACCAAGTCTGGTATTCTGCAGTCATGAAGGTAATATTTTTGTCCTACAAATATCTTTCATTCTCTGATCTTAATGCTTACCAGTAATGCTGGTGTGACACAATTTGTCCACTGGAGAGCTTGCAGAACCACTTGAAAGAGTTATGATAGTAACAGTATAGGTGCTGAAAAAGTTCAAAGAGGCTATTGTGAAGTTTTGCTCTGAGCCTTCTCCCTTGCAGGGTGGAGCGTTTTCTTCTTTTCCCCTTGAAGCATTTGTATTAGATATTTTAATTTTGAAGCCAGAGTTGTTACCAGAAGGACATTTCCACTTCAGCATTAGGGAAGGCTGCTTGGCCACTGGTTCACACCAAAGTGAATCCACTGAGACAGGTACTGCCAAAAGAAAAAAGAATAACAGAAAAAGAGTAAGAAATCAAGTATTGTCCTTAATAGAAAAAGCTGTCTATTTGTATGTTATGTGTATAAATGCCTGCAAAACTTCAGTATTTCCTTCCCCTTTTAAAAAGATGCCTACATGGCATCTAATTCCTACACAAGGACTCGTTACCCTATGAGGAAGACAAGTATTTAACACACTAAGTACACAGACCTGTTCTGTGCTCTTTAACTCCTCTACAGACAGGGTGGCTGGGAAAATTTAGGCCGAGTATCTGTCAAGATCAGCAACATTTTCAAAATTCTCTTCCATCCTTTAGCATACTACTCAAAGAACATTTTTAGAGTAGTGTGTAGACTGACACTAAGTCCCTGTATAATTCTGTAAAACTCTTAGTGGCCAAAAAATAATAAAATCAATATAATCTCTGTCAATGAAGAGCACAGCAGCAGCCATCCTTAAAAGCAGCAACTACATGATGTCAGTTTGGGTGAGACACTCTAGGACAATATAAAAACTGCAACCTTATGACCAGATACAGAAAGACACTTACAAAATTAATGTAGCAGTAATACTTAGAAGAAAAGTCCCTCTAAACTAAACTAATCTGGTAAAACTTGGCCTTCAAGACCAAAACACTTAGAACTCTACAATTACAACACACAAATTTAGTTCCTCCCTTGGTAAGGAAGTACTGGGTACTTTCAAATACAGAGGTTATAGACTCATGTATTAAATTATTTTGTTATTAGAAGGGATATTATTTTAAGAAACTAAGGAGAAGCACCATTGTGTACCAGAAGAAATAGATTTAGTAAAAATAGATGTGAGTGACTGGGACTTACTTCTATTGCATTTTATAAGTATTTATTTTTCTTCAGAAATGCTGTCAGCTACTCCTACAAGAATGGTGAAATTATAGGAGATTACAGACATAAACCCTGGAACAACACCTCTAACAGCTGGTGACACTGGATATCTGGTTTCTAGAGGAGTAACCATGACTTTTGATTGAGGCATAGTTAGCAGCATCATCTATGCTCCATGGGAAAAGTCAGAGATCAGCATACTCTGCCCTGATATGGAAAACAGAGCTGGGTTCTGTGAAAGTCACAAGGAGACTCCAGAAACACTCAGAAATATTTTGTGCCAAAAAGACAAAAAAAAGCTGAGGCACAATCATGTTTCCATGTTTTAGACAGACTGAGCATTTTGAGCAGCCAAGCAGCACTTTCAGGGTACAACAATTTTAAGAAGTTCATCCCAGAGCCCCTTTGGAAAAGCCACTCAGGAGCTCTGGGACAGATTCCTTTCACCTCAGTCAAAATGGGACAAAACAAAGGAAAGGACAAAGCAGAACATGATCACAACAAAGAGGAAAAAAGTCACAATGCCAAACATGAGGAATGCAGGAGTAACTCAGCCTTCTGCAGTCTGCTGACACACCGAGCAAAGCTGCAGGGCTGACAGTCACACCACCCAGTGCTGCACAAGCCCAGCTGCAGCCACGGGACCTCAAAGGGGAAGCTCCCCAGGCACAATGAGCACTCTGAGGGACTCCTTCAAATAAGGACCTGAGGGCCTCATCCAGAAAAACAGAGGGCAACAAAACTCCCTACACAGAACCCCCTTCCACAGATTACCATTGCTGACTCCAGGCAGGCTGAGTGCAGCACTTCTGCCTAACATGATATTGTATTTCAACCCCTGGGCAGGAGGGCAGAGCCCTGTGCTGCACAGCAAAGCACAGACCACCAGGAACAGAGATGCAAGAAACTCTGACTTACTTGTATACACATCTATGGACCTTCCTTCTCCTTCTGTCTCATTATGAGCTGCTATAGCATACACTGTGAAGCTGTACTTTGTTCCAGGGATTAACTCCGTGATTTCTGCTTCAGTGACGTTGGATGTCATGTTCCAGGTAGAGGTATCATTGCCAACCTCTATCCTGTACGAGTAGGAGTCAGAAGCAGGGTCATCCACCTCCCAAGTTAGGTTGACAGAAGTCACACCAACATATTCTGCCTCAAGATGAAGAACTTGGCTTGGCTCTGGGAAAGGCAAGACAACAACCTATCAGCCTGCAAGAACAGCTGCTCACAGACACAAGAAACACAGCCACACCAGTGCTTCATTCCCTTCACACCACTCATGGCTCAGAGCCCAAGAGCACCCCAACATCACCAGACACTCCTGGAGGCTGTTGTAGCAGTGGGTAGCTAAGAACTGATGGAATGTAACCTTGAGTGGCATCCATCTCCCTTTGACACTAAAGCAGAGCATGTCATCACAATGCCAGAGCTCCCAGGATTTTGCTTGGAAATTCAGAGATGTGGTCAGGAAGGATACAAGGTTGCAGGGGGATCGGAAAAAGGAGATGGTGGTCTATCTGGGCACAGCAAAAGGTAAGGAACTTCAAATATACTGGA
>VZRZ01004798.1:311553-334418 GCA_013398175.1 Climacteris rufus | reverse complement strand
ACACTGTGAAGCTGTACTTTGTTCCAGGGATTAACTCCGTGATTTCTGCTTCAGTGACGTTGGATGTCAGGTTCCAGGCAGAGGTATCATTGCCAACCTCTATCCTGTACGAGTAGGAGTCAGAAGCAGGGTCATCCACCTCCCAAGTTAGGTTGACAGAAGTCACACCAACATATTCTGCCTTGAGATGAAGAACTGGGTTGGGCTCTGGGAAAAGCAAGACAACAAGCTGTCAGCCTGCAAGAACAGCTGCTCACAGACACGGACACAAGTACAGCCACACCAGTGCTTCACACCACTCATGGCTCAGAGTGCAAGAGCACCCCAGCAACACCACCAGGCACTCCTGGAGGCTATTGCACTAATAGCTGGGTAACAAGAAATTGAGAATGAGCCATCTCAGTCATGATTCATCCTTCTTTCATAGGCAAAGGCAAGAGGGGCACAGGCCACTTCAATGGCAGCACTTGCAGAGTTTCTCCTGGCAATCCAAAAACATAGGCAAGGAGGAGAGAAGAGTAGAGGGGAAAGACAGTGGTGGTGCAACTCTGTACAGCAAAAAACAAGGAAGATTACATATCACTAGAAGAGGTACAGAGGTGATGACTGACACCCTTCTTCTCCAGTTCTCATGCCCAGCACTTCACTCCCACTGCAGAGAGATCATCTCCAGAAACCCGTTCTCCAGCATCCTATTCTTTCTGCATATTCAAAAGAGGACAACTAGCCATTACAGATAGACAGCACAGGTGAGACTTTTGGGAATTGACTGGTCAGGTAGGACCATACATGCAGGTACATTTCCCGAAAACACAAATGACAAGAACAGTCATCTATTTTCCTTCAAATGCACTCTGTGGAATGATCAGGCTGGGCTACTGCCTTGCAGGCCAGCTTCAAAACGGTCCCTCCAACATCACATGTCAAGACTTTTAATACTAAACATGGCAAGGTTCTAGATGGCCAAAGGAGTTCTCCTGAACTATCACGGACTTCATCTCTCTCCTGGCTGCAGCCTGATGGTGGCTATAAGCCGCCAAATCACACAAGTTCCCTTGGCACAATATGCTCTTTGTGGGAGCCCCTTAAAACGAGAACCTGAGGCCCCCCATTCTCTAGGAAACAAATGCAAGTTCATTCCAAAATGCATTTTTCAGAAACTTGGGTGAGATCAGTCCTCAGGGAAAAGTCTCTTCTCATTGCTGACAACCTTGGAGCAAACTTTACCAACAGCTTTCTACCAGGACAATTCTGCTTCCACACTAACATCCCATGCTTGGAGACTGGCCATCTCCAGCTACAGGATGGAATCATCATCCCTGCCTGCAACAGGATCAAATTTCAACCCCTGGGCAGGTGGGCAGAACCCTGTGCTGCACAGCAAACCACAGACCACCGGGCACAGAGCTGCAAGAAACTCTGACTTACTTGTATACACATCTATGGTTGTTCCTTCTCCTTCTGTCTCATTATGAGCTGCTACAGCAAACACTGTGAAGCTGTACCTTGTCCCTGGGATTAACTCGGTAATTTCTGCTTCGGTGATGTTGGACGTCAGGTTCCAGGCAGAGGTATCATTTCCAACCTCTATCCTGTATGAGTAGGAGTCAGAAGCAGGGTCATTCACTTCCCATGTTAAGTTGACAGAAGTGATACCAACATATTCTGCCTTGAGATGAAGAACTGGGCTGGGCTCTGTGAAAAGCAAGACAACAACCTGTCAAAACAAAGAAATAAAGAACAGCAAGCCACAGACACGTTTTCCTATTCCACACAGAATTATTTGCAGCCACATCATTTGCAGCCAAGAAGCACTTCTACTATACCAATGCCCTGTTTCAGGCATTCATGCTTAGGCATTTCTGGAAAGGTCACAGGAGCTCCAGGGGATATTCTATTTCATTTCATACACAACAATTATTTGTTTCCACAGTGGGTTTCCAGACAGAGAAACAGATGGAAATCAGGGAATGTAACAGTGCAAGCTGATCTTGGTCTCAAAATTGTGCCCATGAGTTTCAATTTTAGACCTCCAGCCCAAACTCTCCTCAATATCAGGAGAAAGAAATGGGCTGCTTGAGCAGGACACACCTTAGGGGCCTGTATCTGCAAGCCCAACTCAGCATCAACTCCAGACAGATAAAACTCACCTCAGGCAGCTTAGATAAGCTTATCTGCTCAGTAGCAGCTCCAGGACACACTCCTCCAAATCGCTTTGTAGGGACATGACCTGTTCTCTCTTTATTTCTGAGCTACACACAAAAGTAGTATCTCTGCCTATCCATCCCTCTGGTCTAGGCAAAAAGTGCCCTGGCAGAAAGCCACAAGATTGGCACCACACTTGGCAATGCAACCCTAGGAAGTGGGACAGTCACAGCCCACAGGAACCTCAGGCCACAGACTCTGCAAAGAGCTCAAACCACACTTTAAAAACAAAAAGCCTCAGTGACCCTGGCACCACATCCCTGCAAACCACATCTTCTGGTACGAGCTGTGATAACCCACTCCCAGAAAGGTTTTGAGAGGTCTTATTCAGCGCTTCTGCCTAGGAAAAGTCATACTGTGGCAGCAGCTGGCTCTCTGCACAGTCTTGAACAGACATGCTGATGAAGTAACTGATTTACAGGCAGCACATGCAAGCACAGAGACAATATCAGTCTTTTTGCCTAAGACTTCATTGCATTCATGTGCACAGACACGCGGAGCAAAGAAAGCAACGTCACAACAAGAAATACTAAGAAGTTGGAAACCCAAAGTAAGAAAGCAGAGCAATTTGGTACAAGCAGCATGGTTACTTGCAACTGAGAGGCACAATTTCCTTACTTGTATACAGGCTTATGGATACTCCTCCTCCTTCTGTCTCACAATCAGCCACTACAGCAAACACTGTGAAGCTGTACCTTGTCCCTGGGATTAACTTGGGAATTTCTGCTCGGGTGTCATTGGATGTCAGGTTCCAGGTAGAGGTATCATTTCCAACCTCTATCCTGTACGAGTAGGAGTCAGAAGCAGGATCATCCACCTCCCAAGTTAGGTTGACAGAAGTCACACCAATATATTTTGCCTTGAGATGAAGAACTGGGTTGGGCTCTGGGAAAGGCAAGACAACAAGCTGTCAGCCTGCAAGAACAGCTGCTCACAGACACAGACACAAACACAGCCACACCACTGCTCCATTCCCTTCACACCACTCATGGCTCAGAGTGCAGAAGCACCCCAACAACATCACCAGACACTCCTGAAGGTTGTTGCATCAGTGGGCAGCTAAGAGAGAACTGAAGACAAGTCATTCTGAGTGGCATTGATCTGCCTTGGATATTCCAGAGGAGAAGCTTTGGTCACCACTGAAGCAGAGCTCCCAGGAAATCCAGAAAGGTGGACAAGAAAGGGATGCATATGGTTGGCAATGCAGGTGATTTTGGTTTGGTCTGTCAGTTGGTTTTTGGTTTAGTTGTTATTGTGGAGGATTTTTTGCTTCATGGTGGGGGTGTTAGAGGGAGTTTGGTGTTTAACAAATAAATTTATAAATCAGGGCTATGTTTCTTCTATGCATTAACCCCTCATTCTTAGCATCTGGCCCAGGTAAGGCTTCTATTAAATTTCAACCCCTGGGCAGGTGGGCAGAGCCCTGTGCTGCACAGCAAAGCACAGATCACCAGAAACAGAGCTGCAAGAAACTCTGACTTACTTGTACACACGTCTATGGTTGTTCCTTCTCCTTCTGTCTCATTATGAGCTGCTACAGCAAACACTGTGAAGCTGTACCTTGTCCCTGGGATTAACTTGGGAATTTCTGCTCGGGTGTCATTGGATGTCCGGTTCCAGGTAGAGGTATCATTTCCAACCTCTATCCTGTACGAGTAGGAGTCAGAAGCAGGGTCATCCACCTCCCAAGTTAGGTTGACAGAAGTCACACCAACATATTCTGCCTCGAGATGAAGAACTGGGTTGGGCTCTGGGAAAAGCAAGACAACAAGCTGTCAGCCTGCAAGAACAGCTGCTCACAGACACGGACACAAGAAACACAGCCACACCAGTGCTTCACTCCCTTCTGTTGTACCACTGGGTAGCTAAAGAGAACTGAAGACAAGTCATTCTGAGGGGCAGTCATCTCCCTCTGAAACACCAAAACATAAGCACAGGCCACCACAGTGATGGAACTCCCAAGGCTTCCCTTGAGGATCCAAAGAGGTGGGCAGGAAAGTGACAGAGTGGAGTATTTATTTAGAAGGGACCTACAACTATCTTAGTCCAACTGCCCGATCACCTCTGGCCTCACCAAAATTGAAAGCATGTTACTGAGAGTATTGTCCCAATGTCTCAAACACAGACAGTGCTTGGGGCACTCACCACATCTCTAGCAAGTCTATTTCAGTGTTTGACCACTCTGTCAGTAAAGAAATGCTTCCTAATATCAAGTCTAAACCTCCCGAGGCAGCTTTGAACTATTCCCACTCATTCTACCCCTGGATATCAGGGGATAGGGATCAGCAACCCCCTCGGCATTTCGCTTCCTCAGGAAGCTGAGGAAAGCACTGAGGCCACCCCTCAGCCTCCTTTTCTCCAAACTAGATAAGCCCAAAGCCCTGAGCTGCTCCTTACAGGGCAGGCCTTCCAGCTCTTTTACCAGCTTTCTTGCCCTCCTCTGCAGGCATTCAAGGACCTTCACATTCTCCTTAAATTGTGGGGGCCAGAAGTGCACCCAGTATGCATTCAACTCCTGCATCTGGATCTTTGATAAATATATTGAGCAGCCCTAGGACTGAGCCCTGAGGAACAGCACTGGTGACTGCTCACCAGCCAGACACAGCCCCATGCCCTGGAACCCTGTGAGTCCTTCAGCCAGCTCCTCACCCAGCACACCATGAACCCCTCATCCCACAGATGGACAAATTGTCCAGAAGGATAGTACCAAAAACCCTTCTAAAATGCAGAAAAACTACATCCATCACTTTCCCTCCCCCATAGAAGGAGATAAAATTAGTTAAAAAGGGGACTTTGCTCTTGTGGACCCATGTTGACAGTACCTGATGACTACACTGTTCTTTAAACACCTTTCCATAGTACCAGCACAATCTTCTCCATAATTTTTCCAGGAACTGAGGTTAGTCTAACAGGTCTGCAGGTTCCTGGGTCTTTCCCCACACCCTTCATGTAAACAGCAGTAACACTGGCTGGCAGACACCTCCCCAGGCTCCCAAGGCCTTTGGTAGATGAGGGAGAGGGGTCCTGCCATAGATCAGCCTGATCCTTCTGTACTCAGGGATGAATCCCAACAGGCCCCACGGACTCGTGAACATTCAGCTGATACAGGTGGTCCCTTACAGTTTCTATGTCCACAAATGGAAAGCCACTGTTCCAGCACTCGTGGTCCTCCAGCTCTGGGGATCAGGCAGATCAGGGTCTGTCAGTATCACCAAAGACTGAGACAAAATACACACTGAATGTCTCTGCTTTTTCTTCACCCCTGTTAGGCAGGTGACCATCTTCAACAAGTATCAGTCCAATGGTTTTTTTTGGACCTCCTCTTGCTATTAATGTACTTTAAAAAGCCTTTCTTGTTATCTGAAACAGCACTGGCCACTTTCAACTGTAACTGAGCTCTGGGCCTTGGTGTCTTCTCCCTGATACACAAATCACATCTCTGTAATTGTTCACAGAAGCCTGACCTCACTTTCAGAGCTCATACATTTCTTCTTCTTCTTGAGCTTCACAAGAAGTTCCCTGTTCAGCAAAGCTGTTTTTCTGCCCCAACTGCTTGACTTTTGACACACTGAAAAAATAACTGTTCCTGTCCGCTTCCAAATGGTGGTTCTTAAAACCTGAACAGCACCTGCGGATTTCTAAGCCCTCAAAAGCAGATTCCCAGGGTAGGCTGCTAAGTAGTGCCTTGAATAGCTTAAACTTGGCTCTCCTGGAGTCCAGGGTAGCAACTCTGCTGTCTCTTTTATTCATTACACTGTAAATTTGAAACTCAGTCGTTTAATGATCACTGCAGCCAAGTCAGCCACCTACCATCTTCCATGAGTCCTTCTCTATCCACAAAGAGCCACTCTAGGAGAGCACCTTTCCTAGCTGGCTCACTGAGTACTTGTGACAAGAAATTATCTCCCACATGAAGAGATATGAGGACAAAGATGGAGAGGAAGCAAGGTGGATTATATTTGCCTAGTTTTTCCTTTTAAAAGCAAGGATCTACTTCTTCCATGCTTTATGATCCCATGCTTAGTGGACATCCCAGATGAGGCTCCAGGAATAAGACATCAGATCTATACACAACAGCTTTATATTTTAGCCCTCAGGCAGTTGGGCAGAGCTCTGAGCTGTCCACCAGGAACAGAGATGCAAGAAACTGTGACTTACTTGTATACCGGACTATGGGTGTTCCTTCCCCTTCTGTCTCATTATGAGCTGCTACAGCAAACACTGTGAAGCTGTACCTTGTCCCCGGGATTAACCCCGTGATTTCTGCTCGGGTGTCACTGGACGTCAGGTTCCAGGCAGAGGTATCATTTCCAACCTCTATCCTGTACGAGTAGGAGTCGGAAGCAGGGTCATCCACCTCCCAAGTTAGGTTGACAGAAGTCACACCGACATGCTCTGCCTCGAGATGCAGAACTGGGTTGGGCTCTGGCAAAGGCAAGACAACAAGCTGTCAGCCTGCAAGAACAGCTGCTCACAGACACAGACACAAACACAGCCACACCACTGCTCCATTCCCTTCACACCACTCATGGCTCAGAGCACTAGAGCACCCCAACAACATGACCAGGCACTCCTGAAGGTTGTTGCACCAGTGGGCAGCTAAGAGAGAACTGAAGACAAGTCAGTCTGAGTGGCATTGATCTGCCTTGGACATTCCAGAGGAGAAGCATAGGCCATCACTGTGACAAAACTCCCACAGCTTCCCTCGGGAATCCAGAGAGGTGTGCAGGGAAGAGATCAGGACGGAAGGTAAGGAAGACAATTTAAAACAAGCAAACAAACCCATCAGGTCTATGTTTCTGCTGTACACTAATATCCTATTCTTTGTATACCGTCCAAGTCAGCCTCCAGGACAAAAATATCATGTGTCTTACAACAGAACTGAACTGGAATCTTTGCCTATGCTGGTAGACCCCCAGACACACAGAAAAGTACAGACCACAAGAAAGAGGGCTGCAAGAAACGGTGACTTACTTGTGTACAGCTTTAAGGGCTCTCCTTCTGACTCATAGCCATTTAGCATTGCAAATACAGTGAAATTGTACAGTGTCCCAGGGATTAAATCGGTAACTTCTGCTTTGGTGTCATTGGCCATCAGGGTCCTAACATTTACAACCTCTATTCTGAACGTGTAGGAGTCAGAAGCAGGGTCATCCACCTCCCAAGTTAGGTTGACAGAAGTCACACCAACATATTCTGCTGTGAGATTAGAAACTGCCCTGGGTCCTATGAAAAGAGAAAAAAATAAAAATCTTTCAACCTGCAAGAGTTTTTGCTGACAAACACATACAACACTCTCCTCTCTGCCCTTCCCAGTCTCTGTAAAACAGAAATCAGCCCCGGAAAATAATCAAGCCATCTTTCTGTACTGTAAGGCACACTGGCCAGCTCTGCCATCTACTGTAATTCCTCAAAATTCACTTCATTTCAAGGAGTAAATCTGTCTTGGTGCAGCAGTGATTACTGTGCTGCCTCAGCTGTGAGCTTTATGCAGGGTGCTGAGGAAGACTGGAATGCACAACTCGCTGTCATTTTTTCCTAAACTGGATTTCCCAAAGAGAGAAGCCTTTCTAGCTGGAAGATTCACACAGCTCTCCTGTAGATACGTGACACAGAATGCTCTGCACTACGTGGAGAGCTGTACCCTGTCACTTATGCATTTCAAATCTGTATCTCACAGTGAGTTGAACTATTAACCTGAAACCTAAAAAGCCATAATAAGGGAGCCCAAGTCTAACACAGATAAAACTATTTCAAGGCCACGCACCAACCACAGCATGAAACTGCACTCACAGTCAGGTGTGCAGATACATTTCTTGGCCTCATTCTCTATTCCACTAAAGCAGTTGGATCCATGTCCCTGCAATGCTCCTTGAGCCCTGATCTAGAGTTCAGGCTGAAAATGCTATCACAATATCAAAGTGCAAAACAGCCAGAAGATTCACATCCCAAACCACGTACGTGTTACGGTGCTCGGTTCGCTTCCTGTCTCTGTCACAGTCCTGGGCACTCTTACACCTGCAGAGGTTATGCTCCCACTTGCAGAGCTGACTGATAAATCATCATTACTACTGGTTGCTGGTTCTGCGGTTACAATTTTTGAGCTGCAATCCTCGGTGCCTAAAAGAAAAATACAGAACAGTGTCTTTACAAAACTTCTGGGCTTCCCATATGCAGAAGAGTCATTTACAGATATAATGCACAGACGCTCAGTCACTTCTGCTTTCCCAGTTCTACAGAAACCCCACTGCACATTTCCTGGTTTTACCACTTTTCCTGACTTCACCTCTTAACTTCTGTGGGATGATCTGAATTAGAGTCAAGTGTTTGCCACATTATTTCAGCCATCTGACTCTACAAATGGTTTGGATGAAAGCTATCATGACCTAGTCTTTTCAGTCCAGTTCTGTTTGAAAGGAGTTAAACCACCTTGCAGACACATTCTATGTGTGTATTTTCTTCATGTATTAGAAGAACTCTTGTTTAATCTAGCGTAACAATTTGGTCTCTTCCCCTCTCATGTTCCCACAAGTAAGGAGGAGACATGGTATATTCAGAGCCAGAAACCTGACAGTGATGAGCACAGCCCAAATCATGGAGAGAGTGGATTCAGACCCTGAAATTTAAAAGCTGACTCATGTAAGTTTGGTCTTCAGTATTAAGGTAGTACTTGCTCAGACTTTCAGAAATTTCTGCCACATAAAAACTTGTCATCTTCACCAGTACAGCAGTTCTAGACTCACCTCAGAAAATCCTTAAAAGTATCACACTTTGTGTGTCCTTTGGTTTTGGGGTTTGTTTGGTTTTTATTGCCTTTAAGTATATTTTCCATCTTTCTATTGCCTTTAAGTATACTTTCCATCTTCCTAAGCACTTTACACCTGTACTTGATTTTACCAGAACTTTTTACAAACTGCAAAGCAAAGGAATTAAAGTACAGATTTATATGTTTAAACATCCTTAAACGCATTGCAGGAATTACAGTCACTAAAATAACTGAGTCTACATTTTAAACTGCTATTTCTAAAAATTATTTCCAGGAAGCTTTTTTTACAATACTTTGCTGATAGTGTTTGACCTTTCTTAAAAGAAATTAAGATAATGAGAGTCATATAAAATAATAAAAAGCAAGCAACAGAATGATACTTACAAGCAGTTGTACATCTGACCTGGAAAACAAAAACAAATAAAAGAAATTAAAACTTTTAAAACTACTGGAAACTCAAATAAAATAAGGACTGGTTTAATTAACATGGGGGAAAGAAGTCTGTTAAAAAAAGTCTAGCTTTTCCAATCTGCAAAAGACATACATAAAGATCGACTGACATAAAAAAACCACCAAAACCTATACCAAACTAGTAGAGAAAAAAAAAATCTAAACATGCTGGTAAAATGTTAGTTTCCACTTTTTAAATAAACTAGTTCATTTTGTCACAAAAAAAAAGGTTTGAATAAGATAAGCAGGTTATTTTGCACATCTAAATTTATAAACCAAACCTGTAAGATCTTAGTCAAAAAACACTTCAGTTAGTACCCTTGACACCATCCCACAAAATCCAGATGTCAATTAGGTCTTTTTTATTAATAAGATTTTTGCTGTACAAACTTTCTTATCACTTCTCACAAAAGAGCATTTTGCATTTTCTGAAGCAAACTCAGGGTAGTCAAAGTTCCAAACACCTGATACATGCTCTGAAACCTAGTTTACACATGAGCACACATCCCTAACATACCAGCAGTTGCCATTTCACTGCAGCCTGAAACTCCTCTGCTGGTAATACTGACAAACACACCAGAATTCTGCTTTGAGGATGATTTTTAGTCTCCCAACTTTGTTGTTTTATTTCCATTTGCCTTCCTGTAGCCGTGTGAATTGGCCCATAAAGTGTTGCATTTGTGTCCCTCCAGATGGCACCACAAAATGCTGCTTAAAGGAGTGAAGCAAAAGCCCCCACCTGAGGTCTGCAGGAGCTTGAGAGGGAAAAAACATGTTTTCCTGGGAATCTCATAGCCAGTTGATGCCAGCTGACTGCAGCAGCCATTTTTGTCATGCAACAAACCCATTACTCCAGCAACTGTATCATGGATTAAATACAACTTTTCACCTTGCAAAGCTACACATGACAAGGCAAAACCAGGCATGCAGAGGTAAGCCTCCCAAGCACAGGCAGGTTCACAGGGTGGTGGGACACAGTGCCTTGTGCCAGGGGGACCAGCAGGCACGGGAAGTTTCTGCCCGTGCACCTCTGAGTCCGGTTTTGGCAGCACGGTGGGTGCAGGCAGAACCAGTCTTTAATCTAAAGCACTTGGAACTGTTGTTTTCTCTCCCCCCATTTAATTTCTTAGCTGCTTGTGCAATGCCATGAGGAGAACTCAAAATAAGCAGCTATCTCACAACAACCCAATGCAATGCTTCAATCCCAAATCACTCATCCCCCCCAGCTGTCATGTTGCTGCTGCCACAAGTAGCTCCAGCAGCAGCAGCTCCTTGCACCAGTCGTGGGCCCAAGCAGACCCACCCTCAAAAAGCAGTCAGAAGATACCACTAAATCTTGTTCCCATGATGGTCTCAGTGCCACAGCAAGAAGAGGTGATGTTGGGGAAGATGAAACAGGAAAGCCTTATAAATATGATTGCCTGGCAAAAGATGCTGAGAATATGGAACCTATAAGCAAGATTGAAATGAAAGCATGCTTTGAGATACCAAGCCTTAGTTACTGAACAACTGGAAAACAATGGTATGGCCAGCTGAAGGTAATCCCCTTTTGATTGAACAATACCCTCTGCTGCAGACAGATCCAAGGGTCAGAGCAGACCCTACTAACGTGGCAGAAAGAGTCCAAAGAATAGTTTTTAGGGTTTAAAATGTAACGCAGTATGGTAATGTAACAATTCTTATAGGCTGTATGTAAATGCTATAGGATTTGTATCTTGTACTAGATTGGTTAATGAAAATTAGAATATTCAACACAGAAGAAGATTTATTGTATTGTAAACGAGAACCTCGCTCTCTTGTTTTTGCTCTCTTACGCTCTTGCCCTTACTCTCTTACACTTCTCTTACACACTCTCTCTCTCTCTTGCTTCCTGCTTTTCTGGCCTGCTTCGAGCTGTGGCTGGCAGCTCCAAGCAGGTCCCCTGTACCCACACCCTTCACAATAAACCTCATGCTCTAAGACCTGACTTCAGAGATCTCTCGTCTCCATCTGTCCCGACCGTCTAAACCAACCGACAGATCCCACAGATGCCACAAGTTTGGGCACTCTTCCTAGGCAAAAATGCACTTGTGAGCATCAAAGACCTAACACCTGCTCTTCTCTAGCAAGGCCTGTGGACAACATGGCACACAACAGACATGACACAGCACACAGATGTCCTCTGTACAAGTGTGAGGCTCCTCAACTTTCCTGAGTGCTCAGCCAAACTGCAAGGCTATTTAGGAAGTGAGGAAACATTTGACCCAGGTCAAGAGTACTTCTGCATTCCTTCACAAAGTGCCTGAGGAAGAAGAGTTCAAGAAGGAAACAGCCACTCTGAAGGCAGGAAAGCACCTCTGTGCAGCGTTCAGAGCAGAAGAGCCAGGCTTTGTAGAAACAGCTGCAGAATGGCAAGAGGTAAGAGTCCCTGAAATGCAGAGCAATCTACAAGCAAAGCCAAAAGGATATCATTTTTATTAAGAAAGGGAAATCGCAAAAAGAACAAAACCAACAAGAAACTAAGGACACAGGACTAAGCAACAATGATTTCTGCAGCCTTACAGTCTAAAAAGCAAGATCTTGACATAATTCACAACCCATCCTGCAGCCACTTTCTGTTCTGTAAAAGAGCCTGAAAATGAACTTTTTCATCTACTTCTCCACAAATTTTGAGTTCAGGGGCACAGCAACAGGAACAACAGATATCATATGAATGCGAAACAGGCATGCAGTATCCAGTACCCTGAACCCCCCTCCTTTTTACCACCCCCTTTCTTTCCTGCCAGCTCAAACAAGGAACACGTTGATTCCTGTTTTATGGCCATCTGATCTAATGGCAAATTATGACCAAGCTGCTAGAAACTTGGTTCTATTATCACATGTGGATTTTGTTAAGGATGCTCAAAGGAAAGTTACACTAAAATTCCTGTCACATGATGAATGAACAGCTTCCCATCATTCTACTGGCTTATCACACCCTGGCAATACTCCCTCACAATACCCATCTGGCTTTCCAGAACCCGATGTGCAAATCAAATTCAAAAAAATCACACCCCACTGGCAGCAGGCAGGCCTCCTTCTGAAACCCAAAACCACAGCAAACAAACGATCCCACTCCCGAGCGTCAGCCTGCCTGACTCAGTCATTCCATGCTGTATTTTTCAACATCAGCCATGAACCAGTGTTCTCCAACCTGATGTTATTACTTAATGAGAATTTATACAAAACATTTATTATTTCAAAGGATATTTGCACTGAACACCTGATTCTCCATTTGTTTGCATCTAATATATCATAAGCTGTGCCAGCTCCACATTTCCTTTTCAGTGGCACAAATCCCTATTATTCATATATACAGTTGGGTAATTTTTCAGCTGTGATGGAACTATGCGTAGGGGGGGGAACATCCATCCCCAAGAAAAGACAGCAAAATGCTAAACACTGACCATTTCAACTGAAAAACAGGAGAGAGATGTACGCACAAACTCATCACTGTCATCAGCTATGGAAATGAATCTTTTCCTGTGTCACAGAGCCATGGTCAGTGCCTGATCAAAGGCTGCACGTTCCAGAGGAGCTGAGGAATTCATCTGCACTTGCACAAGGTCTGTCCTGTGCTCCTCATGTGTTCAGCTTATTACTGACCAGGAGCTGCTGGTGCGTGATACATGTAGAATTCAGCTCCATCCTCCTCAGATACACATTAGGGTTGCCTAACTGAGGAATTACTATTAGTCTGACAAGTAATCTTATTGAGGAAGAAATAAGACATACTGCAGGAAAACTTACTCAAAAATAGTGAGTGACTGAGAAGCCCAAGTCCCACTGGTATCTGATAACTCAGAGTAAGATATTTTCAGGAGCAGGATTTAAAACGTGCCTGCTGTACACAGGCACAGGGAAAGCCACAAGGAAGACAGTAGTGCCTCCCTTCTGCCAGCTGCAGGATTTCAGCTCAGCTTGGCTCTGCTGACAAACTGTGCCCCCTCTAATGAAGTTGGGGTTCCTGCACTGGGGAAAACCCTTGTAAACAGTAGCCCACCTAACTGTTTCAGTTTTCAAAACAAACAACATGGTGTGGTTCATGTAAATATAAGGTTAAGAAACTGGCTAAATAGTCAAAGTGAGCAAACCAAAAAAATCCTAGCCAAAAAAACCCTTAACCACAAATCCTTTCGAAGAACACCACTGGAGGTTGCTGCTTACTATTTCTGGTGTGTTCACCAGTGTGTGCCTTGTGACTCAGATGCTAGAAGCCAGGGAGTTAATCACACCCCTCTGAAAGCTAATGATCTTTCAAGCGTGTACCTTCACATCTTATCTTCTGCACTCACCCATCCTCTCAGGTTTGGAGGAGTTCCATACAAATACCACCAAGCTATCACAGTGGTCTCCAACCTGCTTCTCAACATCCTTTTCCCAAAAGCAACAGCAGAATTAAGATTACTGTCCCAGTAACACTGACCTCGTGCCTTTCTTCTCTCTCCTGCTACATGCACCCACCCTTAGCTGTCCCACATCCATAATTATGAACTTCAGGACAAGCCACCAGCAGCAACCATCATGATGTTCTAAGACTTCAGGCTTGGTTTTGCTGATGCTCAGTCACCACCACTCAGCCAACAAACATTAACCGGCAAAGATGAAGTAACCTGGCCACCTACAGACCTCTCTATCACCTCTGATATTTCATACTTAGCACAGACTTATTCAGGAAGCATTCCCACATAACGTGGCCCTTTTATTCAAGGCCACACAAATAAGTGAAAATTAAACTCAGGAATGCCACTGGGAAGTCCCACAGTAATGGAAATGGGATTGCCCAGGTATTGCATTCACAGACTGATACAGCTTTCCAATACTTGCTGATTCTAGAGTTTTTGAGGCATTGTCTGCTATTCCTGCTGGGAACATCTTCCCACTTTCCTGAGAGTGTAAATTCTAAATCAGCAGGATGTGACACCAGGAGACTGTTGTCCTGCAGGAAGACAGGGTGGGTTTTGGAAAGATGAAATATTTCTGTCTCTTGCAACCCATCTCAGAGCTGTTCCAGCTCATTCATTCCCATATTATTTCCAAGTTAATGAAGTTTGTAGGGTTACAGCACTGGGCAAGAAGAATGAGTTCACCTGAACTGGGACACAGAACTATGTGCTTAAACCTGTATGAGCCTAGTTCAAGTAACAGGCCTTACTGGAGCAGTTTCTGGGTTCTGGGGTGGAAAAAATATGATACTGGAAAATGAGCTAAAATATACTTGGGGAACATATTGCCCATTTCCTATCTTCATCTGCAAAGCATTTAGGCAGAAACTTCAAGTGTAAATCATTATACTATTACAAAACAGAAATTCACACAGAATCATCAAGGTTGGAATGTAATTTCAGGATCATGCAACCAAGTATCAAACCATCAACCCAGTACCACCATAATCACCCCTAAACCATATCCCTAAGTGTCACATCCAGACACCTCTTGAACACTTCTAGACAGCCTTTAAATTACACAAAAATATGCCAAGCCAAGAAAAGCAGGTGTTTCCCCCTGTGCTTACTGTCCAACAAGAAAAAAAGGCAATGTGGACTAAAGCTGTGTGCTGAAGGACTGCTAAGGTAACAGTCCAGTCACCAATTCCAGTGGCATTTGTGGATACTCAGCCCCCCTGTATCAAGTGCTTACTAATCATAGAAGGAAACAGTCAACAGAGAGCTAAATCAGAAGCTACATTTAATTATGTTATATAGTTTCTTTAAAGATTTATTACTTTCTGGATTCAGTGCTAGGATTTGGGATTGATTTTCTTTTTTCTCCCCTTTCTAGTATGTATTTACTCCGCTAAATTCATTTTAACTGTAGTCCACAACAGTTTTCAGGTTTTTCATCAAAATTAACTCCAGATGATCTCAATAATAGGATGCTTTTCCTTCCAGTGGAAAAAAAACGTATGAAACTACGCTGTGGCAAGTGTCAGCTCCACCTGTTTTCCCTCTGGTATCTCTCGCAGGTACTCACTGCCCATACACAAAACACCATTTTACAGAATGTTTCCTCTAAGTGGGTTTATTCTGGGGTAAAAAAGCTCTAATTTTAGAAACTGCACACTAAGTGCTTACAAGATGTTTGGAGTTTTCTTTAAACATGAAATGAGCAGCTCTGCTAATGAGACTGCACAAAACCAGATGGAGATGCAGAACTCGGACGAGCTGGTGTTTGTTATTAACTGGGTGGGGCTGGACCCTCCTAGGCCACCCTGTTGTATCAGGAAGCTATGCAAAACCCTGGAACAGCCACACAACTGTGCCCAGGCTATTTCGAGCTGTTACACAGTTATGTGAAAGAGGCAAGACTATTGCCACTTTGCATGTATTTATATATTACCCCTGACATTTCTAAATTCTGACTTCCCTGAAGCAAGCTCTTCTGCAAAGAGAGACCAAATACAATTTTTTCCACTGGTTTTCATGAAAATATATGAGGAGTTCTGGTTTGTGCAGCACCTCCACAGAACTAAAAATGCTGTGGAAGACAAAGCCTTGTAGGAAAGGCAAGATGAGACACCAAATTAAGATTTGTGATGAAACACAATGGAGCAAGTTGATTCCTCCTCTCCTGGTTTGTCTCCAAGTTTTATCTGTATCTGCTTTTCAAATGGATAACCTACGAGCAACCAGGTTTCTGGTTAACATACCCAAAATAAAGAGGAAAATATAGACACCAAATGTGACTGCATTGCAGCTGACGGCTCTCACCACTGACCTTGGGGAACACCACTAGACTTCATTTCAGTGACTTCCAGATCATACTTTAGTTTAAAATATTTCCATGCAACTCAGTAGCAGTTCTCTGTTTCACCCAATCCTCCAGGGCCTCATTAATTACAGGCATTAGGTGCTGCAGACCACCTCAGAGTTCAGTAGGACCCCTCCAACTGAGGAAACAACAAAATTCCAACTCAAAGAAAGGCTGAAAAGCTTCAACAAGCTAAAATAAATCACACAGTCCAATAAGTTGCACATGTAATGTCTTTTCAGAGACGATCCTGCTGAAGGAGTTTATAAAGAGAATAGTGTGCTTATTTGACAGTGGCAAGGAGCAATATTTACAGCAACTACTTACTAAACCCCAAATTGTTATCCTACTCAAGTTCCATGTCATAAAATGCTGATTCCAGCTGGGCTAGAGTTAACTTTGTCCACAGTGGCTGGTATGGGGCTATGTTTTGGATGTGGTTACTTGGCTGCTGCCTGGGGTTAAACCACGACACACACTTACAGAGGTGAAACTGCAGCTGAACGTGCAACAGCAATGCCTGAGTGGAAAAACCTCCTCTTCTAAAAGAGACTTCCAGTTAGCACTGCCAGTCATTTTCTTTTCAAAACTGAGGAGGCATCAAGCTTTATTTTATGTGAACAAGCCACATTCCTGCGTGTAGCCCAAGAGCACTATTTTTTCACTCTGAGTCATTATTCAGGCACACCCTAGAAGAAGGAGGATACAATGAAAAAAAAAAAAAAAAGGAGAAAGAAAAAAATACGCGGGTGGCAATGACACAACACTCACTGTCGCCAAGTCAGCAGGGTTGGCCACCCAGGCACCATGGAAAACGCTCACCAGAGCCAGCAGCTGCCTGGCTTTTGCAGCACAGTCACGAAAAGGAGCAGCATTTCCTGACAGAGCCCTAGTTCAGATCTGCTTAGCTGAGTGCAGTCGAGACGCTCAAGTTTCTCTCTCACCACAAGCAGATTTCACTTTCCTGTGCCAGACACTTTGGACTCTGCACAGTCTTTGCTCAGGGAAGTGTTAAAAAATACTTTACAAGGAGAATAACATTGAGCTCGATTTGGTTTGAGAGTTTTCCAAGTAAAACTAGTTGTAAAGGGATTTTAAAACTTACACTAAAGCTCAAAGACAACATCAAGAAAGATTATTTATACTGACAAAAAGGACCAAATTTTTGATCTATGACACCCTGTCTGGTGGCAGGACAACCACGGCCTGTGAAAGCCTCTTGTTCATAAAAAGCTCAAAACTTGATACACAGAAAATATTTTTTTTTGGTTTTTTGGTTTTTTTTTTTTTTTTTTTTTTTTTTTTTTTTTTTGTGGCAGTCTTGATGCTGGTACATGACAGCTTTGCTCTTTCCTGCCTTAATTCTACACTTTCCTTAATACAGTTTATCTTTTTGCCCTTATCAGGGTACTGAAAACTTCCTAATTTAAAAATCTGAGTTGTGCAGCTTGGAGAAACCAGCCTGTGACCACTGCCTGACACAGAGACTTCTCAGGCTAACCTTCATCTCCTCCTTCACGCTCTGTTACTGTTTATTACCATTCATTTATGCTCCTTCAGCACAGTCAGTTCTAACTCCGTGTGAAATGCTCCACTAGAATCCAAATAAATTTTCTGTATGGCACTGCCCTTGCCCCATAGCTGGGTAAATCTATCCAAACGGAGGGAGGGAGGGAGAGAAGCAATCCTTCCTCCCCATCCCCGAACAGCAGCTTTGGACCAGTAATGCAGGTGGAAACCACTAGAGGCCCCAGTAAAACCATCTAACTTCAGCCCAAGTGACTAGCAGCAGGGAAATATGCCCCAATTCCCAGAAAAGTTGACATTCTGGAAAGTACAAGGCTAAGGATGACCAGTTTAAGAGTGTAAAGCGTGGATGCAGATGTCAACACCACCTCAGATGCAGATTGTGGGAGATAATGACACCACACGGAGCTGGCTTGAGCAGGCTCAGTGCATCTTCAAGCATCATAAACCTGTCACAAGGAAAGTAATTTCATGCAATAAATTATTCACTGGACCTCAGAATTTCTTCACAGTGCTTATTTACTGCATATCACATCTTCACCTGCACTGGTTTGTAGTGAATCTACATTTTTTGATGGAACCCAAAAGCAAAGTAGCTTGACTTCTTCAAAGCAAATACAAATTCCCTTGCAGCAAAAAAATGTGATGTTAAACCTTTTCCACCTCCAAAATAAGCCAGAGATCTGGCTGATCTACAAGGATCAGATTATCAGAAACACAAACAATTTGATTAAACAATGTTTTCCCATATGCTGTTTTCACACACATGGGGCTGGAGGGATACCCTTGAGGTTTGCCTGCAACTGTCAGCCCATTTAATCTTTTAATGAATTTAAACTGTAGCAAAAGACAAATGGACTGCAAGCGTTCAAAACATGTAGTAGTACTCCTGGGAGGGAACAAAGGATCTCATTGTACAGCTCCAGTAAGTTCATCTGGGGCTCTGGTAGAGTCTCTCTTTTCCTCCTCTTTGAACAGAAGCTGAATAGAAGCAGGAATGAGAATTGGCTCTGCCATCACCCCATCACCAGACTCGCCTCTATGAATACATTGAGGCTGCATGAGAAGTTATTCACTGACAACAACATGGGCTCTCTCTCATTTACCAGTCAATAGACACATCTATCAAAGGTCAACTTCATGGCCATCTGGGACGGCTGGCTATGGTGGAAAAAGGCTGGGTGGTGCAGGGTCAGAACCAGAGATCAAACCGACACTGCAGCCTGACCAGCTGCAAACTTTTTATTCTAGAAAAATAATATCCATGGCTTCTTTCCCCCTCCAAGACAGATGAAGGAGTTCCTGCTGATCTGTGTATTTGGCTTAGCTGTGATACAGATCAAACAGCTAGTAGCTCAATTCAAACTCTTACTTTAAGTGTTATTTATGTTATTTATTACCAGTCCTGAAACATGCTCATTTCAAATAAACCACACATTGTACCACTGTGCAGTGCTTGCTCAGCCTTGTATATTACTTGAAAAAGGAAACCAAACCAAATATAGAGAGCCTGCAAAACTAAGAGTCAATTTTCCCAACATTTTGATCATCACTTGCTTAGGGCAATAGTACCACTGATGTGCCTTCCCATAGCTTCTGCTATTTCCATACAATTATGGATTTTCTTCTACCTACACTACAACCCAGAATACAAAAGCATAGCTCTTCCTATTGCATGGTCTTGGCAGACAAGTCCAAAGGTTTTATATAAGATTACTGAAAATAACCTTTTAATAAAACACAATTAAGCAAAAGACAAGCATTCCTTAAATTTACCCAATTTAATCCAAACTTGTTGAAATTACCTCTAAATGAATAACCACTACCAGTGAATTTAATGATGAAGCACAACTATTTCAATCAGAAATTCCCCTTTCACTTGATGATGGTTCTTGCAAATTTTAAACACACAAGATTTTAAAGGAAAATCTCTACACAAGTTCTGTTCCTGGTGACACATACATGTATACTGTATACAGGCAGCCTTCTGTTTCACAGACTGCCTTGGTAAAATACATTAAATGCACTTTGAAGTTTTATTAGAAGTACAGGTGCACTATTAAGAATAATTGTGCCATATAGGCCTCCACAGCATCTGACAGTGCTACCCTGACAGAAAAGCAGAAAGGGGCAGCAACAAGTGCAGTACCATCCTCCAAGCACTTCGGCAGGTTCTCCCTTTGGCAAGTCTGTAGTAGCAACTATTGACTCAACTATGGCCAAGAAAAAAAAAAAGTGAGACATTAAAAAGTGCTAATACTGGTCAGGCACTGACTCTGCAGAAGAGACTGGGGATAGGGAGGGGCTTCATCACTACTGCTCTTTTTCCTTCCTATGCTACTAACCCCTTCAGTCTAATTTTTTTTTAAAGCATATTTGGGACAGTGATAAATTCAAATGGAGGGATGTCCCTGAGGTATCCTCAGTGTATTTTAGACAGTCTCTCTTAATATTTATATACAAAATGGCAGGGTGAAAGATGAGTAGCAGGTGCTACTATCAATCACAACTCCTCATCCTTCCTCTTCATTTTTGCCGCATGTTCAAAAACACGTTAGTTCCTTCAACAAATTCTTCTTTGATTCAAACTGAAAGTCACAAGAGGAGGTTTGATTTTACTCCACCCAGATTATGTTCCATGTCTTTGAAATATTACATGTATTCTCTTTCGCTCGTCTGCCCTGAAGAGACCACAAACATGGAAACTGAAAAAATGTCACTACTTCTCTAGAAGGTTTCTAACCTTGAGCTAAACTATAGAAGCTGTTTCCCTGAACCACTGCAAAATGCCTGGGAAACCTTGAAGGACAAGAACTTCATGGTTTCTAAACAAACACATTTCTTTCCGGCCTGATGTTTAGTGTTTAATTTTTTATACTTTGCAATAGCTAAAGGTCTATCATATTCAGGGAGGAAACAAGGACATACACAAAGCCAGCTAGCTAGAGCACATTCACTGCTGTTACTTACTTACAAAAAAATCTCTAACAAACCAAAAGGCCTACCAAACAAAACACCAAACCAATGCCCCCTCCTCAAAAAAAATCCCCGAACAAGTAAATCTGTGAAAAATAATGCCCAAGTATCACATTAAAACACACCTAGTCCACAAACAAAACTCGGAATTGTCTGCTAAAAATATGCTTCTGAAGTTTCTCATCTGTGTGTTTCCAGCTGACAAGTACCAAAACTCTGAATAGAAAACTCATGTAAATGTGTCTGTGTGTTTGGAGCAAGAGCTTTGGAGAAAGTAGAGGGGAAACCCTTCAGTTCCCTGTGATGCATTTTCACAATGCAGATATGGGGCAAAGCTTCATCTTCCCACTCAAATACTAAAGCCACATTAAGCTTTAAGACAAAGATGAAACTAAGTCCTCCATGACTTAGATCACGTTTTACGTGCACGTCACAGGAGAAGTCATTTTACTGTATTTGCTCATGTAATAGCCAGATTTCCCTCAGATTAGGGGAATAACACACATATTTGTAACTATAAACTGCTGGTTGCCAATAGTAAAGCCTGTTGAGCAGCAATATAAAACACAAACCTCAAGTGCACTGCACCACGCTGCTGGGTGGGCTCTTGGTCTGTCCGTAAAGTTACCATAACAAAAATGACATGTGAACTCGGGGTGCTGAGTCACGAGTCCAAGCCTTGTATCAGATGACATAAATAACTGACCTTTGCTACCCACCACATGGCTGTTTACCTGCATGAAATGTGCAGGTAGGGGAGAAAGATAAGAATGACAAGGAAGTTAATTGCATTCCAGCTACTAAAATCTCGTTATCTTGTACCTTTTAATTGCTGTGGTTTTGCACACTTCCACATTACCTTCCCTGAACTGCTCCTTTAGTGGCCTTGGGCTCTTTCCCCAACTTCCAATGGGTTAAAGCAAGAGTGATTCACAAGCTGGATTCCTTTGCACTTCTCCTGTCTCTAACAGAAATAGTCAAAATGTCACAGAGTTATATAATGCTGACAGAAACGTGACTACCTGAAGAACAGGTTTGAATATAGAATGCAAAACATTTATAAGAATGATTACATACCAGAACAAAGTAGCGCATCCTTCACAGGCTATGGCAGCCTCTCCCCATCCCGAGGAGATACTGCTTTATCCCTCCTCATAGCAACTGCATTACAGCAGTTCAAGTGCAGAAAACAAACTAAAGAGAAAAAGCACTTGGGAACAATTTGCCTTATCGGCGAGAGGTGACAGTGGCGTTTGATCCACACCCCTGCAGGGTCTGATCCCTTGCCTGTGTGGCAGAACCTCCACCCTGTGCTTCAGCAGCAGTGAGAAGGCATCTTACAGGCACTGAACAGGAAGAGTTTCATCAGGAGGAAAGACTCGGCTAAGAAGACACATACAAATGAGACTGAGGCCACACCAAGCCAAGTCAGACTAAAGACCACTGTTCACTGCACCCAGACTGCCCCTGCAAAGCTACAACACTTTTCAAAGGACTGAGAAACACATTAGCATGAATACAAGAGTGCACACAAAGCCCTAGTTTAGAAAGATGCCTGATCCACCACCTGACTCAAGCGATGAAAATGAAAATGTACCCGCAGACTTTTTTTCCATCATGTATTGGGACACATGAGCCTCCAGATGCCAAAAGGCATGAAGGCAGATGTCTAGACAACCCCTAAGGGCTGAACATCTCTATTAAGACATTTTCTCCATTTCTTTTCCAGTGATATATCCAGTCTGTATGACTCAGAACCTTTTAAAATCCGCTGTTATAGCATGTTCTGCCCTGCCATACAGTGATTTTTATGCTGCTTCTAACAGCAACTGCACCTTATGAAGTCTGTGTTCAGAGCCCACTTAAACTGCAGACTTTAAGATTTAGAGCCCAGACCCTGCTCTGCCTCCCAAAGACACTTACCAAAGCACATTCCTTACAAGTAAGCCAAACAAAGAGGAAAGTGTTTGGATAACCAAGGGGTTTCCTTTGTGTTTGAAAACAGAGAGACCAGCAAGTGTGTGCTCCAGCACTGTTATCCAAGGGATTCCGATGCAGGCAGCCAGAAAGATGAGCTCTGATCATACAGGACATTGTTGCACGTAACAGGGAAGACTCAGCATCACTCATGTCTCAAGATCTTGGTTTAGAAAACAAAACAAAACAACACCAT
>VZRZ01004798.1:277248-311483 GCA_013398175.1 Climacteris rufus | reverse complement strand
AAAAAAAAAATCCTCAACCAAACAGAATGTCTTATTAGGGAAAGCTCTAAAATCAGGGATAGGTTTATAGAAACGTTTCAAGATTAAAGCCTTCTACAAGAAGCAAAAAGGTAGGGTTTGTAGCTGCTAAAAAAAAAAAGGAAAGAAAAGAAAAGAATTTTGCACTGAATGTACTTCAAAGAACCATGTTTCATTATTGACTGAGAGAACATGAAGTTACCTACTTTTATTCATTCAAACACTACTACTCTGGTGCCAGGAATGCAGCACCAGTGAGACAGCCCTAGCACAGAAGAAACCAAAAGAATTACCTTTTTACTGACAGAGGTCAGCCCAGGGGTAATCCTGCACTGAAAGGAGCAAGTACTACAATAAAAGACAATAATTAAACAGGAAAGTCTCTGGTAACATCTGTAATTTTCTTGATCCAACATCTACCCCATGGTATTTCCTAGCCAATTTCTCAAAAACTATATTAGATAATATGACTTATCAGAATTTAACCTTCATATTTAAAAGAAAGAAAACAAATTGCACTTTTGGTGTTTTAAACTCCAAGCATTCATATTGCTGTTTAACCAAAACCACCTTATCTGAATTAGATCCTCTGTACCCACACCAGAGACTGGAGAGATAAACAACTGAAGAAGGGGATAAATTATTATTCTTTCTACTCTTTATCCTGATTTAACTAGAATTGCATCCTGAAAGGTATTTCCAGTTTTCCTAATATTCCTCTTATCCCATTTCAACGTATACTGTATGAAGATGCCCCATCCCCAGATATTATCACAGTAATATTTTAAGCTCTTACACTGTTCTTTCAGTGCTCTTCCACCTTTCCCGTGTCACAGGAACACTTCATGTATTTGTCAATTCTTAGCTGCAATAATATGCAACCCCTTAAGTTTTTAATTAACTTCATTAGTATAAATTTTATTGCAATTCCATCAACAGAGCACAGAGCGTATTTATAGCAACTATCAGAAAAGCTGGGTGTAAATGGTGGCTCAGTCACCCCAGAAACAGGATCTGCATAGCTACATAACCCAAAATAGACCCAAAACATCATCTTCCAACAGAGCTGATCTTCTGCAGAAAAAAACCCCTTCCAATAAAGCAACAGAGCTTCCTCCTTTATTTCAAACACTGATTAGATGCCCAAGATACAAAAAAGCTTTGAATAAGGAGTTTAAAATGAATAATAGTTTTCTCTCTTATTATATAGTTTATGTTGCCTCTTAGATATCTTGTTTGCGTTACCAAATGAGCTAGTTCCTTCAACTGCAGTACCACAGATTTTGCTGCAAAGCTCTCTTTTTAAAGTTATAGGCTTATAAAAAAAACCCAAACAAAATAAAACCCTCCCCTTGATTGCAGGAGTCATGTTTGCTTATCAGCTGAACTGGATCCCCACGGCTCACAACAGCCCAAAGACCACATAACAATAAAGAAACAGGCCTAGCAAATTTTAATATTGCTGCTTCTGGATGGAAGGGTTTTTTGTTTTGTTTTGTTTTTTTTTTTCCTTGCTCAATCATTTATTCATTGAGAAACACAGTTTCAGGGAAGACTAAACTATTCATGAATTTGGGCTGAATTTACCGAAGGGTTCACTCGAGGACAGCCCCCTCCGACTCGCATTGAAAGCGAGGCGGGAGATCGAAATGAACCATTTCGATCCTGACAAAAACCTTCGGCTGCCGAGCACAGGGAACAAAAGCCAAGGCAACAAAGGGCTACATTCAGCCACAATACGGTGAAAGCGGTCCCCGATAGCCACATGGTCACAGCACTCAGCTGGCACACAGCAGATCCAGGCTGCCTGGCCACAGAGGGAAGGGCAAAGCGGGAATGGGGCCACAGCTCCCCCTGCAAGAGCCGCCAGCCGGGCTCGGGCCTGCCCTCACCGTGTGCCCGGCTGTCCTTCGCTACCGCCGAGCTTGGACACGCTCCTGGCTCCAGGGAGAGCCGAGGGAAGCCCTGGTGCAGAGAAAGGCTTCCACAATAGACACACAGGCATGTGCCACTGGGAAACACACGGGCTGCCCCTTCTCTCCCACTGCCTTTCCCTCAGCTCCTTCCCCTGGGGTTCTTGGTTTTGAACACAAACCACCCGAGCAACAAAGAAGCCCAAGGTAAACCACTCGAACACGAGGTCACACCAAACAGTCAAATTACCCCACACTACCCAAATTGTGGGTTTGTGTTGCTGTAAGACTTCCCCCTGTTCCCACCCTCCACACCCATCCCCACTCTTTCACTGAATTGCCACAGTTTTTCCCTTTGAAAATGGTTTCTTTTGGGAGGGAAGTTATTTTCCCGTATCTATGCCAACAAATGCAAAAATAAAGATGTAGATCTTTGGTTTTCTTCTTATGTTGTACTGAAAAAAAAAAAAAAAAACGGCCACTGCAGAACTGTGTGCACTTCAGTGAGGGTGAGTCTGGGACACATTCACATTTTATTAGCACCTAGAAGCCCACAGCTCTAGGAGCATAAATTACTGTAAAAACAATAAATAAATGTTAAAAAGAAGCACAGAGGAAAGGCATTTGTTTGCATGCCAGGGTGGGGAAGCAGCAGAGTACAAATGACATAAATCATTCTTTTTCCTTTCTGTTTAGCTTTCTGCATAACCCCTCTAAATAGCAATAATTTGGGGAACAGCATTAAATTCCTCTATCAGAAGCCACTCGCTACATAACCCTCATTCAAATGCAGTTAGAGCACAATGGTAAGAATGATATTACTTTCTGTATAATGATATTACTGAGATTACTTTCTACCGCTCAGGCTGGGACTAAATCTACTCAACAAGCCGATATGGAGACATTTAAAACACATCCACCAAAATTAAAAGCCTGGGAAAGGAGGGTTCTGAAACATTTAATTCCAGCTTTATTGATAGGCAAAAATAGTAGGAACTTAGACCCAAAAGTCATCTAATTATAAGCAGGACAACGGTATGGAGTGACAGCAGTGGAATCATAATGCAATGCTCTGACTCACACCATGTATGCACAGCAAAGCAAGATTCTCCTGCCTAGGGTATTTTGGGAATCTGTGTTCTAATATATGCTGTAATTGCAGCATTCCAGCCTGCTGAATTAGGCCCAAACAGCTCCTTTTATTATGTTATCTTTACTGGAGAAAAAAATACTGTGTTGCAGGCACATTTTCTTACCTAGAAAGTGGCCATTCATACACAAAACTACTCTTTCAGTACCCACACAGCTTTCATGAGGCATTATACCCAATTAAGTCCCAGCAGGGATGCTGTTAGTGATTACTCAAGAGACTGGATGTTTCCAGCTCTATGGCTTTGGACACAACTTGAAATCAGCTGGAAGTGCTGCCCCATTTACCCAAGTGTGTCCATCTCTTGCATCTTTATGATCGATCTGCAAATGTAGCGCCCCCCGATGATAATAAAAAATAAATCATTAAATATAAAAGAGGGACTAGCTGGTGAGGTTGAACTGAGTTTTGCATTTCTGCCATAAAACAGCTTCTGTGAACTGCTTTTCCCACCTGCTGCTCTGACACCTGGCCAAGCTGGCAGGACCCTCTTCCCAGCCCCACTTCCCAGTGTGGAGCGGGTGCAGCGGCAGCCGCTTGGCACAGGAGACCAGGCAGAGGCAGAGGAAAGCCTCCACCCTGCAGCACAGCTTTCTCAATCACCACTCAGCCTCAAGACTTCTAAAAACAAGATCAAGACAATGAAAGATCTCAGTGATATGATGGGAGCCAAAATTCCCTTTTTTTTTTTTTTTTTTTTTTTTTTTTTTTTTTTTTTATGAGCACACAAATGAATCAAAAGTTCCTGTCTGATAATGTCTTCCAGCACACAACTCCCAGCCAGTGGCACATGCCAGGCTGGGGTGGAGAGCTCCAGGCATTCACAGCTCTAACTGGAAGGACACCCAGTGCCTGTCAGTATCAAGAGTCTTATTTCCCAATTTCCACTCTCGAAACAACTACTGCAAAAAGAGGTGCGTGCAGGGAAATATTTTATATATATGTTTATTATTCATGTATTTAAAAATTTGTAGAATAAAAATAATCAGTATTTGAGTTATCTTTTCTGTTATTAATTCTGGATTAAAATTCTGACAAGCAGCAAACCTCTGTTTTTAGCAGGATCTCTTGTTTCTCCATATGCAAGAGAGTTGCTTAAAAATAATAGGGGAAGAAAAAAGTAACAACTTGTAGAATCTATCCCAGTGCTCACCCCCACTAGTAAGAGCAAGGCTTTAAATATATGAATAGCCTCGCAAGTACACAGTATAAACCACACACCATCTCAGGGCCACCGTCTTAAAGAAAGCTATTAATGTTCAAAAACCCAGGGATGTGGAAAACATGATAAGGCTTGCACTTGGCATATTTCTGTATCTACTTTTGAAGAACACCAAGTACCTCACACAAAAATGTTGTACCAGGTAATTTCCCCCTGCCCCCATCTTATTTTTCCTGAGCAGAAATTCTTCAGCAGCTCTCCCAGCCCACTGTTATTTGGCTCCTCCTGAAGCCATGACAGCTTTAAATCAAGAACAGTGGCTAACAAAACACCTTCTGGGGTTTGGAGGGTAGAGGAGTTCCCCCCAAAATCCCACAGACAGTTCGAGGAGGTTAAGGCAGGAAGATGCACATATTTCTGCATGACCGAGGTCCCAGCCTGCTGCAGAGGGGTTCACCCCTACCCAAGAGGGGCATGGCTGCCCCAGCCTCCAGCTTGCTCGAGGCTTCCAAAACAATTGCACCAGCAGGAGCAGCAGTGTCCCCTCATGCAACTGGACACTTGACACCCAGAAGGTCCCATATTGCCAAATAGAAAAGAACGCAAATTTCCATGCAACGCGCACTATTTCTGTGGGGCAGATTTTTATTATAGTTATAGGAAGTTGCCGAGAAGCAAGACCTCAGGAAGCTGAGAAGAGGAACCATATCTTTTGGGGACTAACAAGAATCAGAAGAGTTGCAATAAGATTGCTAAAACAGAAAAAAAACAGATCCTTTACGGGCAGGAATAAACCTTGCACTTCAGTTAGAAAGACAATTCTGTGTTCAGTGGAGATGGAGGACTAATATGGAATCTCTCTCCATAGCTGAAATTGAAGTTCCTTTGTTCTGCCAGAGCTGGATATATCTACCTTTCATGGGCATTCTCCCCTCTTGCTGCACAGTTTAAGTGATGTGTGAATGCAGCCTCCATGCTCCCCATGAAAGCAGTTCCCATTCTTCTGTGCCTTGAGTGAGTAACAGGAAGGGAGAACAGGGCTCCCCGAGAAGCCGAGACTTCACTCACTCTGCGAAGCTGGAAACTCCAACCTCAGCCTGGCTGTTCTGTGTCTGCTGAAAGCTTTGAAGTGAGTTCTTTGAAGTTGGCCAGAAGTGGCTCTGAACTGGGGAGAGCAACAAGGAGGGTCAATAAGGGCTGGCCAGGGGCTTTGATTCCCACACAGTCGAGTCCAAGTCAAGCTTGGACTCAGAAGATTAAAAGTGCATTTTTTTTAACAAGTCACCATTCCTTTTACAGGTAAAAGGGGATGTAAATCCAAACTTATGTTCACAAGACGACCCGTGGGCCAAACTGCAAGTCTCACCAAGAGCTACAAGATATGGAAGCGTACACTTATTTCAGTCTCACACTGCTGCAAACATCATCCCTTAAAAAACCACCTCTATGACAGGACTGGACTAGGCACCAAAACACTCCACCATGCATATTTCTGCAAAAATCACTGAAAATTCCCCTAAAACTCTGCAGTATTTCTGCCACAGGGACAAAAAGAGCTCTTAAAGCAAGTTTTTTTTTTTCTCAGGGACAAGTAAGAGCGGGAACTGTGTAAAACTGGCATTTTCTGGAATCTTTCTGCAAAGATCTCTGATCCTCATTTTCAGTATTTAACCTAGTATCACACAGACTGTAATTTTCAGGGTTACAACTCTGGAGAGCAGAAATAAGAAGTCTGGCTTAAAGCAACAGCCTGCCTTAAAGCAACCCTGATCCACTGGGACCTGGGTATATGTTATGCCTCTGAGCAAGGAGCAAAGGAACACGATAATAAAAAAAAACAGCTGAAAGTATTACACTAGAAACATTTCATCCCACTTATGATGTCTGAGAACGAAAGGAACAGAGGCAGTAACTGCAGTGCTGAACACAGGCACACAGACAGTTTTTTAGCAAACTGATCAATGGAGTAAGTGAATCTTCTGTTGCACTGAGTAAGGAATTAGGCACAGCAGGCAGCCAGCATAAGCCCACAGAACTATGGAAATGTTAGACATGATTTGATAATTTAAAAAAAAATAGTTAAAATGAAACCAGTTGCATATAGAAGTCTGCACCAGGAATAAAGTGCCTGAAGTTCTGGGACGCTGGGTTTAGTCACATTCAAGTATTGCTTCTGTTTTCTCTTTCCGAAAGCTGTACATTCTTTAACACAATTATTTTCCTTCATAATTTAGAGCTTATTATAGAAGTGTTTTCCATTCAGTCCCTGACCAGCTGCACATAAAAACCAAGAGGACAGATGAAGATTTTCTTTCACAAGTTCTCTTGCTGCATTTTATAACCATTTCTCACAGACCTTTTTACAAGCCAGTATGTTTAATAATCTTGGTAAGGAAAAGAAACTTGTCAACACTATTTCCTCTTTATTTGCTCTGCTGATTTTGTGGCTTTTTGCAACAGACTAAATCAGATTATTTTCAATTTTGAAATCTAAAAAAGCTTTGAAGCCTGCGTTAAGCACACGAAGATTTGGAGTACACGTATTATTTGAAACACAATGCAGCAACATCTCATAGTGAAAGGAAAGCATTCCCCTATGATACAAAAGATGCAGGATTTACTGTACAGCCCCAAGTATAAAGTTCTTTAAGGCTGCTACAAATGGTGCAACACTTTCTACCTTATTGTATCTTGGCAGCTTGTACATTAAATTCACACAGTTTGCAAGACAAGTTGCCAGTGTTACTCTATTCAACCTCACTGGGTTGTGGTTTTCTGTTATTTTGCTTTTTAATCAATTACTTTAGATCTGCAATTTGAAATCACTTAACAGTTGCACTGGGCTGCTTTTAGGAACACTTCTCATCTCCTTGCCTGCAGAAGCGTAACTTGCTAGAAATTACATGAAGGAATATTACAGTTCCATTGCAGAAAGAAGAGAACTCTCAATAAACACAGCAGCATATGCATTAGGCAGGAATATATTTGACTGGCCTGCTGACCATGGCTACATACTGAAACCACAGAGATCCTTATGCAAAGTAGCTTCAGTTAACATCATGTTAAATCCACCTAGTACTATTTAAAAAGCTTTCAGTTTCAACAGTGCTTAACCAGATAAAGTATGGTTCTTAGCACTAAGGTATTCAAAGTAGTCTCCAGATATAAGAATTCTTTCTCCTCCAGGACACCATAATAGACAAATGAAAAGATTTTGAACTAGACCCTGAGCTAAGCCCTCTCAAGTTGTGTATTTAGCATGTCATCAACACAATGAGCCAATAAATTGCTGCCCCTTCCTTCCACGCTTTGTTTTTAAAGACTTCATTGTATTTTATTTCAGTTTATTTAAGCAAGATTTCTATCGCTGCTGGTACAGAAATGGGCAAAACTTGTTATCTTTGCAAATATGAAAAAAGCCTCAGAAAATACATCCATATATATTAATTGCTCTGACCTTACAATTTAACAACTTAAAACTTGTTTGTTCACTCTAATCAGCAACCACAAATCAATAAGCCTTCATACCTTGACAAGTTAGGGAAATGAACAACATCAGGAGCAGCACTTTTTAACATTTTCCTTTTTTTCTCCTGACACTCTCCAAGATCAGCAAGAAAGCCAGGCAATACACCAGTCATAAAACTATTACTGAGCTTGCAGCACCTTCCTGAACATACAACCTTTGGGAAAATCTTCACACTGAAGAAGAAAAAAACTTCACATTGATGAAAAGGCTGAAGGCTAATTATTGTACATCGTGGGGACCTCCTGCAACCCCGCAGACACCATAACTGAAGAACAGACCTGACAGCAGCTTCCAAACACTTTCTCAGATCAGCTGCTCAGGTTCTGATGCACACACAAGGGTCAGCAAGTACTGTCTTGACAGACCTTCTCCTGTCGCATGCTTTCTGAAACAGCCCAGACATTCAAAATAAAGACATGTGACTTATTTTCTCAACCAACTGCTTACAAGGATTATTGATTTCATGGGTCATTAGACACACTCCTGCTTTTTTTCATTGTCTCTGCTGCAGAGTGGGGATGGTAGCTTAGTACTTTCAAAATAATTATGAATTTAAGAGCAGAAATGACAGAGGAGAGAAGGGAAAAAAAAGGAGGGTGGGTGACAGAGATGACATGGAACAGAATACCAGTAGTTTTAGCACAAGAATTCCCATATACACCAAGGAATGCCAAGCCATCTCTTTCTCCCAAAGCAGCATAAGGCAACAGCAAACAAGAGGAACAGTTAGATAAGGAAAGAGCTGCAGCGGTGCTGGAACTGTGTTTGCTGTTTGCTTCCCTCGTTATGGGTAAACATCCAAACATGACTAACTGATCCTCATTATTCGATCTGTGTGTAAACTTGCTTATATCAAAACCGTTCAATCTGTGTATTTAGAAGAGAGGGTTTTGCTGCTTTTTAAAATATTCTTTTATTTCAGAAGCCTAGAAGAAACAGGGCACAGGCAGTTTCCTTCTCCAATTACTTTTTTCAGGTGGAAACTCTAATAAAATATGGTCAACAACACTTTAACAGCTGAAAGCAGGTAACCTGCATCCAGACAACTACGCACAAAAAGGCCTGCTTATATTATGAACTGCACCCAGCCTTTCTCTGCAGCAGCTCAGTACTAATGCTTTGGCCGAGCACTTAGAGCAGCAAGAGGTGCCAAGTGACAATGGGAGAAAAGAACTTTTGTTCAGCTTGTTCTTCCCACTCCAACCTGTGATTATTATTTTGATCCTTTCCAAAAGGCCCATGTCTGCACTCTGAGGTCTGCTCTGTGTGAATGAAGAAAGCCCCTCTCCCTGAAGGAAACTACAGTCAAAGGGCAAGCTTTCCTCTCATTCCTGATAACACAGAACACTCCAACAATTGCTGAATAATGTTTGCAGCACTTCTGTCTATTTTCACATCACCTTTTCACTGCGACCTCATTCACAGGTACTGATAAACTCCAAATAAAGGTGGAATGGACACATATGGACATAACATTTACAAGTGAAAACATCTGGCAACAGTAGCTTAAAACTCCCAGAGCTGTAAAGAGGACTTCAGCCTGCTTTGGAGCTTTTCCTGGTAAAAACTAATAGGCTTTAGACTCAATCTTCTAACCAGAAGTAATTCCTTACCAGCATGACTACAAGAAAAGTTTAAAAATCACCTTTCTTGTCAAAAAGTGCAATAAACATCTTAGACAATATGCATATTAAGCCTCAAATGAAACAAAATGTTTTGGGGAAACAGATAAGAGCCTTTGGCTAAAATAAACAACTAAGAAACAAAATTTAATTCCCTAATGTAAACTGGAGGAGGAAGAAAAAATATTTGCCAGTAGATTCCCATGTTCTGACCTCTGCATGAACTCTAAGTAACCAGTCTGCAATTTCTAACAGCAACAAGAAAGGAAAGTGCATAGGAAGACACTGAAGGATCCCAGTCCTTCCAGCTTTTGCTAGACAGACAGGACACAAGTCAACTGAAGAAACAAAAATTTTCACTACACAGAGCTGCAGCCCTTTGTTGCAAATCACCAAAATACTTCACTGAAACTATTAAAGTTGGAACACTGCAAGTCACAAACCTATACGTGCTTTGGGGACCAAGACCTGATTCCAACTGCAAGTTTCTTCCCAAAATCTGTGTATGCCTTGAGGTTTAGCTACATTATCATTTCAAGATAAAAAACACCTTGATTTAGAAATGCCAGATACTGCATAATCACTCACATCCCAACGTTAATGATTCCCCAGATTAATTAGTGTTACCACAATCACCTGTATCTACTCCAAAAGATAATGTGTTGACAGACAAATATTCAAAATATTTTAGGGTATCTGAACATGAGAATTTTTTAGGCTGATGCTGAAATAAATAACAAAGCCCAATTGCACTCACTGAACATATCAGAAAAGTTGCAGGAGATCTTCAGCAAAGTAGGTGTTTGGGCCTCACATAGTGTTAACAAGCAGTAACTACTCAAATTAGTGTGGACAAACTGATCTTAGAAGTGGCATAAATACTGGAATAAGGTAAGATTACAGTGTCTGTGTTACACTGCATATTTTTATTAAAAGTGGGTTATTCTTAAGTCATTAGGAAATTAACTTTTGTCAGTAACCTCAGGTTCAGCAAGGCACAGACATACACCAATACCTCCTTTCTCATATCCCATGGTTTGTAATAGACAAGTCTCCAGAAAAAGCTGGTAAGTTCATTTTGTTTTGGCTGAGAGGAAATAACTTGCTTCTGCTACAGAGGTGTGCAACACTACCACCACATTATTTCTAGTTTTCTTGAAAAAAACAGGTTCAGAAATTATTTTAAAAGGGAAAACTGATTTTTATGCTTGGAAAAGCTTGTCTTTGCAGCTGTAAAGGAAACTGAACTCTGAAACAACCTCATCGACCATCAGCATATTGCCATTACCATCACACTGGGCTTTGATTTGTTCTGTTAAAATGGTTCAGGCATTTAGCTCTGAAATTGGCATTTGATTCGAGGTTTGCAGAGATGGATGATGACACTGCATAAGAAACTAAAATACTATGAATATAAACTTTTATTGCTACTGCTGTGGAAAGTAGCTGACCCTACCCAACTTTGGTTGGTGCTGAAAGGGTCAGGCCATGCCATGCCTTCTCTCCTCAGGCTGCCCTTACTGAGGCACAGTCACACACCTGACTGCACAGTGAATTGTTCAAGCAGCTCATTTGGCAGAGAACTTCTCTTCCAGAATAATGGGAATAGCTTTCTGCTAGTTTAGCTATCTCACCCAGCCCAACACGGGGTCAGACGCGGGCCAGCACAGTGAAAGGGAGCAGCTCACGTCACTGGATGACACAGGGAAGTAGATGGCCAAGAGATTGGCTCAGCTGTTTTGTAAAGCCTCACCCTCTTTCAAACATAAAGGAAGAGATCTGACACTTATCCATCTCAATGGCATTTGAGGCAGGAAAATGTTCACCATCCACCAGTAAGAGACATTTCACAGAGGCAGCAAATACTCCACTTACGTAAAACAAGGAAGCAATCATTTGCCTATCATTCTTTCTGGGGAAAGCTCTGCTGGTGGCCTACAAAATGAAAGCATGTTCTTTACTAACCAGGAGTCTCAAAAGCATCTCTTCTACAATCCACTCGTTCCCCACCTGCCTGCCTTACTTTCCTATCTTTTGCCCATGCGAACCAGCTGAAAGAGACGAGACAGGCAAGTGACTCATTTAAAAAAAAAATCACACAGATTAAGGTCCCTTTGCCTTAACAGTGTCCATTTCTGGACATGAGAACATCCTTTTGGAAAGACTGTTTTCAAAAGCACTCTCTATTCCAGGCACACTAGTTTATCATTGCCATTACTGAGATGCACAAGGCCCTTGCAAAGGGGTTATTCTCACACAGCAGGAACAAATCATCTTTCAGCCAGCACCAACAATGAAATGAATGAGCCAGTTGGGAACCCCGCTGCACAACACATTTCATTAGATAACCTGCACTACTCCTTAGCAGAGGTTAGTACAGTTTTTATTCACAACAGAAAAGGTACCATGTGTTCTTCAAGTAATTACTATAAATACTGCTCAAGTTAACTGCTATGACATACTTGTTTTTAAATAAACTGTTCTCCTTCCTCTGTGCAATAATATTAGCAGAGAAGACAAATACAGCAGCTTGAAATAGCAGAACTTGAAGAAAGTAGGAGGAAATTTAGTGCCTTTTATTTTGCCTCTTCATGCAAATTACCTGCATTTGCACTTCAGTAACACCTAGAAACAGCAACCAGGGCACCGTTCTGCTGAGAACTCTGCTCACATCTGGCAAAAACAGCTCCTGCCCACTGTCCTTCCAACCCAACCACGGCAATACAAGAGGGTCTTTAAGGTAGTTGGCACTCGCAAAGTATTTATCCATTTCCCCCAGCACAAAACATTAATCCTATTTGCCACAACATGTTTTTTGAAAGAGGAATCGACGGTATTCACCAGACATAAATACTTCATGGTCCAGAAAAGACTCAACAAGATAATCACTTTTTGTGCCGCATATGGAAGGTAGAAAATGTAGTCATGACAAAGTCAGGTAATTTATCTTTCCCTGTTTTAGAAGTTATTTCCAAACTTCTGCTTCCTTAGCAAGGAGACTCAAGAAAGGTCCTAAGGTTCAATGGACCAAAGTTAAGAATTAAAAAAGAAAAAAAAAAACAACTCTGCAAAAAGAGAAAATTAAGTCCTATGCAGAAATGCAAAGCCAGCAGCACCAAAGAAATCTCATTTCCTTTGGCATAGAAAGGGAACAGGCAAGTGACATGTGAGAGGAGTTAAGTGGTCACAGGCTGCAACTCCACTTCCCATCACCAATAACCAAAAGGCACAGGGTTCACTTCACTAAGCAACCACAGCTTCCATCTTCCTTTAGAAAGGGAGGAATTTTCACCTGGTCATGCTGAAAATAAAATATAAATTTTAAGAGGAAGAACAGAGTAAATGACTAAAGCCCTTGTGAGACAAACAAGGGAGTCAGAAAAAGAAGGTGAGAGAAATAACAAGCCTGGAGCTCTTCACAGCTTTGAGTGCCATTTTATGAAATGGTAATTGAATTCTACACAGCCAGTCAAAATTGTCTAACATGCTTTCTTTAGTGAGATAATGAGAATACTTTCCTTATTTCAATGAAGTGAGTTAAAAAATAAAAAGAATCACACAAGAAAAGGAGAAGCTGAATAGAAGTCATGATGTTCAAAACAAATGCAATGGCAGAACCACCACTAAGGTGTGATTTCTGCATTTAATAAAACCTATTATGTATAATCACAGAACATATTCAAGGAACGCAAAATGCCACATGTTCACTGAAAGATTAGACAGATAGCTCAGTGCAAAACAATGCACTGCCTGTGCACTGAGCCTTTCTGATGAGCAGCAGGAGAAAGGCAGCATTTCTGTTGCTGTACATGCCAAACAAATCATACTACTGTAACCTTTCCTCCAACATACTCTGAAGTTGTCTCTATCGATAGAGGGAAAATACAAGTTAGCCCTCAATTCACTGAACTCAGCATTAACAGAATTTTAACTTAAAAAGTTGAACTCTTAATTGGATTTTTTTTCTCTGGTTTTGGTCAGGAGAAGATATTTATTAGGAACAAACATAGTTGCTGAAATCCAAAAAGACTTTTGGATTTACTGACATATCTTACTGTTTCCTACAGTACTTTTTCCTTCCCTGTTTTGTGTCTGCCCTATGCAACATGACCAAAAACACGGAGCAAACAAAGCACTGACTTGACCAAAGTGCTGCCAAAAGCTCCAGAAGGAAGGATGCACGTTTTGGGGTTGGTTTTGTTTTCTAAAAAACTTCCAGTAATCATCATATTAGAGGCTGCAGCAATAGAACAGTATCATAAAAAAAACCCAAAAGCAGAAGAGCTTCTGCTTCATGACTTCATCAAGTCTGCTGGATTAGGTGCTAGAGGAATTTAGGTTAACTTACTGCTTAACCCTTCCTCAAAAGGACTCCCAACAGACTACACCAACTGGCCATTTTTGACCCCCAGAAGATGTAATTTTTCTGAGATGCATCCAACCCTTCTACAAAAACGTGGAGAGTTACAACACTCACCAATACCTTCATTTCTTCTTTCTATATATACACTTGTATTAACTTAACCTCTCAAGACCAATGCGGAAAACTGAAGCAGAAAGTGAAATGGAGAAGAACTTTGAGTATATATTCATACATCCAAAAGGAAGGGAAGCTGACTAAACATTCATAAGCAACACATCAATACTGAAAGCTAGAGCACATACCCCAAGGTGAATGACACAGTAAGAATGGAGCATGCCTTATTCTGCAATCTAGGCTTTATTTAATAAAAATTTGTAAGGAAAATGCATACCTTGATATTTAACATTTCCTTAATATTAAGGAAAAATGAGGAGCAGATTTAGCCAGCTCCACAATTGCAGAGCTCAGTGCACACGTGCAGCTCTGGTGGAACACAGGAGAAGGAGAGGCCAGAGGCACCAGCCCCAGCGCTGGTGAGGGGATTCAGAAGGACAGGGCAGTTCCTAATTCACAGCATCGGGGTTTCAGCTGAACGAGTGGCTTCTCCCTCTTATTCACATCAGTGTTGTCTGCCACAAGGTCTGCTGTGCTGTCCTTGGAAGTAAGTGTTAGGTGACACAGGGAGAGGCTGCAGAATTAGGAGAACAACGAAGCACACAAAACAAAACCTCCCAATTCAGAAAAATCTTATTTCTGTATGTTTGGTATATTGAGAGCTTCTCTGTGGCTCATGCAGTGTGTATGCATTGTAATCCCTGGTTATTAATGCCTACTACAGAGTACTGCATGACAGGCACTACTAAGGGGAGCCAGTTGGGTATTTGGGGGGAAATGCTCAGGGCTGTAAAGAACTTTTTTGTTTAATAAGTAATAGGCCTTCCTCATCCCCTCCACAACTGAAAAGTCAAGGAAGAAAAGCAAACACTGCGTAAGGTTACTGTGTTACAGCACAGCTCACCTGTGCTGCTTCAAGCTACTCATTAACTTTCACACATATTAACCAGACAATAAAAGAGAGACAAACTCAGTTGTTTCCCCCTCCACACCAAGAAACAAATTAAGCAAATGACAGGTTTAGAGCCACCAAAACCACTCAAGAGATGCACCCCACCACGAACAACAGCTGTACAGCTCAACACCCCAGGAGGGATCCTTACTATTGCCATGGGGCCACAGAGACACCAAACACACTTCTAGAGACAAAGGTTTATGTGGAAATTCCCATACTGTAATGTAGCCAGACCCAGCACATCAAGTGATGCCCAGAAAAAACACACACCACAAAACACCAGTTAGCTGTCATTTCAAGCACCTGATCTATGAAAGCATTCTTGTTTGGAATGCAATGCACTACATCAAAAGCAAGGCCTCAAAAACAGCCGTAAGGGAGACTAACAATGCACAGACTTGGACATTACACAGATTTTGGCTTCAGCAGCTCTCAGGGTTTAGATTTTGCCCTAGGCAGTGTGTGAGGCTCTAGTGACAGCTCAGGGGAGACTCAGTGAGCAGTCCCACAGGTAAGAAGCCAACTGGGGACAGGAGCAGTTCTGTGATGAGCTCCTGCCATCAGGGAGCAAAGGAGTAGGTGCTGCTCCTCCACAAAGACACAAAGGTGGTACAGGTCAGCACCCACCTGAGAAAGATGCCAGCACTACCACCACCCAATGACACCAGCGTTCCTACAACTGCAATCAAGCAAAACCACAGCAGGTGCTGGAGGACTCCTCCTCATGAAAGGACTTTCTTTTTATGAGCAATGAAAGATGAACAAAACCAAGACCACAAAGCACAAACCCCCCTGCTGTGACCCCTAAAATGATGCACAGTCTACAAAAGACAAACTAAAATGGACAGAGCAATGGACCTTTCACTCCCCTTAATTCAATTCTCCCCTTAAAGTCAGTGCACTATTATTACCCTTGTAATGAGACTGTAACACTGAAGTTTTTCAGCTTGATGGTAAAATCACGTAGTGTCCATCCATCTCCAATAATAGCAATATTGAGACAATGAACTCTATTGAGGCATCTAATAAGGCAGATAGTCATTTGCATAGTACATTTTCTGTAACTCTCTGTAATACAACATCTCAAAGACTCAATTCAGACTATTCTCCTTTCCCACAGACATTTTAAAAAAAGGATTCTTTTACTAGGAAAAGAAACAATGACCCCTCCCATAATAGGAGAAAGCAAAAGATAGGATTTTCCTGCCTATGATGGGTGCACACTTCTGCCTGTGTAATTTTATTTGGTTGGGCTTGGGTTTTTTTCTTTCCTTTTTTCTTTTTTTAACTCCGTGCTTTTCATCTCCATGTGGCTTGAATGCTCAGCAGTATATTTCTGATTTTGTTCTAACAGGCTTCTGAGCAGGAAGCACTCTGGGATCCCCATCCACAATTACAGGAGAATTTCATCTTCAATTGCAGTGCTGCAATCTTTTTCTTCATGCCTTCACATACTCCTCTCCTGTGTGCCTCCCTGAATTACTGTTTGCTGGACACACCACGGTTCTGTAGATACACGAGCCCGCTTGGGAGCCCCGAGTTTTAGGATGGGCTCTGCAATGCAGTACTTGGCTAAGTTTGACAAATCACTTCCTCTCCAACAAGCTGTAACAACCTCAAAGAAAATGTACACACACAGAATGTATGCTGAGCCTCAAAGTTCAGCTCAAGTAACACCCCCAAGTACTGCCATACATGAGCAGCAGTGATTGCCCTTGTTCTTCACAGTACTTCTACTTCACCCTCTTTCAGTAACAAAGCCTGGACTTTGTTTCATTTCGCACAAGGAAGCACACACATATTGTTCCTGGAGGTAGTTAAGCTACCCCTAGCTATATTGTAAAGACACACGCTCACAATACCACCTCAGTGTACTACACAGGTCCTGCCTGCTCTGTCCCTCAGCATAGTCCTAGGCAAGCACCAGGAAATTTTTCTAAATCCTCCACCCCATTTTCTCTGCCAGAGCCCACACAAGGAGCAGGGTGAGAGAACATACATCCATAACTCATCACCTCAGCTCCCAGCCTGTGATACAAGCACCAATCCACCTTTGGCCATGAACACAAGCTCTCTGCAGCCACCCAGGCCAGGGTGCAGAGGAAACAGCCACTGAGCTACTGAAGTCCTTGGACACTCCCCTGCCATGTCCCAGAAAACCAGCAGTGACACACACTCTTCACATGGCTCAGGCATGAAGTCTCCCTGCAGGAGGCTGAGCCACAGCACTGCTCTTAGGTTAACCTTTGGCAACTCCGTGTTGGGCTCTGGGGAAAATGAAACTAGATGGCATTTTTGGCAAGTCAGAGAAGGTCAGCGGAAAGGGAGAAAAAGCTGCCACACAACAGCCCTAGTGAGGAACAGCACTGCACTCTGTGTCCACGTTTCTGATTTTATCAGATTATGCCACAGTGTTAACATTGTTTATGGCCCTATTTTGTGTCTGTGAATCACCCACTCCTAGAGACTCTTCCTCCACCCCAAATTATAAATAGCACCATATACAGAATGGAGCTTGTGAAGCAAAGGAGACTTGCTGAAACAAAATAATGTATATTGAACTGACAGAAACCTTTCAAAAGCCTTCCTCGTTTATTTATAGTGCTGGCTAGACAGGCAGATTCCCACATTTTGTAAACCCTGTAGGTCACTATCTCCATTGCTCATTCACAAACAATTCCGCTAATAAAAAAAAAGAAAAAGGCCCTCTGGTTATAACTGAACTTATTCCCTGGCACACTGCTTCTTGGCACATGCCTTTTGAAAAGAGAGATTTTAAAATAAACACTCTTATGTATTTTTCCTAGTTGAAGGCAACATATGCCTAGACCATGACATGACAATATGACATTATTTATGTATCTGGAGACATTCAGACTTTGCAAGCAACCTCTTAGAGCTCTATCAGTACAGATAAATAGTTTTCTACCATGTCATAGCAGACTGTGACTTAAATTCCATCGATTCTATTTTCATAGGAAAATATATTCTTGATAACAAGCATAAAATCCATCACGTGTTTTTTAATTCCCTCTTTTCTCCAGAAATGACTTGCTTGCAGCAGGAAGTTCACAGCACTGTCATCCAGACAACAAAACAGAAAAAGAGATACGTGACCAAAAGCTTTAGAGAACAGGCTCCTGGAGTCCAAATGCACAAGACACCTTGTTAAAACAAGACATGGTGAGCTGTAGACCTTAGGAGCCAAACAAGCACAAGCCTGGGCATTAAAGAAACCCAAACTTCCCTTAAGATGGGATGGATGGAAAGAGAGCAGGTTCTGCTTTGGCAAGGAAAACCTTCAGTGCTCAAGCTGAACCCCAGGGAAGTCATCCCACCTTTCCATCCCCACGTCACATGTACTTGCAACATATCAGCTTCACACCAGAGAAGGATCTGGACTGGATACACGTCAGAGATTACAGAGATGTGGTTACACAAAATGCCTGTGAAAAGGCATCCTGCCCGGATTGACTGAACAGAAACAGAGGAGCCACTGAAATAATCCCAGCATGTTCTACTGATGAAATTCCTTGTAAATGCCTAAGGTGAATGCATTCAAGTACTTCACTGTTCAATTCACCATTCTTCCCCTGCCATTCATCACGTGGTTGTTTGTCAGGCCAATGGTTCCTTCATCAGTTGTAGAAGTTAAAACCTGATGGAACAAGGTTCCTCTTTAAAGCATAAAAGAGGAGTAAAACAAAGCACTCCGGTGCATATCTCAGAACAGTTAAATGTATTAATATTGTGGTTCTTTTTTATTTTGTAGACTCAACAAAAATCAACTGTTTATAATCTTAGCAAAAAAAGGAAAATACTAGTGCCTGGGAAATATCACAGTAAGTCTGGACATCATTTAAGCCAAGTAAATGTCTTTTTTTTTTTTTATTCTCCTACTGCTTATCTCAACACACAGTTCCTTTTCCTTTAGCCTCTTTCAAACAATACTTGATACTAAACAAACAAAACTAAATAGCAAAATAAATTATTTCTCACTAAAGGCTCATTTCTTCTGTCCTGTTCTACATTTACAAATACATACATGTGGGCATACACAGTCAAATCGGAATAGATATATATATGTAGATATATAATTATACATACATATATCCTTGAACTAATGCTACTTAAAGTATGCTGTTATCTTACAGTTATATAAAAACTGACTGTATTAAACAAGACTTTCTGACATAAAGCAAAAAAACAAGAGAAGGGTCCTCTCGTAATGACACAGCAGCACTGAAATTCAGAAAGTCCAAGCTGTGTGCCATCACTGCACTGTGCTACATCAGAGCCTCGTGCCTTATTCTCCACATTTAAGAACGGAAGCTTTCCCAGGGGCTCAACACACTGATTTTCATCATTACTCTGAAATACTGACCAAAGGACCTACAGAAGCAATATTTCACCTACCATCAGCCCTTTCCATAAAAAAAAAAGTCTGTAATAACAATCTTTGTTGGCATGTCTGATCAACACAGAGGGAACTACGAGATCATAAAATAGGACCGTGACACAATAACAATGATGGGGATCTCCCACGTAAGTTCTCATTTATGCACACAAAGGAGAAACAGGGAGGAAAAAGAAATTTAATTACAGCAGACTGAAAAGCAAGGCATGAGGTTCACAGGAATTTTTGCTTTCAATTAAAACATCCTCCTCCTCGGCAAGCTAAAAAAATACAAATTAAACCAAACTATTCTGTGACATGTATATGCAAAATTGAATATAAGCATGAAATAAAATTTGGGTGGAAGCTGCACCATACACCATGTGCAATTACAGTCTGAGTTCTGAAAAAAAACATTTTGTCACCACTACACTACTCTGGCACTTATTCCTCCCCATCATCACTGCATGTAACAATCTGTTTCCCCCACATTAGTAAAACCCATTCCACCTACACACCTAAAATTTGACTTGAGGTGTGGGCAGAAAAGGGGGAGATAAAAAGTTGCAAAGAACAGGGCTGAATTTCAGCAGTAGCCTTTTTAATACAGAAATCATATTCTAAAGTTCCATATTGATAAAAATGCTAAAATATGAAAACAGCCATGGTTCTAAAATAATGTATTACAGGGAACCATGTAAAAGACAAGGCCATTAGGGAAGGATTTTCAATCAAAATGATGAATTGCAATTATGTATATATAGAGAAGTGGGATATATTTGATTTAGAAACAACTATGAGAAATGCTGTGAGAAAGGCTGTCCACACTCGCATTACAAAAACTCAGAATGGATGGAGCTTCCACCCAGTTCAACATACACCGGGGTTATTTGGCCCAGAGAAGGGAGAGTTCAGGGAGCAAAGGCTGTGACACTGGGCTTCGACACAGCTCTGCTGGGACTGCCCCTCTCAGGTGCACTCAGAGATTTCACCAAAGCACCAGCACAGTGCCTGCTCTGACTGAGTATTCTCCCACACACCGTGCATCCAAAACCACAGAGCCTGGCTGGGGATGAGCACCTGCAGCAAGACAGGAGGGAGCAGGAGGAAGAAGGCTTTTGAATGACAGGGAGGCAGGCACCGATGCTCTGAAAATCAATGCCCACTTGTTAAATGAGAAACCTGAATGGCAATTCACAGGGTGTAATGTGACATTACCCAGGGCTTCCTCTCAGAAAATCCCTCTTCATAACTTACCCCAAGTGCTTCAATAGGGAGGGAATTTTTAAGACTATGTGTCAGCATCTGCCTATATATATTTAATTATTAAATGTTGCAGCCAAAATGCTTCAAAACATTGAGAAAGGGGGAAAACATTGCTGTGATAATGTTAAATACCCCAAGTACCTTTCCTCACTATGGTCTGTCAAGAAATGGGCTTTCCTTGACTCCTTTAGTCTTCCCTTCACTAAAGTTGTCCTTGTAGTTAGGGAAAGCTTACATATATCAGAAATACCTAGGATATCAAAATAAAAAGTCTTATTTGACTTGTCTCTATCAGAGAAGTCTCCACAGAAGTGGAGCAGTGGGGGAAGAAAAGCTCTCACCTCAGCATGAAAGCTGCTCAAAAAATTGAAGGGAGCAAACACTCCTCTTAGCAAGGCTGGATACAAGGAGTTGTACTGGGACACCCTCCATCTGCATCCCAAAATGCTGAAGACATCCAGGCAAGCTGAAGCTTCTCCAGCAGCATTCTCTCACCAGGGGGCTGGCACTGAGCAAAGACAGCCAAGCACGGTGAGGGGGAGAAGAGTTCATGCTCTGCCTCCATCCTTTGGAAAGGGGCAGATTCAAGTCAAATGGGCAGCCTTAATTCCAACACTTCCAAGTATTCAGAGATGCATTATGAAGCCATAGAAATTACTCCTAAATTCAGATAGCATGTTTACAAATATACATGCTTAAAATAACACACACTTGAGCATTTCAGAACAGAGATTGCCTTCCTATGCATTTTCACAACAAGCAGGGTAACCCCACTGCCAGCTAGGGAGCTTGGAGCAATACCCTAAAGTATAGATAAGCAAACAGTAATGCCCATCAAATCCTCCCCTCAACACTGGTCATTGTAGAGACTGGGGACTTTGCTACTAGCTGTTTAGAAATGCCTTCCATCACTTTTAACCAGAATCTAAATTACAGGGGATAGTGCCATGTTATCACAGCTGTCCAGTGTGCAGAGGTCTGGGGGTGGGGTTGAGGGGTGCGTGCAAATTTTGTCTCTCTCTCAGTTCAGGAAGGGATGTCTCATCCCAAGGGGATCTAATTAAAAAGGAGGTGCACTGGTTGGTTTCATTTCAGAGAGAACAGGGTCCAGCTCTGTGTAATGAAACAGCACATACTTGGGCACTGCTTCAACAGCTGAGGCACGCTGTTAGCTTACACAGGCTGCTCCTCATGTACACTCTGTGTTTACTCATCATCCTCCCCAACAACACACTTCCTTTTCTTTAGAAACTCTGCTTCTGGTCCATAAAGATGGACATGATGAAAGAGTACTTACACCCCAGGCTCAAGTAGCCTCTCGTACACTTGCTTTCCCATGTCCCCCTCAGCTGTACCCACACACAGTTCTTGTTTAGCTCTCTTCCCTGCATTAAAGCAGGGACAGGCACATCTCAAATTAAAGCCCTCCAAACACCACCCAACCCATACAAACCGCAGACTGCTCACAAGATCAGTCACAGCAGCACAGGCCATCCAGAAACAAACTGCAGGTTTTGTTCCTCAGAAGAAAAGCAGCGTTTGCTGTGCAAAGGCAACAAATGGGCTTGTTTCAGTTATGTACAACACACACGGTCTAGAGCAAGAACAGCCTCATGGAAGCCATTTACAACACAGACATTTTACCAGCATGCTGATTTTTGTACCATTTCAGTATAATGGTTATCATCTTCAGCCTCGATTTCTCAGCAGAGCTGCACAGCCACGTGCCATCCCTTCAGGAGCTCAAAGGTCCAGTTTGCTCCCCACATCCTGATGTCTCTTGCTGCCCCCACTTGCTGTGAGCAGCTGCTTCATAAATGGGACTTGCTCCGTGACACACCACGTATCTGGGGTGATAGTCACTGTCCTGCTAAGTGCCTGCCAAGGTTTTGTACAGTCTCAGTCACACTCCCACTCCCTTTTCCCAAGCACTTGAGTGGTTTTCCACAGGCTGCCCTGTGTCTAGAGGTACATGTCCATCTCGCCGCACAAGAACCCCTTCCCCATCTGTGCCTGATGCAAGGAATGCCTTTCCTATCTACAAACTCACCAAGAATTAGCCAATTCACTTAGAGAAGAAAGAGGCAAGACCCCACAACCCAGCTTTTGTTTGATTTATAACCCATTCATGACCAAAAAGGAACACTGTATTCACAAAATACAGGCAGCTGTATGAAGGAAGCTTTTTTCCTCGCCAGCCCTTATTTTTTATACAGTTTGAGAGCCCAAGTGAATCCTGGTGGAGATAGGCGTAGTGGGGCATTATGTTGACTTCCTACATGCACCTGTTGACTGAGAAAGGTGTCTTTTTCAAAGTCACTGCCAAAGATCCTAAGCCCATCAAGATTCTTTAGTAGTAGGAATGTACACAGTAGCCATGTACAAATGCAATGTCCCATGGCATTTACAACCTCCAGATCACAAAACACAACCAGTGCAAGAAAGGGGAGGAAAGTGCAAAGAGAAGGTATGAGGGGCAGCAGGTGAGCATCTCCTGAGTCCTCACACAAATCTTGCTAACTGCAAGTCCTAAAACTTCTCAGTCATTAACTTCATCTTCAAAACTCCAGCAGGATTTCATCAGTCCTACGGACTCCCTGGAACATGAAACTGTAAATGTCTGACTTCAGGAAAGCAGAAGTAAGAGGTCTTTGTTCAAAACGGAAACTGGAGTTTGGCAGTATCTTATCTCCCATCTTTTCCACACATTTCTACAGGAGGAGACAAAATGTTCAGCTGACCAGTTTTCACTGCAGAACTCAGATTAACATAGCTGGAATGAACTTCGATGAAATCTGGAGACAATAGTGACAAATACCACACGTAGCATGACTGAATAAATGTCCGCATATGAAGTATCTGTCTTTTTCATCTTACTTTTTTCAATTAAAAAAAAAATCTTTTAGAAGAAAGAAGAAGCAACTAAGGTAGCCAATTTGCAGGAACAGGAGTGCAGGAGACTCACAGCATCTGCAGCAACTGGTCTTTGACAGAGCTGGGCATTACAACTTCTTCTTAGCTCAAAGAGGAGATGGAAAATAATTAAAAAGTAGCAACTGTGTCAGTTGTTATGAATAGATCTAAATTTAAGGATTGGAAAAATCACTGCACAAACTGCTTACAAACCATAAAAGTACTGCACAGAATTCTGCATGCAGCATAACCTGTGGAGCACAGTGAAGGTAATCAGATATGAGCTGCCCAGTAACAGCACAGCAAGCAGGAAGGGGCTCTGTTAGCATGGAGCAGGGGATGCCCTGGGTGAATCACCCAGTCATTAACTTAATGACTTAAAAACTGCTGGACGGACAGCAGTCCCTTCCTGCAAGTTGAAAACCAAAACAGTGCAAGTGAATGAAAGGGACATTTTTTTTCTCGTAGGCTGCTCAAACTTTCAGAAATTTAGAAGAGAACTATTTCATTTGCACCGCTTAGTTTAAATCCTAACCAGTTTCTGCAGTAAATAAACAGCAGCTCTGACCTTCTGCTCACTCCTCCTGCAGTGTTATGCTTCACACATTGAACCAGGAAATAGTTGAACAGATACATATAAAATTATGAAGACCGAGTCAGAAGACAATAGTTAAATAAATACCAGTTAAACCACATACCACAGATCTGTCTTGTAGGACGGGGAAATGAGTATTGCCTAAGGCTGTTCGAGATATTGCATTCACCTGCAAATATTTGCTGCTGGATAAATCTCAGCTCACTCTCATCAGGAGTGGCAGTACTCCACAACACATTGCAGCCAAGAAAGGAAAAGTTAGCTTAATTCAGAGCACAATAAACTAATTAAATATTTTAATCATCAAAAGCATATAATGGCTGGTTGGAAGTTTTTTTTAGTGTGGATATTTGGTGTTTTTTTAAAGTGCATTATATAGTTAGTTAAGGATACAGCTTTTTTTTCTCAAGTATTTTAGGCTTTCAAGTTCATGAATATAGAGAGCTGATTATTAGCTTCTTTGTAGGTATTTTACCACAAGTGCATAGCAGACATCAGAAATAAGAGCATCACAGAGGAATTGGGCACACACCATAAAAGCTCAGAAGCAATTACACTTTCATTATATCGTCTCAAATCCACATAAAAAATACGTTAAGACATTTATATTTTAGATCAACAACCTTTCAGCAATAGTGAAAAATCATTACAGCTGGAGAAAAAGACAACAAGAAGATAAAAATGCACTAACATGGTGCTGGAGGACTTGGCCATTAAAGTAATGTCTTATGAAGAAACAGTTTATAAACAGTTTATAACAACATTTCATCTGTAACTGTTAAGCTGGAAAAAAGGCCTGTTTCCAAATGGATTCAACACATAAAAGGTATTATTCTTTTCCTTCTATTAGCTGGCTAGCTTTTTTCTCTGGAACTGTCTCCCAAAAATTTTAACATGTCCAAATGCAAGTCCTTGATACCTTACAAAGGAAAGTTTTCTTTCCTTGAATAGGGACAAAGGAGTGTATTGTTGAGATTTGTTATATACATACAATTACCTGCATTGTTACGGAGATTACAGAACAAAGGCACAACAGATTTACTTCCAGATCTTACAGCCTTGTCCTTTCCCATAATTATGCCTTAAAATTTTAGTTAACACAGTCACACTACCAGTATCTACCAGTGCTTTGCATGTGCTCAGAGATAGTTTCATTTTAAAATCGATGTGGCAATACATTTAATTTACCACTGATCATTCAAGTGAACGTTTGATTTAGTAATACCAGTAAAGTGAGGGGGTTTGTAGTTGGTGGTGAAGTCTTAAAACCAGTACCAGGTTAATTAGAATAACTGGCTAATCTATCAGTCACTTAAAAAAAATGCAAGATAAACTTTCACAACAATTTTCCCTTTTTTCATCTCAGAAATAGGATTTTGAACGCAGAGATATATTGAATTTAAAAAAACCCAAACACTTTTATTATGCAAATATTAATGCTGCTCCTTTATCTCATGTAAGAGTATGTCAGTCTCCCTTCCTCAGCTGTCAGATACAAAATCTATCGGAAACTCTGAGTTTAAAACACCAGGCCTGTGTCTGTGACAGTCCCAGTGTGCCAGCTGAGAAGGCCAGATCCTGACCTCAGAGCTGGGCTGCTCATTTCTCCCTGGTGCCCAGCTGCACAGAACTACAGGTGAATTCCCCTGAAAGAGTTATGTAAACTAAACCCAAGATAAAGAACTTCCCCTAAGAAAAGAGTTTCTTTTTTTTTTTTTTTTGTTGGTTTTTTTTTGGTTGAAGATACACATTTACAAAGACTGTGAGAAGGAAACTGTGGCTATGATTTCCATACTTCCCCTTTGCAAAACAAAAAAGTATAATTCCATAAAAGGTGAAACCATCAAAGACCTCAGGTAACCAGGCACAGCCTACTTTGCAAAAAAATCGTATCAGAATTGACCAAAACAATGACATTTTTACTGGTACTGAACTTCAGGCCTACTGTTAGAAGAAGGAGGTGACCCTGCAAGGAGATGAAAGGAACACTAGAATTTAGGAAGTATAATTCATGTAGTAGGAAAGTCATGGACCCACTTTCAGACTTGGTTATGAGTGGGCAAGGTGTCCAGCATCAAGAAGACTTTAGAATTCCCATATCTTCTTTCACTGGAGAGAAACAACTAAAGGAAACAGAATTTGATGATATAAAAGAAACCTACAAATTTATTGCTGTCCATTTTACTTCCCCATCGATTTGAGGTATTTGTAAGTACATGAAGTTCCTGCAGAACCAGAGATCATGATCACAAAAAGAAGAAAGCCCTGAACTCTCTTATTAACACAATAAAATTTTACATATGTAAATTTGATGGCCGCCACAGGCACCCATTTTTCCCGTTCACACTGTTTGTCATAACAAGTCACATTTTAATGTTTAAAAAGTACAGTGAAACCATGGTATGCCTAACACTGTAATAAAACCACTGGCAAGGCTGAGTCAATGTCTTTTCATGGTTCCACACTGCTACTTTCTGCTGATATGCAACTCCTTCACCTGCGTCCCAGAGGAGAATGGCAGAAGCTTCTCTCTTTGTCAGCCAAAACCACATCTTGGTCTCAGAGGTCATTTACCCCAAATCCCCGCCAGCACACAAAACTGGTTGCCTTTCCAATCAGGGCTTTTCTCCCTGTTCCAGCTGTCAGTGGTGGTGGAGGCCTCATCTATCGCTGGGTCCGGGCGGCTGCTCGAGGCCACTCAACGTTAGTCCGGGAGCGACCCTGGTTTCCCGGGGGCTGCCGCTCGCAGCTTCCCCAAACACAGGGTGTCCTCTGGCAGCTCTGTCAGTGCTGGCTCCTCTGTGAGAGAGAGAGCCCCGGGCTGATGGTGCGGGCTCAAGCGAGGATAAAGGCCAGAGAGAAGGGCTCTGGTGTGATTTCCAGCTCTTTTATTTCCCGGGGAGAGGCAGCAGGGAAGGCAGGAGAGGGTCCAGGGTCCGGGAGAGCTGAAGGCTTCAGGGACCAGGCAAAGGGCATGGGGAAAGCAGGGGATTTATCGGGATACAAGCAGGGGAGAGCAACCAGTTGGGGTACAGGGATTTACACGGAACCAATGGGGAACTGAACAGCCATGAAGCTTCCAGAACATAACCTTACACAGAACATGAAATAATGCCTTAATTAACCAATGAACTGAAACAACGTTGCAAGGGACACTGGGGGTGAGCCAGAAAGCTCACCCTGACAAGCAGTGTGGCTCAGACAGGGGCAACCTCGGGCTGAGTCCACCAGTCCTGAGCCTGTGGGGCTTTGACTTCTGCCACATACGCTGCCACACTCGTCCATTTCCACATGGACACTATTTACCATTCCAGCATCCTCCCTGCCCTTTCCACTTCAAAGCACAGAGACTACCTCGCACAAAGTCAAGCAGCAGGGCAAGTTTTGACAAATAAAGATGTGACCATTCTTACTATGAATTCAAACAGTAAGTAACAAGTCACCAGTCCTTAAGTTGATACAGACAGCAGACCAATGAAGCTAACCAAAATAAAGTCCCACCATTTTCCCCTTTGGCCTTCTCTATCATGACAGCTTTGGCAAAATTAAGTTCAAAGTTTTTCTGGGAATCAGTTGTCTGAGCCATTTTGGGCATGAGGACACCCTGGGAAAGAAAGGCAGGAAAAAGAAGCAAGCTCCCATTTACATGCAGGGACTACTATCGATACTGCAGGCTCAACAACTGCTACAGGGAGGTAGCAGGAAGCTTTCCCAGTCTGTGGTATTATACATTGGTCCCATGCTTTGCTGCATAAGTAAGCTGGCCTGCCTCAAAACTAAGCCATGGCCTGCTGCCCCATCCCTTGCAGCATCCTCCTGTCTTGCGAGTCAATGCAGCACTCACAAACCAATCCTCTGGCTGGCATCCTTTGCATGGAGCTCTCTTTTCTTGCAGAAACAGAGCTGGTAGAAAATATAATTTGAAAGTGAGGACTCAAAAGCAGGTATGTAGAAACAGACTTGCCAGCAGTGACCTTTTCATGTGTGTATATAAGAAAATAAACAAGGAAACTTATTAAAAATGCACTAACTTACTAGAATCCAAGTGCACAAGAGGAGATTAATGACAGAAAGCTTTGCCTAAACTCCACCATGATGGGGAATGCAGAAACAAGTCACCAGCATTCCTGTGTAAAAACACCCTCCAGAGCCATCTACCACTGCACAGACAAACCAACAGCAAGAAGAGCAAGATGTGTAACATCATAACCTGGACCAGGAGTCTTCTTACAGGGATGTAGAGCCCTTTTTTTTACCACCCACCTACCCAGACATCCACAAAGGACTCACCTAGACACACTCTCTTAAGAAAAAAAAAATCCTGCTGAACTAGCAAAACCAGAGGCTTTTAAATATGCATTTAAAGCCATGCCAAGCAATGACCCCTCAACGATCAAGGACAGGCTGGGTTCCCACAAAGCTGGTCTGTACAAACAATCCTCTTTGGGGAGCAATCCCATGCAGGCCAGGTTCAGCCCAACTGCTTGCAAGCTGGCAGACACCAAAAAAAAAAAAAAAACCACAGCTCTATCAAAATATTGCCAAAAGGAAGTAAGGAATTAATCTGAGAATGCACCTAATCACAGAGCCAGCTGTGTTGTAGATATAAATACACCAGCCTAACAAGGGAAAGCTCCCAGGCACTTATATCCCTCCACTCACCTGGGCTATGATGGGACACAGGGCGCCAGCACCTGGGGGCTCAGCAGACACACTCTCAGAGCCAGGACCACAAATCATCCTCACCCTTTCTCAAGCACCCACAGCCTCCGACACAGATAAACTAAGAGACTGCATCTGCTTACCAGCCCACAACAGACAGACTAATTTACAATAAAGGTCTGCACCTGGTGCTCAAGTCTTTTCTTGATGATTTTATAGTCACAGAAGCAAAAAGTTCTTACCCTCAGCGGGGAAAATCAGGGTGAAGTTCACACAAATTATTCCTTGCACTCAAACCCTGGCTCATTTGGTGCACAGTACACAGAAAACAGTACTACAGTATGTAGAGAGCATTCTCCTGCACACCACAAAGCCAAACCAATCAACCAAGAAACCATTAAGTCCTTCCAATAAACAAAACACCCAACCCAACACTTAAAGAAAACCCCCACATTCTCAACCCTAAAGTAGAAACCCAGATGCAGCAAACAACAAAAACTTTGCATGCATTAGGAACTTCCCAATGACATACTAGGTATTTCTTTTAGCTGTTCAGTTTGGTTAAAACTGTACAAAAGAATGAGAAAAGTCAGAAGTGTACCAAACAAACCGGAGGTACAAGAAGAATAGGAAAAGAACACCAAGAACAAGCAGATGGGCAGCACTGGAGAGAAGAGGACTTCTAAGCACTGGCTAGGAGAGTCTGAAGGTGATGCTTACAGGGGGCCCTTCTCCTCCTCAAAGCAGTGCTCATGGCAAACACAGCCTTAGCCCTCTGCCCCACACACACCAACTGGGTTTGAAGCACCATGTAAATCCCAGGTCAGTTACAGACCCCACAGGTCTGGGTACCACAGCAAACACCAACACCTCTCCTTCCTCCATTTAGAGCCACAATTTCTTCTTCTTCATAGGTGCAATTTCTTATGTTCTGAGGTGCAGTTAAAAACACAGTTACCTTTTCTCCTATTACATTTCCACAGGTGGAGGAAGGAAGAGGCTTTCCTATGAGAGCCTTGGTATCTCCACACAGAGCACAGAAGGGAAAGAGTGATGGTTGGACTGTGTGTTTCCTAATATCAAGAGGTTCTTTTCATTTCCTGATGATGGCAGGAAAATTAACTACATTCAGTGATATACCAACAACATTTAGGGAAAGATATGGACATATCTTCCCCTGCCTTTTCCACTGAATGCCCACAAAGGCCACAGAAGATAACTAAATGAGGCCATGAGTTTATAGATTCAGCTCTGGTTGGACCACATTTACATGTCCATTCTTTGCTGGATTACAGAAATACTTTTCCCACTTAATCTTGGATTTTCTCCTGGAATTTTGGATTAATAGCCCCAGGAGGCCTGTTTATGTGCAGATACATTTGGGAACAGCTGGAAAGAGAAAAGCCTTGGTACAGACTTCCAGAGCAGTGTATCATCTGTTTTGTTCCTCTCTTCCTGCATATGCCTGATCACTCTTTCCCCCACACTCTTTGCTTTCTAACACTTCATATCAGCACAAGCTCACCTACACTTCATTTTCTTCCCCTCCCCAGTTAAAGTCCTCCCCTGCACAGTCATCTCCTGCTGAGAATTAATTTCCTACTGATAGCTCCATTTAAGGCAAACTTCTCTTTCACTCTCCCGTTCCTACATAGCAATAGGCTCTCTCTGCTAGTGAAAATTCAACTAGCTCCTCCTTACAGTTCCAGCAACCTTTCATGATGTTCAAGGTACTATTTACATTTAAATTTTGGAGTCCAACTAAAAGCATCAGGCTAACAACCAGATGTGCAGCCACTGACTGTTTTAATAGTGTCTCTCACCTTTGCTCATAGTGAGAACCTTTCAAACAGGCAAGTAAATTCATGATATAGGCTTTGTACCTACAAACATCCAAGTCTCCAAACACTCTAACACTGTCAAAACGCTCACTCTATGATACACTGTAATTCTAGTGGAAAGAAGGAAATGCATAAATTAAAATTATATCGATTATGCCCTACACAATGGACAACCATCGATTTTAAAACAGCAGCAATTTCACTCATATTTAGAAACTCCAACCAAAAAAAATTACATGCCATGAAAATTCTCAACAAAGACTCGCATGTAGCTCACATAATTGAGGAAGTACTAATAATAGCGTGGCTGTTTGCACAGACAACATTTCCACTGTGGGCCTGAATTCTGATCTCAAATACGCAGAAGAAGATATTTTGTTGTGTGTTGCTGGCCAGAGACTCAAAGTATTGGAAACCATGTGAGTGTACTGCAATGTGCAGCCAGGCTATGCCGCTAAGGAAGCGCTGGGCACATCCATGCCACGCTGGAAACAAAGCCTCCATTGAGTACGGCAGGAGGTGCTTGTGTTGCGGGGCTTTGTAAAGAACATAAAGAAGCTCAGGAAATTAACCTGTGTTGCAGTTTTAAACAAAAACGAAAGCCCTTGCATTTCAGCACCAACCATCAATCATCACATAAAAATAACCTGTCCTGACAGAAGAGAAGTGTATTTCTAAGCTCCTCCAACAAACCCCGTTCGCAGCTACAGCTTCCCCTTCTGCTCTGTGCTGCAGAGGCTCAGGCCTGCTCAGGTCTCCAGCTCAGCAACACTCATACCTGTGTTTTTCATAGTGACCATTAAAGGTTTTACCCCAGAAGCTCATGCACAGTAGCAGCAAGGGAGCCTGGCATTTCCCAAGCCTTATTCTTTTGAAAACCTCTAGATGAGCTGTCTGTAGACTTGTCAAAGTAGCTGCAAAATATTTTTGTTAAATGGTACTTACTATTAACTTTTTCTTGCATGTGCTGAAGATTACCCAGAATAATTTCACAAACTAAAATTCAGATTGCTATACAGGAGAAGAAATCAACAAGGATGATTAATAATGGTCAATATATAGCAGAAATTATCTCACATGCAACATAGACACATGGCAAGCTCACATTTGAGATAAGATGGTTCTTCATTTAAACTCCTCAGTTGGAAATTCATACCAGTAATTAAGTCATAATCCTATATAATCAACTCACACCGTATCAGTAGCTCTGTGCATGGAATAAGCTGTGAGAACAAGCTATTAGGTTCACATAAAAGGCATTTATAATTCTAAGCACCAAACCAAGCACACAGAGAGTGTCTGCTGCTCTTTTAGTAGGAGATGTTAGCTGTCACATCACTATGATCACTCTCAATAAAAAACACACGACAAGGTTTGTTTTTTAATGACTCCAACCTTGCCCACTGTTCATCAAAAATAAGCGAGATGCTTATCCTTGAGTAAAAGACACCACAGAAAGATCATGTGCCCATCACACCAGTCAGGAGCTGCCATGACACAGCCGTTCCACAGCCCCGGCTGCTCCCCACTCCTTGTGTGTGTTTGGGCCCACAATGGTGTCAGTGTAAGGAGCACTGTCCCCTCTGTGACCCCACAGTCCTCTGAAAGGCAACAGAGAGGCCAGACCCAGCCGAGAGCAACTTCCACCCCACTCGCCGCCTTTCCACTCAAGGGCCGGCCAGGAGACTGGAGACAAGGGGCAGTAGTTCTCCACTGGCAGCACACATAGTCCAGCTCAGGCCACATGCCCGACAGTCCTGCCAGCTGCTGGCATCTTCCTACACCAGCTAAATACCTCCCCAGGCAGTCCAGGCCGTGTCCCTGTACTTCAGCACATGCCACACCACAAACGACACCGCCCAACTCCAACATCTGCCTGAACCTGTGCAGAGAACCCAACACAAAGAGCAAAACTGTACCCTATTAGAAAACATCCTGATTTTCAGAGGGCAAGAGCATGTGAACAGCCTCAGAATGGGCAACAAGACTATTGTGCTTAAAGCATTGCCTCCAAGAAAGGCTTTATTCTGCATCCTTACTGCTTATGCGCTATATAACCATGACCTTTTCACTTATGAGTTACCCCACCCTACCTGCCCTAAGTGGCCAGAATGAAATTTAGTCATTTCAAATGAGTGGATGATGTGCAGAATCACACCGTCAGCGAGGACTTGGTTTACATCCTATTCCTCTAAGGAAAAAATCCCAAGGGACCTTTCTTCCCACCTCTCTCTGTAATACAAGCAAGTGCTCCTAGCCTTCAGGGCACCACCAGCTGCTGATCAACACTAGTTAAGAAACCTGGTGAACTGAGACTTCCTTGCATCAGCCCTCACAGGTGCCATTAAGTCACAACTGAGACTTTTATCTTCTAAATTTTCAATAATGACACCATGAGCTGCAGAGCTCCCACCTAAAATAATGAGCCACACCAAAAGCTGCAGATCTGACCTGTGTCCTGTAGCACATTGATGGGAGTTCTGGTAACATCAGGGAATGACAAGACCTACTCAAGGGTCTGCAGCTGGGTCCCAAGATGACGAACGCATAAATATAATGACATGTAATTGAGGAGAGGGTTCACTTTTTTTAGTATTATGATTAATCATACCAGACACCAATTAAGAGCCTGACTTAGAGAACACTAGAGATCATTAAGTCAGAAGACCTCATACCCAGCTTAAGAAGAAAAACTAAACAATAGAGGTCATGATAGGCAGACTCCTGCAAGGCTATACCCAAGGACACTCCAGGCCTGCTCTGAGTTTATCCAAAATGCTGGTGGTGTACTTCAATTCCCAATTCAGTTTTAGCTCTTATTCTGAAGCAACTTTTAAACCTAGGCTTGGTACAACAAACAGAGATGGAATGGCAAACCGCCGCAAGGTCCCCCAAACTAAAACAGACACAAAACAAGGAAGCAAAGGTTTACAACAATCATTGGCTGCAGTCTCAAGCTGGTGAAAATGTAAGGTAAAGAAAAAGTAGTCAAAAATGTAAGGCAGCAGTACAGTTCTGCTCTACAGCTCTCAGGCAGATATGTCACCATAGATTACTGAGTACCTTGGTCCATATCAACACACATTCACACTTCTGTAGCAGAAACCACTGAGGCAGAGAGACCAAGCGGGTACATCCAGAAGCAAAAGTTCAGCCAGCCCCAAAACATCAGAGTTCACAGCAGTCACGAAGCATTCGTACGGCAACACTAACAACACTATCAGCTGAGGAAAGCAGGGGATGAGAGTCTATGCCAGCACGCTATGAGTGGATCACCTGGCAAACGATTCTGATTTACATCACTGAAAGGTGTTCTTGGAAGAACATCCTGCAACACACGTGGGAACACAGCGGGGCCCTTAACCCCAGCGTGCTGGCCAAGGCCGCCTGCTGATCTGCTGCCCTGCACCGCCGGGGCTGCTCCCTCCGCACCAGGGCAGGATTTCCCCGCGGAAACTCCACGCTGATCCTGAAGGCTGTAATCCAGCGGGTGATGGGCACCACCGGCACGGGCAGTGCGCAAATACCCTATTACAAATTAACCAGCAGCGACACGAGGAGGGCAGGCTACAACACCGGGGAGACGGGAGCCGTCCCCGTTGTACCCAGGGCAGCTTTCACCCAGGTAAACAAGCGGGGCAGCCTCACACCCCGAAAGCAGCCACGCGGCTGCACCGCGGGCTCAAAGCCCGGCACAGCCCCCGCCGCGGCCGGGCGGGGCTCGGACCCCCGGGGG
>VZRZ01004798.1:242549-276371 GCA_013398175.1 Climacteris rufus | reverse complement strand
CCCGCGCCGCCGCCGGCCGGAGGCGAGCGCTGCGCTGGCCGCGGCCACACACGGCCCCGGGCGGGGGAAGGGGCGGCCGAGCCCGGCCGAGGGCATCGCGCGTTTGCCGCAGGCAGGGGCTCTGCTTGTTGCACCCTTCATCATCCCCGCGCAGTCCCCCAAGAGTCCCGTCCCGCTCCAGACACTGGTTTGGACATGTTTTATCCGTGTCATCAAAAGGGACGTGACATCATCAAACGCAATCACTTTTATAACCTTAACTTACTTCCCAGGCTCAGTGAAGTGTTTCACATTTCATTCATCTTGGATAAGGGAAAAGGAGACCGTTTACAGAGCGTATCTTTAATTACAGAAACACTGGCAGTTCTCATTTTCTCAGAAGTTTTGAACTCACATGTTTGTAATTTGCCTGTCTTTTCTGAGCCCTCAAAACATATGCATAGCATTACGGAAGCAACTATTTCCACAGCAGTTCATGGGAAAACTCACAAGAATAAGGACATCGGGGTTGTTCAGCCTGGAAAAGGGCAGACTCGAGGGAGACCATATTGCAGCCTTTCAATACTTAAAGGGAGCTTGTAAGAAAGATGAGGACAGACTTTTTAGCAGGACCTGTTGCAATAGGACAAGTCGTAATTGTTTTAAACTAAAAGATGGTCAATTCAAACCAGATATAAGGAAGAAAAGTTTTACAGGGAGGGTGGTGAATCACTGGAACAGGTTGCCCAAAGCAGCTGTAGATGTACCATCCCTGGAGACATTAAAGGGCACGTTGGGTGGGGCTCTGAGCAATTTCTTGTAGTTGGAGATGTTCCTGCTTATCACAGGAGAGTTGGACTAGATCAACTTTAAAGGTCCCTTTGAACCCAAACTATTATATGAGTCTATAAGGGTACACACATACTGTGTTTGAGGCTTACAGCTGGAGTTAGACAGCATAGAGGTATCCCTTCATATCAATAAAATTTGTAGGAAATCGATAAGTACTTTAGAAAAGGGGTTTTTTTAATGTTATAGAGTATTCAAATGAGACAATAAATACTATACAAAAAGCATTGATAAAATTTTTTACACTTTCCATTCAATGCAAAGCACCTGAGAATTGTTTTCCAGCTGAAAACTCCTCCTGGTAAACCACACACCTGACAGATGTCTCACTGGCTGCAGTGAAGCTGCACACATCACTTCTGCAGATCAAACCCTACCATTTGTAAATTTTAGCTCTGACTCATAGAACAAATGCCCTGTAGCTGCTCCCTGTGTCTGGGCAGACCCCCAGTGAGTCTAAGTTGCCAAACTGCAGCTTCTGGCCAGGCTGGGTTCCATTGTCTGGGTTGCACCCAAAGTACAACAGCTACACTTGAGCAGGGACAGTTGGTCATCCTTGGCTCCAGCCCAGTGGGAACAACATGGCTTTTTTAATTGCATACCTTTTCAGTACAAAAACCTACCAACTAATCCGGTTGCCCTTGAAATTCAGTGGGATTCTCTCCACTGATGTAAGCAGTAATGGCAGCCAGCCCCGAAGGAGAAAATTAAATAATAATTTAAAAAAATAAATTAAAAATGCACTGAGAAAGTGAGAAGTGGAATTTGGACCTGTTAAAATTTTAAGTATCTCCAAGCTGCTCTTGCCATCTCCATGCTCTAGACATGCCTGGACTCTCAAGTTCACTGATTCTTCTTTCTTTAAGAGGCCACAGAACCCAATTTAGAAGCAAGAGGTATTGTATTTCTTAGGCTATGTTAATTCCTTGCTCCTGAGAGCAACTGGGCAGCTACATCACTATTACAGGGAGCTGAACTCCTTTCACCACACCACATTTTGTCTGGATCTGGTATAACTGGTGGGGCTTTTCACATATAAGCTACATGGAATCTGTAATTAATTACTTTCTCATTAACACTTGTGGCTAAGTGTATGCCATATGACTATTTGTGTGTCAAGTACCTGAACCAGGAAGCCTATGAAGTTCTGGGACACAGTCTGATTTCTGGAGCAACCAAAATAATAGAGAACTGCATTGAACTGGCACACAGAGAACACAGGAGCTTTGTTGCTGTTTTGGGGTACCTCTCTGACTGACTGTTACTAGACTAACTCCTTTCCAGAAACATTTCTTGGGTTTTGGAAGTACCCTATCAGGGACTCTGTCTATGAAGATTCACAGACATCTGAATAGACTCAGACAGATATGCTGAAAGTGGCGACAAAAAGGGAAAAAAAAGTGCCAAGAAACATCAGGCACTAAAAAGTGTAATTGTTTTGTAACATAAAACAGAATTGCAATTTCTGTTTGATTCATTGGGAAAAAAAAAAAAGAAAACAACTGGTAGCAATCAAACTTTTTATTTTTATGTACAGATTCTGATGAAATGTTTCTCTTCTTCAGACCATTTAAAATTCTGGGAGGAGTGTTCCAAAAAAGCTTTTCTGATTAGATTTTGAGAACTCCATGGAGAAAGAATCACACATGTACCTGATTGCTTCCTTCAATCAATGCCTCTGCCCTTTATAGCAACTCTGGTTCACTGCTACCCATGCACACCTCAGGGAAGAGATGGATCTCAAAGAGCTGTGATTTATGCCAGAGCTGGAGCCTTCACATGTTGAAAATGGAAAAGATAAATTGAAAGCCAAAATTTTTAAAGTTCTTCCAAGTGTTAATTGTTCAGCAGCAATAACAGTCACAACACAAACAATTTCCTAGGAATTAGAGGCTCAAGGTTGCATTTCAGGCCATAGGCTCTTCACAACTTGTTATTAACCTGCTGAAAATTCCCTGAATTACAACTGCTATTGCCTAATTGTTTCTATAGGTGAGTTTTGTTTATTCTACAGGGTTTTATTAAAGCTGTATGTGTGACAGGCTTATGAAACCAAGTAGGTGTCGCTGCCAAGCTAAAGCTTCTACTTTTTAACTTGCTGGAAGTTAATTTGTGCATCTGAGTCATAAAACCTCTTCAAAAGGAAGTGTCAGAAAGAAGTGATTCCACATCCTTATGATCAAGTTTTTGAACAAGATATCTAAGTTTAAAAGTCTCTTTGGGCCCCTGCACACAAATCCAGGAAGAACATGCAGGCATGTTACTTATGGGTGCTCTAGTTTACACCATAAGGAATACTACTAACTCTCTGAGCAGAAAGGGAAGACTGCAAAAATATAGTGACACAAAGCTGTCCAATTTGGAGCAATTATTCTGGCTGGTAATATTTGTCTTTCACTGATACTGCCAATAGAATATGGTTTAAAAAAGGAAAAAAATCAATGTGGCTATATTTAACTGCATACCACAACATGCAGTTATATATATCTATGTGATATATGATCACAATAGTGTATTCTCATCAGTTATTCCCAGTTTCATTCATCAGCTCAATGTGCAGTGTCAGCCAGAAGCAGCGTCAAATTGTTGAGCATCGACAGGAAGGGAGTTGAGAACGATGCAGAGAGTGTGGTTTAGCCAATGCGCAAAACTCAGGTGCACCCACATCCTGACTGATGCTCACCACTGCTCTCAGCATCGCAAGAGGCACAAAAGGGACTGGGGGAAGGTACCGAGAAGGAAAGATCAAGTGATGTGGATGATGATGCAGCTGTCTCATCCAGGGAGCCTTAAAAAGCTGAGAGTTTTCAATTAAGAGCAGAGAAGGCTCCCTGTAAAAAGGATGAATGAAAAACTTGTTTACTAAATCTGATTTAACAGTTATAATAAAGTGCTTTCATACATAGCAGGCAATGAGCTTGTGGAACATGTAGTCACAGCAGGTTTTAAAAGCAAACAGTATGAGCAGTTCCAAAAAGAGGGTAGACAAATTAATGGACAATATGTCCATAAACAGGGAGAAGGCAGAGATGAGTCTGTAACACTTGGATGCTGTGAATGGTACTCAGATAGCAGTCAGGTTTGTTTGTGATTCCTGAACAGAATCTCCTAATTGACACTGCTGGAGACAGGATGTGGGTTGGATGGGTTCATCACTGACTGGGCAAGTAGTGCATTTCTTGGCTGCTACAGCAGACACGTTCAAAACAGCACAAAGCGTAAGCATATATAAGAAACAAATGTATTAGCATTTGGCTTGCTACGTCAGCAAGACAGGCAAAATGTAACAGTGTATGTTAGTCTTGTCATTCACAGAGGAGGAAGTGCTCTGTACTATGATTTCAGACTGAGGTCCAAGAGGTGCCGTGGCTTTGCTTACCCTTGCAAGTCCTCAGATTCAGACATTATGGGACCTTTGTGACTCACACAGAATGTCAAATGAACTTCTCTCAAGTCCATCATTGCTCAATGCCTTGGAGCTACAGGAGCCTAAAGCGTTCTCTGTGGTTGAGATTGCTCTAACTCTTATTTACACCACTTCTAACCTTAGAGGGGTCCTCCAGGCTTCCATGTACCACTGAATCCAGAGAGGAGTCTTTTGGGAACAGCTCTCAAGTAGAACTACAAGTCCATTTTACATTGCAACAGAGGAACATCACACTAACCTCACCAGCAGCTTGGGTGAAAAAGCAGAAAGTGGCTGAGTGCCTCACCTGTGAATGGTCCTACCATCATGAGTGATGCAGAAAGGTTTCAGATGTTGGGTGTGGCTTTAACCTGGTTTCTGCTGCTACAAGCTCTCTAGAGCCTATAGCTGCAGGGGGTACTGGTTGGGGACTGCTATGTAGTATTTTAACTCCTAAACAGTACCTCCCCCCCCCACCATTCCTCGCAAGGAATTGAGCTGCTGACAGAGCCATCTTTCAGATGGAGCGTAAATCAGACAGGCTATTCAAAGAAAACCTGTTACTTCTTCCAATGAAAAGGAAGTTTACTTGAGTTCTGATCAGGCCAGGTTTGGGATGGTTTCATTTTGACTGAGGGGAAGAAGACAGTTTTTCTTGTGGTGGGGGCTAGCAAAGAAAAACTGAAAGAAAACTTTTGTGTTCTTTTTTATTTTTGCACAACTTTCAGAAAGAATTCAAAGTGCAGATACTGAAAATGACTTTTTGGAACTGGGTAACACCTTCAATTTCTTACATTCACTCAGTGGTCAGCCTCCTTTGTGTGGGAAGGCAGGTGACTGGGAGGATATCTTTCACATAACAACTGAAGGGAAAATATGCATTAAAACCCCACAGATGAGCACGTTCCAAAGCACTGAGTCAGCTGCCCTGGCAGCCAAGAGGGCCAGCCTTGTCCTGGGGTGCCTCAGGCACAGCATGGCCAGCCTGTCAAGGGAGGTGAGGTCAAATGAGGTGATTGTCCTGCTGTGCTCTGCACTGGTGCAGCCTCACCTCGAGTCCTGTGTGCGCTTCTGGGTGCTGCAATATAAGAAAGATATAAAAGTATTAGAAGGCATCTAAAGAAGGGCTATGAAGATGGCGAAGGGCCTGGAGGGGAAGCTGTGTGAGGAGCAGCTGAGGTCACTCAGCTTGTTCAGCCTGCAGAAGAGGCCTCATTGTGGTCTACAACTTCCTTGTTAGGGGAAGAGGAGGGGCAGGCACTGATCTCGTCTCTGTGGTGACAGTGACAGGACCCGAGGGAATGGCCTAAGCTGTGTCAGGGGAAGCTTAGGTTGAATATCAGGAAAAGGTTCTTCCCCCAGAGGGTGGTTGGGCACTGGAACAGCACCAACCCTGACAGAGTTCAAGAGGCATTTGGACAATGCTATCAGGCATCTGGAGTGATTTTTGGACTTCTCCTGTTCAGGGCCAGGAATTGGACTTCAGTGATCCTGGGGTGGGTCCCTTCCAACTCAAGATATTCTATGATTCTACAGCACCTGAGCTACTTCTAACACAACAGAACATATTTTAAATTACTCAAGTTCAAGCAGACACCAGCCTTTTAAACAGGTCATCTTCTACACAGGAATGAATGGACTCTGTTCCAGTATAGAAGAAATCATGGTCCTATAGCCTATCTCACAAATGCAAAGTCCCATATAATCACTAGGCTTCAGTCAAGAGTAATGTCACGGATTGCAGAGGTCTCTAGCACAATAAATACAATCAGACTTCTCAGACTCGCAGAAAGAGCAAGAGGAAAGCCATGCTCAGTATAGGCAGTCCCTGTACTACCACCAAAGGGCACAGCCATAGCTCAGCTGCCCCACACAGGAGGCAGAACTCTGAGGTGGCACATAGAGCCAGGAAGCAGTGACTGGCAGGATTCTGGGAAATACCAGAAGCTGGCAGCCTGTGTAGCTGGCAGAAACATTTCCCCTTCTCCACCTGCCAACTTTTTTGTCCTTGTCTCCAAGCTCACTAAAGAAATGCATAGATGCTTCTCAGCATATAAAGCTTCAGTGGAATCACTTTCAATTACTATTTAAGTCCCATAAATGACACCATGTAATCCAAATGAAATAACACCAAGCTAATTTCTAAATTTGGTACTACAAAACATTACAACAGCTGAGTCTGCCCTCGTGAATGAGTGAAATCACCTGTCTCCTGTAAACCAGCAGGTGTGTGCATGACTGGGAATCTCTCTCAAGAGCATTAGGAAAGGGAGTGGCTGGATACCTTATGCTGTCCAGAAGTCCCATTTGCCATGATCTCCTACAACACATCCTGCCACTTTTAAGAACTGAAACATTAAGAAACTTGTCAGAAAAACTATGGTTGTGACACCACTTGTGAAAATACTGATGCTTAAACGGCACCAAGATTTCCACATCACTGTCATTCTAGAGCCACAAATGACTGCTGAAATCCCAAGGTGACAGATATCCATTAAAAAAGGAAATTATTAAAAGGTTAAAAATTAAATGTATTGAAATTCTTTGACAAAATGACTAAGCCTCCTTTTCCCCTTTCTTCTGACATTACAAATTGGGGCAGAGGGCAGCACAGTTTGAATGCTGGACTTTTATTATCTGTAGCTTATTCCCCTCCAAATAAATTATAATGTGGAGAAATGATGCAGAAGTGCAGGTGTCTTCAAAGTGTGATGGATGTCAACTGTATCAGGAAAGAACTGTTTATGGATATCCTAGGAGAGTAATTAACATCTTCAGGGTCATTTAACTTTTGGTCCATTGCAGAGATTGCCTCTAAAATATAGGCACACCATCACTTAGCTCATTTTAGGCTCATTTAACACATGGTACTGAAGTATGAACTATTTTCATGGCAATCTACATTTGGTAATACCATAAAAGTGGGAGCAGCAGTTTTTTGAGCAATAAAACTACTGGCTGGGATACAACTGACCTGTTTTACACATAACCAGTATTTTTCTGCACAAACACCTGCTTTAAGGTAAATGTCTCTTCCTTTTTACAAAGGTATGCAAAAAAAATGACAGGAAGCAAAAAGGAAGAGGTGAGACGGAATCCCTGAAATGCTTGTATCCAGCACCCTACATCAGCAAGATACCCTAAGGCTTCTCTTGGTAGATATTAGGTCCTATTTACTGTGCTCAAACCACTGTCATTGAATTGGGATGGTTTCAAGCAACTTGGCAGAAACCCTTAGCAACTGAGCTGAAACAGCAAGATGGCAAGAAGGCTAGGAAGACATCTCCCTGGGAAGAAAACAAAAGCCAACATCAAAAAATTACCAGTTCACATCCCAGCTATCATGGCTGAACTCCCTGGCTCTGAATTTGCATCCCAGTGCTTGCAATTCTAATGCCTGGTGGTGTGCTCTGATGGTTGTTCATTTACTTGTCCTGTCTGACTGGAAATTATGTTTTGGCAACAGCCTGCTATTTACTGTGGCATCACAGCCCTAAACATTCTTTAAGACATGCTGAGGCTTAGCTGGCCTTTCAACTCTCAGTGAGCGCCAAATGCCTAACTTGATACACCCTTTTCAAAAATACCAGATTCTGGGTTTTGGTAACATTTTTTAAAATATCTATTTTTAAAACTAACTCCCTTCTATCTATCACTTGAACAGCCAGTGCTGTTTAGCCTACTAATTGATGCTACTGGGAAATGCTCTTAAACTAATGTTCACTAAACTCTAGTAAGAGAAATTATAAACTATGCACCAAATAATGAAGTATTGTTATTGCTGTTCCCCGTGTTCTTCTTGCAGACCAGCAGATTGCTTTTAGGATTATTGCTTTCTGTGTGCCATGCTTCTACCTGCAATTCCTCAGTTAAATAGGCTGTTCTGAACAGTACTTCTGCTGTCCAAGAAAGCAAGAGTCCAAAAGGCAAGGAAGCAACATCCACAACTAACAATCTCTGTGGAAGGTACAGATCCTTTTAAAAACTGATGGATTAGATTCAATCTGCTTCAATAGGCACTCACCAGCAATAGTCCAAGTTAATTTTATAGCTGACAGCTTAAAAGGTTGGATGAATAATCTGTTCTCTTAAAAGGGAAAACTTCCATTTTGTGAAAGATCCTGAACTTCCCAAAGTGCATCTATACAGATATAAGCTGTTGAAGTAGCTTTACAGGATACGAAAACAAGGAATCCTTTGTTGCTTTCTGTACTTGTCCTCCTTACTCATTGCTGCAGAGCAGAGTAACTCGAAAGCACACTAGTGCAGAAGGGCAGTGGCTCTGTGGACTACATCCTCTGCCAGGGGTGATGTGGCTTTGCTCTCTTTTAGTCCCCATGAGGGCCTCCCTAAGGAGCTGTACCTGTCACTTCTGTTGCTGGTTGAGAGATTAAGCACGTAACTCCTTTCACATATATACACTATATGTGGTTCTACAGCAGTATAGTTGCTCAAATTAACTGTGTCACTGCAAAACCAGTTATTTTCAGCAAGACAGGGGCTAGGGAGAGTGAAAACAGGAAGAGAATGGGTTGAGGGGAAACAGATACCAAAGGCATGGCAGAAAATTACTGCCTCATTGCTCCACGAAATTCATACCTCCAGGTGACACCAAATCAAGGAAATAAAGACTTAAAGCAGCTGATCAGAAATAAACTGTCCAGAACATGAAATCAGGAGGTCAAAAGCAAGGAAACATTGAAACTAGGGTTTTTTTCTTGTCGAAGCAGCATTGCTCTTGCTGCTGCACCATCAGCCTAAGTAGAGGTAGGACTCAGTTTGTGTCTGCAAGCACTGCAGGAGAGGCCATAAACACATTGCATGGGGTTTCTGTCAGACTATGCTGTCATCTTCAACAAAGCAGGCAGTGCTGAAGCTTTCTGCTGGGACTAAGCTCTTCACTCTCAGTCACTGGCTTCTTTGTGCTAATGCACTCCAAGAGTGACACTGAATGACAGATACAGAGGAAAAATCATTGTCATGAGAGTACTCACCATGCCCATCTGCTACAATGATGTGCCCAGCCTTGCCTGGGTCCCAGGCAGGTGGGTGTCTTGCAGTTTCAGAGCAGTGTGTCCTTTTGAAAAAACACTAATCCCTGTAGCTCAGGAAACCGGGAGATAATGGAGGATGTGCTTATGCTTCTTAGCGATTATCAGAGGGAATTCTAATGGAGTATTTTCAAAATTAATTCATTTCCTATATCCAGCATACCTAATTAATCTAGGGAATAAAACTGATTAAGTTTCTCTTCTAGAAAGCATATTTTTTCTTCACCAGAACTTGATCTGGCTTTTACTATTATTATATGGCTTGGTGAGATAAATACAACCCAATTTAAATGATTTGTTGCAGCATCAATCTTACCTAGTCTATAAGCCAGTTCTGATTCTACAAGGAGTATGTATCTCCAGGATGCAGCAAGTCTTTGTCTAAAGATAGAAGATTCAAAGTCAAAGTTAAAACCATGAATATGTTGACCTAAGTAACCAAGAGATTCTGATTAACTAACAAAATTGTATTTGCTGCTCTCCTTCTTGAGAGGTCCTTAGGTTTTGACTTGTCCAGGTCTTGAGATGCAGAAAGATTAATTTTGAGTGCTGTGTGCATGCTCATTAGAAGTTTTGAATTTCTAAACAAGCTTTATGGATAAGAGAGATAATTTAGACTTTTCTTTAGAGAATTGAAGGTTCCATGCAGTAACTCCTTCCCTTTCTTGCATGAACTGACCTTTCTGGTGTGTGTCACTGGAGCTTGGTGCTGGATGAAAGCATGGGCTGAGGTAGAGGTTAAGACAGGCACAGGCAAAAGAATGGCAAGGACTTTAGCAGAGAAACAGAAGAGGTGAGGAATTTATTTAGCAGTCCCTGGTGGTGCTATTCCTTTCTAGAGAATAGTTGCCAAGTAGAGTCCCTAATTTCTCTGAGCCCTCCTTTTCTGGACACATAAGACTGCCATACATGCCCTATTACTTCTATAATTCATTTAACCACAAATGTGGGCCATGTTCCTTCTTGGTATCTCACTAGCTACAGAACTTATTTTGGCCATGTCAGCTTTACTGCCTCATCTAGGCCCTGGCAGAATAAGGTGGAAGACAGCTGTTAGCCAAGATACCCTTGCCCTCAGGATGCCTTGCCAGACCCCATTCCCTCCCCAGACATCAGCAGGGAGGCACAATGTATTTTTTAAGGGACATCTATTGACTAGCAAAGCTAGTAAGGAAGTAGCAGCCGACTAAATGCAATGCAAAGTCTGATCTTGCTTCCATCCAACTATAAATAATTGCAGTCATCTCAATTTCTCTGATTTAATTTCACTTTGACTACAGCAGTACCACCTTTAACAGTGTGACTGCCAACCTCATGATAGTAGTTTTTTCCTTGCAGAAGGACTTGCATTTGCGTCACAAGCAGGAAAAACTCCAAGCTTTTATTTAATATGAAATATGGTTGGATCCTGGAAAATTATCCAAAAACTCCCTAAGGGATCATAACCCAGAAGGTGGGAGGGGGCAAAGCAGGCTAAGAACACATGATTTATCATCTTCTCGTGATCTTTGAGCACCTAGTGGTGCCAGAAAGAAAATCTGGGGTTTGAGGAGCTTTTGACACTTTAGAAGTCACAGACATTCATTCAGTCCCTTGTCATCTTTAGCTTGGGTTGCAAATTGACGTTCCAGATGCACATGGTAAAGAAGGAGCACCTTGAATCCTTGAGTTCCTGCCACTGCTAAAGCTGTTCAGTGCCTGAAATTCTGATCCCAAAGGCCTGGCCTGGCCAGACAGCACTGTTGGGACAAGGAAATTCTGCCCAGGTGCTTTTAATTACCAGGAAAGTAGTTTTCCAGAAATAGCTTGCTGGCTGTTTGCCAGATCTATTTCTTCCGACAGGAAGAGCAAAATGTAAACATGCAGCACTTCATAACAGACCACAGAAATCCCTCTCCAAGTGGAGCAGGACTCTGGAAAGTCTATGCTATCCTCTTGTCTCCTAACCCTGGGCTACCTCATAAGCAGAATTATCCCACGCACCTTAGCAGATTGCCACAGGGAGACTGGGAGAGCTCCCTCACGCTGCAGGAGACGTTGCAGTGCTGGAGAATCCGCTGGCTCTTGGTTCAGAAACATTGCTTGGGAGAGCAGATCTAACGGCACTGCTGCCCTGCAAACATTTATAAAGCCCTGGGTACTGCCCAAAGAGACCAGTCCCACCAATGGCAAAACTGGGCTCACCTGAAACTGGTTGAGAACAAAGGGTGCTCTCATTTAGTTCTTTTTTCTTTCAGCATTTATTTCTTCTTGAAAGCTACTAATATGACTGTTGTCAGCTTTTCCTGAACTTCAGAACTACTCTGAAGTTATATGGCAGTGTGCTAACTGGTGATACAGGTGTAGTGGTACCTCATGGTATCTCATATGTCATAACATCTTCAAAGGCAGCTCTTTAGGGAGTATTTCACCTTCCCTTTCCTTGATCTGTGCCTGGGGATGTCTTATAGGAGGCAGACCCCTAGGAAAAGTGTCTCCTGATCACTCTAAGCATATGGGGAGGCCAGAAAGCTTGTTTTCTGGGTTCTGCCACCTATGCATAACACACTGGCAGGAAGAAGATGAGACAGAGAACTTTACAGTGAATAAATAGAGCTTCACTCTTTGCAGTAACTGCCAGGCAGCTCATGGCTCCAATTCTCCCTTTCCATCCTTGTTCCCTGCCGGCACAGCATCTGTGCTGAGTCTTTCAGCATTGAAAGTTCCCTATTTCTGGAACCATTAGCCAAACTACATGACAGGAGATACATTCTTATTAGTGCTCTAGTTTCTAGTTTGGCAATTTTTGGAAGACATCCAGAGGACATGTTAAAGGATGAGGAAATGTCATGGTTTGATTACTCAGATATTACTCTTAATTCCAGTGGTGCCTTGGGATTATCAGGAGTAAAGTTTCTTTGCTGGTAAGTGCTACACAAATATGTAGGATAACATTTGCAATGAAGAGATGATGGATAGAAGAGGAGACACAGATAAGGGAAGTTTTTTAAAGATGGCACAGTAAGAAATTAAGTAGCTTGCCCAAGATTGAAGAAAGAGATCGTGTCAGAGCCATAAACTGAGACTGTCTGCTGATTCATAAAACACAAGTTCACCCATCTGAATTTTTTCCCATTGCATAAATACCAAGGAGCTCAACTGAGATATAACACACACAAGTAGCTTAAATGTAACTGAACTCAGTAAACAGAGGGTGGTTTCATTAGCTTAAAGAAAGGAAGACTGTCATCATACAGAGGGTGAAAAACAAATTACTTATTTTCAAGGAAGGCATTGGCTGGGCAGTGTCACTTTTGTGCTTGGTTCCAACAGGGACATGACTCAGTAGTGCTGATACTGTGATGCTGCTGTTGCTCTCCCTTGCACTTCTGACTTCCTTGCTTTGGGCAGTTTTTGCAACTGCACCCTTCTGCCACAGGTCTTCAGCAAATTCAAAGTCTCCATAGCCTGTCAGGTCAGGAGGGAGCTATGTGAAAATAGCACTATCTGCCACATGAACAATGCCAAGGGAGACTTCCAGCTAAATGAAGTCCTTGCAATACAGAGTAAAGAGAGGATGGAAGAGGGCATCAGGAATTGCGGTGCAGAGCACTGCAGATTGAATTGGGAATTTCTCCTCTGGAGACCAGCTGTGAAAAAAACCACCAAGGATCATCTTGCTTCCTATTCACAAGAGGTCAAGCAAGGCAGAGAGTTGGCGTCAGCCCCAGCCAGCTGAGATTAGCAAGAATTAGCAAAATTCCAGTGTCCATAAGTAACCTTTATAAAAATTAAGACCCTTATATGGCACCAAATAATGCAAAGGAGAGCTTCCCAGGAGGACTGAGGAAACATCAGCGCTGTCCCCTGGGCAAACAAGCAGCTAATTCAGTCACTTCAGAGATCTGATGCTTTCCAGGGAGACTCTGGGAATTGAAGGGGTGGTGTGACAGAGGATGGTAAAGAAAGAATCAAAGCTGGAGCAGAGGGTCCCACTGTGTAGGAAAAAAGCTCCAGTTGGCCAGAGTCTGACTGTTTGCCCTGTCAGCCTCTGATGTGGCAGAGTTCTCTCAGCTCTCTAACTTGCATCATTTAACCAGCTCGTTGAAGACAATGGGTCTGCATCTGGGCTTGAAGTATTCCACACAAACTAAACGCTCTACTGCACTGCTGTCTTGAAGGGCTTCCCAAAAACAAAAGAATGAGCCTCTCTGACATTGCCTGCACTAGATCTTTTTCTAAACATTTCCCACCAGTCCACATTAGCTGTTACAGAGAGATAGCAACAATGTGGACTCTTGAGCAATGCAGACTTTGAATTCGCATATTGAAAGCCTGAGTCGGTGAGGAAAGATTTTTAGAAGGCCTAAATGCATTAGGAGCTTAGCTAGCATTGATTTGCACGTTCTAGAAAGAAAATCTTCACCTCAGAATCCATATATAAGTTTCTAGAAAAGTAATTTGATTTTCAAATTAGCACCTGTTCTCATCTCCAATGGGACTTGCATGTGTCCAGAACTTATGAAAAAGCAATATATTCCTCTGTAGGAGGTCAAACCTAAACATTTATTAACATAACCTTAGACACCCACATTTGTTAAATGTTGACCTTCCTCTAAAACATTATTTTGCTAACTGATTTTTCTTATTATCCAAAAGTTGTTCATGCAGTTCTATTTAATAGGATGGGTATGAAATAGGCCACATCCAAACTGTGGAAATGGGTGAATTCACACTTAGTAGGTTGGGTGTGAAAATGAAGACTTACGTTAAAACAAACCTCAAAAAAAACTATTGAAAATTTGAGTCTGTTCGCATGCTTCCTGCAATTTGTCTTTTTGTAAAATGGCTTCTTGCATGAGGAAAAATTTACATGCTTAGTTTTTGAATATTGTCCAATGAAAATTTCTGAAGGTTATTTTTTTCCATTTGAGAACAGAAACATGTCCGCTCCGTGGTCCCCTGCCCACAGCTGTTAAAAGATATGTAAAAGCACAGAAAGGAGCCCAACCCAAAACAGTAGTTATTAAACTTCCCCCTTCCTCTTATTTTGCAATAACAATTCAGAAAAATGCACAGTTAACTTTTCATCATGAAAACTATTCTCATCTAAGTTGCTAATACACCCATAGTACTGATAAGCTAAGAATATTTCCTGATTTTTTATTATTTCCACTATTTATTTCCATGCCAAGCAGAAGTGTGTTCTCTACCCACTTTGAAATTCATACCCAAGGATACATTACCTGTAGAAAGGCAGATTTTAGGAGGTTCTTTTTTTTCTCTATCTCATGCTTTTGCTGGTTATAGAAAGTTCAAGTATCTGATCACTCAGAGCGCTCTGAAAAAACTTTTATTAGTAACAACCGAGACTAATAGGCCAAGGCAGCACATAAACATAAGTTTCTTCTTTTAACATCAAGATTCCTGAACAAAGGGATCTATTAATCTTCTAAACTGCAATGCAGAGCACTCAGCTTTCTGTGTGTTGCATACAAAAGCTTCTGTAACTTCCCACCAGGAGAATGATGCCAGACTGGCTCCATAAAGCACCCTAAAAATGGTTTGAGCTCTTGTGAAAACTGGAAATTACATGGCTATTCTTAAGGCTCTTATAAATATTACTAGTATTCTCTTATTAATAGGCTGCTAAGAAAATTCTGTATTGTTTTCCTCTGTGAGTTTTTACTGAAGTAGCACTCTGCAGGTCCTTACTACATAAGCACACTTTGATAGTGGCAGGAAGATTTTGAGCACAGACACCCACACCACTTGCTATAGGATGCCGAGAGGACCTCCATGAGTGGGAGCTCTGTTTCTGCTCAACTCTGCTGCCCTTCAGTCTCATGAGCATTGCTGGTGTTGGTCTTGCTCAAGAAAACTGTCCAGCAGCCACCAGTTGACTCTCTACATTTAAGCACAAAGTGGTGAGCCAGCCTTGCTCTCCCAGGGACTGTGGTGTGCCATCTCAGGCCCGTGTTGCTTGGGATTTGCCAAGATGGGCAGCACTGGCCACACTGGATCTCAAACAGGTGAGTAAGTGACAGCTCTGCTACCGTGGCAGGTGCTTGTGTCCTGCAGCATGTGAGGCCTGAGAGACAGTATCAAATCTCCTGTTAGCCTGATATCCTATAAATGACAATGGCCAGTAGCAGCAGCCTCGGGAATAAAAGGAGACGAGAATAACACCATGTTAAACATTGTAGCAGTGGTTTCCCAGGGTCTTGCCAGCAGGTTTTCCGTAGCATTTGCAACTCAGGGTTCTAGCATGTGAAAATATAGAAGTCTGTAGTGCATCTACATGGTTAGACTCTGAAATTGTTACTTGTCTGTGTAAAAGAACACAGTTCACCAAGAACCACAAAACAGAGATTTTTCTTCAAAAGTTAAATCAGACTTTTAGATACTAGAATCATTTGATATATCCCTGTGAGATTTTACAGAAAAAGAAACTGAAGAGCCAGAAAGAAGGAATTTACCAGCCTGCCCTGATCTTATATTCCCTTCTCTGCACCCCATCCATTTGACACTGTTGAGCTGAACTGGTATCAATAATACAATAAACTGCAAACTGGGTGAGGTTCTGCCAGTAGTACATGTCTTAGCTAAACCGTTTCCAGAGGAACAAGAGGAAGGACTAGGAAGACCTTTGTAAAGTGCACAAGTATATCAATGCTTTTATGGCCTGGTTACTGGAAGCCCTACACATGTTTCAGTTGATAAGGCAATCACAAGGTTTTCATTCTCATCTGAATAAGAATATTTAATCTTTGCAGCATGAAGTCCCATGTGCTAAATTAAATTTCCTGCCAGCTCAGCAAACAGTTTTGCTACTTTGAACTGCATTGTACATTATTTCCTTTCATCACAGGATGCATTCTCTCTGAGCATCAACAGCCACGAGGGAAAAGACCAGTCTGCTCCAGCACAAGCATCAATATGCTGTGGTATTCAGATCCACCATCCACCCAGCAGGGTGAGATACAGATGACTGAATACAGGTACCTGGAGTGGGGGCAAGGATGTCTGAATTAGCCACTGCAAGGTACTAGAAGTGTCCATGGAGATAAAAGGCTGCTTGGTTGGCCCAGCACAGCTCATCTAACACAAGCAGCTGGGCAGACACCATCATAGAAGTGCCTCTTTCTCTGCACTGGTTTTCAAGGATGTCTGGAGAGTTAGCTCAGGTGTAGACAGCCACATAGCAAATCTCTGTGATCAGGAAGGATCTGACTTTGAGCTCCCCCTCACTTCTAGCTAATAGAAGTCTTTGCCACAGTAGGTTTGGGGAGGCTTCTCTATTGCCCCTACTGCAGCTCACTCATCTATGAGCAGGTTTCAAAACGCTTCATGACTGTCAGGCAAATTTTGCAACCTCATTCAAGAGTTGCCTAAAAACCTAAAGCAGAGAAAGCTAGTTATATTTTTCTTTCAAGGGAAGAGAAGGAAGAGGGGGAGAAACTAATGGCATTATTGCAAAAGCAGAAGTGTTTTTTTCACACCATAGATTGTCAATAAATTTAAAACATTGCCTCTTGGTAAAGTTCAACAAATATTTGTGCTGGTTTTGTAACAGTTTCATCTGGTTTAATTCTTTGTTAAACTTTCCTTATTTACATTTTTACTATGTAAGAGTGGGTAGCAGTTGTGATTCTGAAGATTTTAAACAAACAGAATGGATGCTACAGTACAAAGCAAAATGGAGACTGGGAGAACAATACACAGTGAAAAAATGTGTTAGGGAACAGAAATTCGGTTGCCTTTTGGTTAGCTCTATTCACCGTTCAGTCCCTTCCCAGCTTTTCTTGCATCATTTGGAGTTTCATAGCATTTTAGAGATTTGCTGACATGGGTTCAAAAATACAGGGGTTTGGGCTATTAAAATCAAACTCAAAAATGCACTTTCCTTTGTTATACCAGTGAAATGTCACAGGAAGATGAGTTTGACCTACAAACCTCAATTTCTCAGTATCTCAAACACTAGCCTTAATTGACCAGAGTAACTGAACATATCTGAAGAAAAGCTTCATTTGCTGTAAGAAGGAATTAAATGTGTATAAACAGACACTAGGTTTTGGCAGACTATTCTCTTTCCTAATCCTCAGTATTTCCCCAATTACTATACAGCCCAATCATTCTACATACGTTGTTTTTATTAACACTATAAGAGGCCATCTGTCTGCAAATACCCAGTCAAATAATAGAAACCAACACAAGAATAATCAAATTAAGCTACTGACAGATCGAAAAGATTTGTGTGCAGAATAAATATTTACTTTTTAGGCACTTCAATATCATTCTGGGATTTTTCCAAGCATTTATCATTTCAGGGTGGCAGGGAACTGTAACAATTCTTTCTCCACCCACTTCAAGAATTTTTACTTTCAATCACCAAAGATGATGTAACATGAGGCCTTTCCAATCTGCATCATGTTATCATATCCCCATTAATGAGCATGCTGTGATTGTTACAAACTCAGAGAAAGAAAACCCAGCACATTTTGATCCCCAAATTTTTGACTCTTAGAGGTGTCTCATCTAAAAGATCAGTTCCTCTACAAAACTTTGGCTGCAAAAATGTGCAGGTCCTCTGAATGGATCCCCTCAATCAGTGTAGATGGATTTGGTCTGGTAATCTAAACTAAAATACTTGGATTAATTGAACAGTTTATGTTGAGCACTCTCCCACCAGGCAGCTTTTCCAACCATTCTGCCCCCAGCCTACAGAGCATTGTGACCCATATGACACAAGTTGCTATATTTTCTAGCACTGGCCAGTGTTGTTCTATGCAGTGTCCACGTTCTCCATCCTCTTCTTTCTTGTCTCCAATGGGAATATTGAATGGGACAAACACCGCTGATTTCAGACTGAAGCTCTTAAAGGAAGTATCTATGCAAATTGTTGTGTTTAAAAAGAAAATTTGAAATAGTTTCTTCTTCCAGGCAACAAGTGACAGGATGAGAGGAAATGACCTTGAGCTTTGCCAGGGGAAATTTAGATTGGATATTAGGAAAAATTTATTCACCAAAAGGGTTATCAAGCACCAGACCAGACTGTGCAGGGGAGTGGTTGAGTCACCATCCCTGGAAATGTTCAAAAAACACGTGGATGTGGCACTTGGGAACCTGGTTTAGTGGTGAACCATGGCTGGGTTAACCACAGTTGAACTTATGATATTACGGTTCTTTTCCAACCTTGATAACTCTGATATTGTGCCATTACTCTCTTCCATCCAAAGCTTCCAAGGGGACAGAAGAAATTGAAAAGATGAGCTCAGAGCTTGCAGTCTGTCTCTGAGCAATGAACATAACAAAATGCATGCAAGTGTGGAAGAGAGTGCTTTCTCTTCATGTTCAAGAGTCTAAGAAATAACAGTGATCCTGGTGTGTAGTTATTTTTCAGCTACTCCTCAGCTTCCGTGTTTCTCTCACCCTGATGCCTGAGAGAGAGGAACACTCACTTACCTTACAAAAGGAATATGCTGGTAGTCTCAGTGCCTTCCAGGGAGGGTTGTTGCTGCACAGGCAGCTGTACAGCTGTGTACTTCTATTTTGCCACATGTAGAGTAGAGCTCCATGCCTGTCACTGGGGCAGTTACTTGTGTCTGGCCCTGATGCTGGAAGTTAAACCTCCAGAAATGTTGCAGGCACATAGAATTTGCTCTGTTACTTTGATTTTCACCAACTTGCCTCAGAACTGAATTTGCCTCAGTGGCCATAATGATCCTAACCTGTAATTGTGGGGTTTAAATAAAGTGTCAAAATATATTGCAAGCTGCTGAGCACAATGAAAGCCAATTTAATATGATGAAGAAAGATCTAAAGAGTTTTATCAAAGTGGACTAAATTGCCTCTTGAATGATTATCTCTGCTTGAATAGAGATGCTTTAAATAAAAGCTTGTTTTCTTAGAAAACCTTGCTTTCAAAATATGTTTCTGGTTCTTAAAAAATTGCAATTGCAGCAGGAATATATTTGTTCATATCTTACACTATAGAGTTATGATATACTGAGAACAACGACCACAGTAACTAAGAAGGTACACATACAGCAGGTTTGTGTAATTTTAAAAAAATTACACAAATGTTTGCAATATGATCTGAAGTATTATCATTACTGCTTAGGGAACTAGAACTTTTCACCAGGGATAACTACATCTGCCAAAAATCTATTATGTAATGCTGGGAAAAAAAAAAAAGAGGGAGAGGAAAAAAAACCCCACTCTGCATCTCCTCACGGTCCCTGGAGTATCTATCCAGACCAGATGTTAGGAGGGCAGGATGTGCTTGTTACAGCCTGCTGCACAACAAATGACACAAGGATTATGCTTCTTGCAATAGGGTAAGTGCAGAGGTGTCAGAAATGCTGGGGTACTCATGCTCATGGAAAGCAATGGGGAGGAAGAATCTCCTGTGCTTAATTGTAGGTCTCACCTTCAGAAGATGAGTGACCCGTTTGTGGCTGTGATGTTCGGTAAAGCAACTCCTCTGTTTTTGTGCCTCAGCCACCCCTGTGACAGCTTAAACAACTGTGCATCATTTGGAATCTTGTTAAAAATTGACTCATTAATTTTAAAATCACAATCACATTAGTAGATATTAGTTATTCTATGTTGCTGTACAATAATATAGTTGTTATAAACTATATTTGTGTCTGCTTTGCAGATAAAAAATAAAGTGCATTTGGAAAACTGTTCTCCAACTACAAAAACTCCACTAATAAAACATATTCCACTTCCTGCTTAAGCTATACTGTTCTAAGGCACTTACCACCCACGTAGCTCAGTAGAGTGAAGGCACTGAACTTCAGAGCTCAGAGAGAGACCAGCAATAAAAAACACTCCTCTGCTGTTAAAGCCACACACCATTTTGCTGGGCCTGAGAAAAGGATGGACAAGTAGCAGGAGAGTTAATGTCAGGAAATAATAATAACACTAATACTTCACTAATTACTCTTTTCCTCTGCACTCGATCAAAAGTGAGATTAGTACTGCAACAAACCAAAAAATAAACCCCCAAAATTTATGTTAAGAATAAGAGGATACATCTGTTTCCTGCCTTAGAGAGATCTGCTCACCCCTGCCATCAGAATAGCTACACCAAGATGCAAAGTTCCAAAGATTAAAGCTGAGGGCCACTATTTTTACTCAGAGGAGCTCAAGAATATGCGTAAGAGTAGTTTATTATGTCATCTCTGCCTCTGACAATGCAGAAGTACTGCCAAATGGGGAAACTCCTAATTGTGAAAAGCTCCTTTGAGTGAATGCAAGTAGGATATTAAGGAAGTATCTGTCCCAAAAGAGTTCTTTATGCCATTTCTGGAAGTCAAAAAGATGAGCTTACCATGGATTTAACTAAGCGCAGCACTGACATTTGGCTTTAGCAGGACTTTGTCAGAATGTCCAATGTGTCTCAGTTTCTACAGTAGAAAATCTTTTCAGTATTTTAGATCTGGAAAAAGAGACATTTTGAAAATGGATGTCTTAATTTAATTTTTCTTTTACATACCTCCAGTTTTGGCCTGTTGGCAAGATTTCTTAAGAGATGAAAAATTGCAAAAACTATCAGAGTGGGAATACCTAGTCACACTGAGAACTTATAACCATCTGTTACTGGTTACTCATGAGTGGTTGGAGTCCCCTTTGTGCTAAGCACTTCATGTATGCATAGCAAATGAGGAAGTGTCTGCCCCAAATAGCTCAGAACAGACAGAGCTAAGATTTGCCCAAGATTGCAAGATGTACATGGCAGAATTGGGAAATGAGCCCAGGTTCTCTCATTTCAAATCCAATTCAAATTCATCGTTCTATCTGAAATGGATTGGAAGATGTCCTATGTCTGTAGGGAAAAAAGGTCTGCATCACTGACAAATATGCACAGGGTTTTAGTAGTCTGTGGCTAAATACAGCAGGATGTCCCAATGCTGTGAAGGAAAAGGCTAAATTATTAAGGTGAATGAAGGTGGAGGCACTGATACTGCCTATACTGTTCGGAGTGACAGCAGCAGAAGTAATCCCTTTGTTTTACACACACTTCTCTCCCTGTGAAGCCTCCTGTCCTAGAGGAAATAACGGTGTGGGTTTTGTCATCCTTTTACTCCCTTCCCTAATACGAGCCAAAACTTTGTTATTCTAGCAACTTCCTGTCTTTAAAATGCCTGAACCAGGTTTCTACAAAACAGAAGAAACCTTTGGAACTCTTTTGAGTTGTCTTGTTTGAGTTTTGGTAGTTTTTTGGCCAATATCTCAGGATCTGATTAGGCAGAGATCTGAGCAGGGAAGAAGATGGGGGAAAAATATCCCTGTTCAAATAAACAGCCTGTTCCTGCCCAAAAGATCTGCTAATCTCACAGAATCTTTGCTGGAGATCTCCATAACATCTTGAACCATTAACATGCATCTCCTGGTGCTACTGCACTCCTAACTTACACATTCAATCAGATGGAACAAATCCCAGCCCAGGTTTATGCCTGGATTACTGTAGATATGCCCCATCCCTGGAAGTGTTCAAGGCCAGGTTGAATGAAGTTCTGAGCAACCTGGTCTAATGGAAGGTGTCCCTACCCATGGCAGGGGGCTTGGAATGAGATGAACTTGAAGGTCCCTTCCAACCCAAACCACTCTTTGATGCTATTGGAGCCTCAGAGCCTGGGAAGTGCATAAGGTCCAGAGAATCAGAGTGCAGGATTTGCATGTATTGGTGCAGCGATTCCTTCTGCAGCAGGCAAACAGCTGGATCTGTTGTGTGCCCGGGGAGACAGGTCTGTGTTTGTCCTACTGATCTGCAATCAGGTCTGTTTCTCAAAATGCTTCCATACAGGAACAGAGGAGGTCATAACTACTACTGCAGGCCAGGCGCTGTGGTGGTGACCATGCTCTATGCTGTGTCTGCCTTAATGTTGTATCACCACCAATTCCAGAGCTCAGGAAGTCCTCACACAGAGCTCTTTTACCCCAGCTTTGCAAGGCATTAGTTTTTGGAACCAAAAGGCTCTTAATTGTAATGTAAATGAAGAACCATGGAAGGTAGTGCCGGGGTTTTGACAGCATGATTCATAGCGGTTACTTGTGTCCTTTCCATGGAAGCGATATAATTAGGGAAAGCACAGTCAGACCGGGTTTGTCTTGCAGAAGGAGACAGAACTGCAGTGATGAAGCACATAACAGAGCAATAGAAAATCAGCCCTCCTCCACAGTTCATGCAGCACTCATCATGTCATCTCTGAACTATTATACAGTGTATTTTGAATAACCCATTACATATATGCCTGAAATAAAACATAGGAATCTTAACATTACATTGATTGGATTTTGTAAGCAGTTAACTCATAAATCCTCTTAATGAAACAAATGCATGCAAGCTGAAGATTGAGGTTGGGGTTAGGATTTTTTCTTTTAAAGTCACCACTGCCAAATTTTAACTGTAAGGGAAGGTGTTATATGTGCAGTTTCTAATGTTACTGCTCAGCCCGCAATGAGATTACAGTATTGTTAAAATGAAGGAATTCCTGTTCCGTGGTGTTGTTTTTGGCTGATCCTGTATTGTGAGTTAACTTCATGTGATGTATTTTCTAAAGAACAAATTTCCTTCAATTCATCAGCAGAAGTTCAAGCTGCTCTGCTAAGAGTTTGTGACTTTTTTTTGGAAGTAGTTATGAACTCACCAATGCAAAGTTAAGAGATTGTTGAGAACACTCCCTTGGGAATGACGTTTCTAATTTTTCTTTATCCTTCATCTTTTGTTTATACTCTTTTCCCTTTCAAGGCTATATCTTTCCAGCCCAGAAAAAGGGTTGTGTGGAGCTTTTGACACAATCCTAGAGAGCTGCAGAAGAACCCAGAGCAGAGAAGAACATTCTAATTAACTTCTAAAATGGAGGCCTTGAGAAATAGGGATTCAAGCACAAACCTGCAGTCTGTTCCTGGCTCTCTCATAGACTCATTGGATAATCATAGTGCATTGATTACAGTGAGGTACTTCAGAGCCAACCATAAAGGTAACCAACAAATTATCAGTGGTGTAATTGGTGCAGAACCAGCAAGTCACTTGTGGAATTATCTCTCAACAAAAATAGGTTTGTGTTCCTATGCTTCACAAAGGGCAGAAGCAGCCAACACAGAGTAAAATTGGAATGAGCTCTTTGACATAGTCATCTGGATCATGACAAGAGTATGCCATTATTTCATCAGTGGGAAGAGGTATGTGATTGTAGGTAACATAACTAAGTCATCAGTCTTGGTAATTACAGGTAAGAAACCACTATACTCAGCCAAGCAGTGGAGAAAAATGGATTAAAATAATATGGTGTCAATAAGAAAAAGTAGTTACAAAATCTTTTGCTTTCAAAGCAAAAAGAGAATGTTTGCTCTTTATTTTTCTTTGACGATCTTTCTATTTTATATAAATGGACCATTTTGAAAAATTCTAATTAGCTCACTTAATAAAAATGCTTGTCTAAGCCTCTTCAAATCCATTGAGAAAGGCAGAGAGGACTAAAGATGAAAAAAATGAAAACCATGAATGAATGACCTTGTCCTGAACATATAGTCCTGTTCAAACATACATTTTCCTTAACAAGTGCAGTAAACTGAAGCTTTGAATTGGATATGGAAAAAATATTCCCCCAGAAAAGTAAAATTTAGCTCAGCCGTGAAAGCTGCTCTCTTTAATGTGGCAACAACAGGAATACAAGAGCTTCACATTCCCCTTTTATATGTTTAACCTTTGACAAAAAGGTTAAACACTTTCCTCACAACTGACTCACATCAGGAAACGCAAGAACTCCACTCTCCAGATGAGCCTGGCTAGCTGAAAATGCAATGTCAGCATCCAAGTGCATTAAGACAAGGATTCCTTGTGCAGTTGCTAGTGCTGCTACAGGGGCAGGAAGTCGGTCAGCAAGAGGGTCTTTTACAGACAGGAGAGAGATGAAAAGGTGACAGGAACAATAAGGAAGTTCAGGGTGGAGGAAGAATTAGCTCCAATTACAAACATCTCACTGAGATCTATTTTAAACACATTGATGTATTAAAATCCCCTAGCAACATAGCAGGAAAGTTTACAAAACATTAAGTGCAATATCTATGAAAGCTTTCCGTCTTTTCCATTCTTTATCTTACAGATATTTTAGGGCTGGATTCTCATCTGGTGTCAATATGCCTAATTGCCATCATTTGGCTGATGAATGTAAGCTCAAATTTGACTGGATGTGCTGGTTAATTCATTGGAGGACTGGTGGCCAAGCTCATGAACCATAGCAGCTCCAAAGTGAATCAAATCTGCAAGTACTTTGTAGGTCAAAAATTCAGGGTTGGGACCAGATATTGCCATTGATTCTTAGTGCCCTCACTGGCTAGAGATGTCCAACAGGATAAATACAGGCCCTGGGAGGTGGGGCAGAGTTGCCTGTGGAGTGCTGCAGGAAATTAGGAAGTGCTGAGCACTGACATCTTCCCAGGATAAAGCATAAAGAAATGATCAGAGGTAAGTCCAAGGGTAACTCCTCACCTTATCTTAGTATTTGGAGGGGTCACCTGCACAGGTAAGAGTGTACCTGCAGACCCAGCACAGGATGACCCAGGATGCAGTTCCTCCACCTACAATATGCTGGGGCATGGGAAGAGAAGGGAAATTGTTGAGAACATGGAAGACAGCATCTGGAAGTAAGGTCTGCCTGCATCCATGGGCAGAGCATGTCTGGTATGACAGCCAGACAACAGAGATCCTGAAAGGGTCTTGGCAGGGGTAGATGGTGTTACTCCACTTCCCCATGCTCTGTGACGGAAGGCAGAATGGAGGATATGAAGAACCAAGCACTCTTTTCAGGAGCAGATCCTCTGAGATGACCCCTGAGGTTACCACCTGCCCCAACTTCATCTCTCTGCTCCAGCCCCCACTGTCTTGTTCAGCCTTCTTCCTTCTATATCTCGATTTGACTCATTCTTCTCTGGCTGAAGGAAAACCCACTAGTAAAAGTGATAGGGTTCCAGGACTTTTTGTTCTTTCAGGCTTCCTAGCTGCTCCACTTTTCCCTGCAACAACCAGCCCACTCCACTGCCCTGCTCACCACTCTCATGACATCATATGGCCTCATGCAACCTGTGCTTTCAGTGGTGATGGCACACAGGGGAACATTACTCCTTGCCTGAAGCCTGCAGTTTAGGGCAGAAGGCTGAGCTGGCACCTCTGCTTGGACTAGGACACAAAAGCACTTGAACAGCACAGTGTGAGGAGCTTAGGAAACAGTTGTGGCCAAGTTCCCAGTTCCCTTCTGCACACTGAGGCAATTGTGAAACTTTGCAGCACAGCACGGGTTGGTGTCCCAGTGTTGCCCAAAAGCACTCTCTCCAAGACAATGTGCAGAGAGGATGTGAGGGAGAGGCCATTCCAGAACCCTCTTGACTCAAAAGGAACAGAATTGCTTGTCACAGCAGCACAGACCCCTTCAGCCAAGTTGGTGTGGATGCAGGATTCACAGCATATTAGACCATGGAAATGGAGCCTTCTCTGGATCGAGCCTACAAAGATGTGATCCTAAACCATGAAATGAAATTATAAACTAAAATCTGAACTGTAGGCGTCACCTGTCCAGCATATCTAGAGAGTGACCATGTTCTACTACCAGCTGTCCTGAAGATCTATCTCCTCCTTCCATCATCATCTGTGCAATATAGCAAAGAGTAAATCCTAGCTCTGGACTTCTCCCACAATCAAGAACAAACTCACTTTAAGGGAAGCAGAAACTGGCTCTTGACTGGTGATTCAATGTCCCTCCAGCACCAAAGCCATATAAATGAGAAGGAACTTTCCTGCATTTGAAGAGTATTCAAAGAAGGGGAGTTTTCTTGGACACTGGGACAAAGAGGGAGAAAAGGTATTGCAAATACACTGATGTGCAGCCCCTGCTGTATTGCACAGTGCTAACAGGGGACACAGCCACTACCTCAGTGTCTCCCAGCAGACCCATCCCTGCAGTAAACTACAGGGTTGTACTGCCATGACAAATGGCACCGAGCACAGTCGCAACCACCATGTTCCAAAATCATCAGACACCCAGGCTCCAACGTTTTGATATCGACTCTGCCCATCCTGCCGGTCTCACAAGAAGCTTTTTGAGCCAAATACTTTACACCAAGCCCACAGCATCTGCTACAGGAATTGTCATAGTAACGACGCTGTTTCCTGCAGCTTGGTATGCGATGCAGCAGGCACCAGGTGGCGGTATCATTACGAGATTAGCACGACATTACAAAATCATGTTGAGGTAGAAACGTTAAAATTGTTACCAAGACACTTTCATACATCATTATTGATCCAAAATGAAATTTTTATCACTCTCTAGCAACTGCCTGATTTGTCATGCACTAACTTTCTGATCCTCAGAAACAGGATAGATTTGACCTTTAAAAGACCAAAAGGGAGCTTACGTTGGTGTGGGATAACTGACAGCTTTCAGCAGGAGTTTGAGACAGATATTGAGTGGGTTTGCTCATGTTTTTGTGTGCACAAGCACATGTGTATGTTTCAAAGAGTCGGAATAACTTGTGAATGGGCAGAATGAACTCCTGCCCTGCTCTCAGAACTGACAGGCATTGTGCATCACTGTACTTTGCAACAATTCTCCACTGGGGGAGAAAGGGGGGGAAAGGAGTGGGTAGAACAGTCATGTAAGGGCTGACTCAGTGAACAAATGCTCATTTAGTGGAACAAGCAGAAGAAAGTAATAAGGCAGTAAGGAACATCCCATCTTGCTGGCTGGAATAGCTGGCAGCAAGCACTCAGACCTGCAGCACTAAAGGGCTCTCCAATTCAGGATCAGGAGCAAACAGACCTCAGGCCTGTTTCTCCTCTCATCAAGAGTAGCAGATTAAAGTCAGCAGAGCTATTCTGACATACATTCCCATATCTGGATGCCAGATGGGAAATAAGTAACACATTTTTAAGAGTGAGAGTGACTAACCATTGGAACAGAGTAGCAGGGGAAGCAGCAGATTCTCTGTTTCTGAGCCCAAACTGGATGCCTGCTTTGTGCAGGCTGTGTTTTAGGGAGACACACAAAGCTCATTGTGGGGACAGCCGTCTAAGGTCTGTGATTAGAGAACATGCTATTCAATCTAGCTCTTAATTTTATTAATCTGTAGCAGTCCAGAGTAAATAAAATTACCGGCCCCTCATAATTACTTCCCAATTGAGTGCATAAACCAAGCTTCTGGTGTAAATACTTGCACTGCAGGATTCAAAGATCATTTTTTCATAACTCATCTACTGGTATAATCATATAATCTGAAATTCACATTAGCTCATCTAAACTGGTTATAATACAAGTAAACCACCACCTTCCTATTTTTTTGGAATGAGTATCTTTGCTCTGTGTTGTGAATTTGGATAAGCAAGATCAAGCCTAATTTACAGACAAAAATCAGTGACCCAAACACTTCTGTTTTACTATTGCCTTTCTGTTGGATAATCCCACTTAAGACTCCAGCCAGCTTTCAGTACATGGACAAAAATTGTTCAGGTAGAATTTGACTCTGTCTGCAATAAAGTACAACTTTGAAAGTTCAAAATAAATAATAGTAACAGCAAAGATTCAATTGCACATCAGCTCTTCCAGATGGCAAAACCCGTGAGGTAGCTAAAAATAATTTCTTATCAAAAAGATATATAATTGTCTCCAAACAACTAATGCACTTTGTAAATGTTTGTCCTCAGACACACACATTTCGCTCTAATGAACTGCAGTACAAGAATATCCCATGAAGATGGGTTCATGCTACTTACACTGGCTGTTGGCAAAACTGGTTCAGGAAACTTCATCAGCTGAGTTTTGTAACAAGTTGTAGATGAACCAGCTTTTGATAAATGGGCTAAGTTGTGCCTACACTTTGATTCCTTTTAACAACAATGAACATGCCAACAGCCATAACATTTTGCACTGGTTCCATTAATTCTGATGGTCTGGTGCATAAAAGTAGTAAAATATATCTCTAAACTCTGATATTTTATTCTTGATGTTTCATTATTATTCATTCAGTATTCATTGCAAGGCATCTCATCTTGATTAATACAGTGGCTATTCATGTGGATTTCCCTTTACTTCAATTAAATCTGCATTGTAATTCACAACTGGCATAACTAATTGAAATAATGCTTCCTTTTTCAACCACATCATCTATTCATTACAAAAGTATCTAACAGTCTTATTGTCTGCTCCTTAGGAAGTTGCATGAAAATAATAGATCAGAACTGTTTCTTGAAATAAAAGATAAAAAGCTTATTTTCTTCTGTCATTTAAATATATAGAGGGATATGAATATTTGTGAATTTCCCATACACATGTGCCTATCTCCAAGCCTCACTGCACATAAAAAAAACTATTCTGCTCAGAAAGGAGTGGTCCAGAACAGTCCCAAGACACCTTACTGGACTGTGCGCAAGAGAACACAGCACTTTGTGTCTGTCCATTCACAAGCTCCATTTCCAATCACCATGACATTCTGCCCTCTCTGTACAACAGCTGCAGCTATCTGGGATCTCTGCTGCCTTCTGCCTTCAGAGTTCAGCATAAAAGACAGCTGCTTTACTGCTCCCAGGCAGAGAAGCCTGAACTCCCAAAGGACTGACTGCAGTAGAACAGGCCAAAACACTGCTCTCCACCACCATAGGACCCAGCCTGTCAGTGCTGGAGTTCAGGTAAAGCTGACTCCTTCCAAAACCTCAGCTTTGGGTCCCAAGGTATTAGTGCTTTTTCAATTTTTGAGATCAGACATAGATCCACAGAATCGATGCCATTCAGGGATTAAGTCACATGCCATAGTCAATATGGTGAATGAGCCTACTTTTGGTCCCTGTTTTACATTATGCTGCAGAAAGTGGACCCTTCTGTTCTCCTAATTTCGGATCCTGCCTGCACATTTGTAGTCTCTTGGGTCATTGCCCCTTTTCTTGAACAGTGGGGTTTGTTCTGCTTCAAACAATAAACCAAACTAAGCAGTTCCTCACAGTACTTTTCCAGTTTTACCATCTCCTTCCTTTACATTGAACAGGATTTTAAAACTTTGCTCCAAACCCATTTTTGACACACTCCTGCACTGCACCAAATTTAAAAGGTACATTTTCTGGGGTAGATACTCATACCCTTTTCAGTTACTGGTATGCTTTGTAAAGCACAAACAACAGCCAGCTATTTCAGCAGAGCCCAGATTAAGCTGTGTTTTCCTGGAAAAATATATTACCAAGCAGTAACAAACACAGCTGTTTGGTTTTTGTTTTGGGTCAGGTGGTAGGAGATCTGAAATTAATTCAATCTCTGAGATTCAAATTCTGAATGAGAATAAAGAATATGAAAATCTACCACTTGGGAAATTATAGTATATGTTCATTTTTCACTGCCTCTCTTTTAGAAACAAATTCTACTTCCTTTTACACCAATGTAATTTCACAGCAATAGCACTGGTGGTGATCTTGCACTGAAGTATACCCTTGCATATCAAATCAGGGGATGGCCCTCCATCCAAAGGTGAAAGGCATTGTATAAAAAATGCTGATTACTTATTAACAGTGGAGTGCTGCAGGGTTATTACCAGCTGAGCTAATACATGTTTTCAAATTCTTGAGTATCATTTGCTAACAAAGCCTTTAAATGTGTTTTGAGATACAAGTTGAAAAAATGGAAATCCTGAAAAAAGTATGCATTGGTTCTCCTCTCTACTCTGAGAAATTTCTTCAAAATCCAAGAGAAAGGCAGTGTCCTGCTCTGTATCCCCCCTAGGTGCATGACTATGGGCTAGCCAGCTGTGTGATCTCATAGACAAACCTCTGGCCTGAGGATCCCAGCAGCCAGACCCTACTGCCCCCCTGCCATGACCTGCCCTTCTCCTACTCTGTTGTTGATCTCTCCATTCTGCTTTCTGTGCCTTCCTTCAAGCTAGGAAGGTACCAGTCTCAGGGGCAGTCTTGAAAATAAGTCTTGTGAGGGACTGAACAAAGCCTGTGTTGAAACACCTCACTAGGACTGATAAATGTACACTTTTTGGGCATGGTCTATTTGGCCAGGGCTTGCCTCCAGAAGCCATGGCTGAGCTTGAGCTTTGCTGGCAAAGCCCCTTGCACATACTTGTCACAAAAGGACTAAAGGAGTTTCTGTGAAAACAATGATACATCGGGGAGCCTTCCTCCCCATGCCTCCAGCCAAATACTGTAGTATAAACCTGCCCTCCATCCATCTGCATCTTCCCATGAACACAACAGCCATCACTTACAGCTTTTCCACACTGATGCAGTAGAGATAAGTTGTGCTCAGAGCCCAGCAGTCATTAGACCCCAGTGCCACCAAGCAAAGCTGTGTGTGCTGGGGTAGTGGCACAGCTAATGCATAGCCACCCCTCCAGCACAGCTGCTCCACTCGGACTGAAATCTGAAATCTCTGGGGTGCTGCTCTTTAATTAACAACTCAATCTCTCATACAGATTGATATGTTGTTAATTAAAGAGATTGCTTTATGCTCCAAAAGTCTCATTCCAACAAGCAAATCCTCCTTCTTGTACTCTGTTCCCCTCCCACCTTGTCCTATCTTCACATTTTTGGCTCCTTATCTGAAATTGGGACATAAGTCATTTTCCGTGAGGATGTAAAGGGGTCTTTTTCCTTGTGTACTAACTTTTTTTTCTTTCTGGAACTGCCCTTGTCATTTTGCAGACAAGTTTCCAGCTCCAAAAGAACAGTACTGACTGCTGTGGGTGTTACATGAACAGAAATTATGCGGTTTGGCTTTTTACATGAGAATTCCAGAAGGAGGCAAAATGTTGCAAATAACCTTCATAAATCATTTTAAACAAAGCTCAGGAAATGCCATAATGATTTAGCTCTTGATATCTTAAAGAAGTTCACACTGTTCTATGACTTCTGTTAGCTAAGTATGTTTGCTTAAGATGTAATTGAAAAAGTACTGTGTTACTGTTTACATGTCCCATTTTGTATCTCCTGTCCAGGCACAGCTCACTGCTGGCAGCTCTTAATTTGTACTCTGCAGTATTTCATCATCCAAACAACCGTCCCTCGGGGCTACAAAATAAATGGCTGGAGGGAGATAGGTACGAACCAAAATGTCTGGGGAAGGCTGGAGCGAAAAGCTGGTGACATCTATGGAGCTGTGGAGTTACTGCAGCTTCCTTTGCCCTTCCCTTTCCTCAGTCAGTCAGGATGAGAAACAACCCTTTTTACTCAGCGTGGGATTCCACACTTAAAACACCAGTCTGCTTATTTGTTTCCTGTACTGCCTCACACATTTATTTATGTCAATACAAAATCCTGCCTAAGCAGATTACTGTTTTTTTAAGGAACACTCTTTAAAATGGACAGCCAAGAACCTGGCTTGTTTAGTCCAAGTCAGTGATGGGTATTGGTTGGGAAGGAAATGCATTCTCTACTGTAAAATACCAGTTTTAGTAACCAACTTTAAGGAAACAGAGTTGATATTACCACCACAAATGTAGTTTCAGGACAGCAGTAGATGTCTTGTTGCATCAACCTTTGACATGCTGACATGAGATTTTGAAAGAATTAGAACAACATTTAGAGCACAAAAGTAAAATTTAGGATCTTGTGATAATTCCCCTTCCTGACCTTCCACTAGGCTTAAGGATAGGATAGTGCACGAGCTGGTTTTGAGCTGTTTTGTGAGCATATGCAGTTATACAAGTCTCTCATGTCATTGGTTTTACATGAAGAAAATAGTTGTCTACAGTGAAGTCTAGTCACTTGTGTTTCTCCCAGCCAAGTTTTATACTGGTCAATAAAAGCTCACCTGTCTCCTTAAACAGATAAATTTCACTTATTTATATATAAAAACAATGCCAGCACATCCCACATTAACTTCAAAGTCTTCAAAATCATTTATTTACCTACTTACACCTATTGTTACTTCTATTTTTATTACTTAATTGCCCCAGGAGGGCTGGGGTTCCAATACATCTATTTAGTGAGAAATGGCCTCAGTCTGGTGCTCTGATACAAGACAGAGAGGAAAAAATATTATCACCCTTTTTTCCTACCAGGAGGAACTGCAGGACATGATAATTTGCTCCTACACTCCAAAGGTCTGTGTCAGAGATGGAATTTTAATTTTGATCTCTTGAGTCTCTGCAGTGCCATCTCTAGTGTCTCAGTGAAAGCAGACTTGAGTTTCTGTCACATTTCTGAAGACAACGAGCCTCACACAGGCCTCCCTCAGCTTCCATACACGACTGCAATGCCTCAGAGAGTTGCTCTGAGTGACAGGAGGCACTTTCTTTCCCTGCTGGCAAGATAAATGTTTTTATTATTTTCTCAACCTGCGTTTTGGAAGGCTACTTATGCAGGCTTAGAAGTTCACATGTGACTCTTCTGTGCCAGTACTCAAGAGTCATGGTCCCTACTGCTGAATATTTGCAATGCTCTTTTGATCCACAGCTTTGAAGAGACATCTATCAGAGAAGAGGGGGAACTGCCACAGCTGTCTTTTGTATCAGTATTTATTTATGCTTATAAAACCAGATGGGAAATGTGCCCATCCTGTGCTCTAGGCACTCCTGATGATTATTTAAAAGCACACAGCATAACAGAAAGACAAAAACCAGTAGACATACACAGCAGTAACCTCTGCTTAGAGACTACATCAAAACTGAGTAATATGAAAGAAAATATATCCAGGCCTCTGGGGTGAAAAAACCTCCATGCATTAAGAAGCAGCCATGTTTCCAAAACGCTAGAATTTGCCAACTCCTCCAATCACAACAGATTCAGGCATTCTGCAAAAATATGTGGTAGAAGTATGTTGCCCATTTTTCACTGTAAAATAGCTAGTTTTCTCTGTTAGACAGTCTCAAGGACGATTTCTGTAAACATAGCTATGTTGTTGTAAAAATTATCTTTTTACATTCCTTTCCCATGGACACAGATCCCTTTGACGGACACTTCTTGTAACCAATATAGTTAGAGACGGAAGTGTTAACTTTCTCCAATGATCTGTGATTTCTAAAAGTGTATATAAGAATTAAACGAAAGGGGTTTTCCCCCCTTTTCCGCCCTTGCTCTGAACACAGCCCGAAGTCCAGCTCTCATTATTTCTGCGTCTTCGACTGATTACCGGGATAAGCCGTAATAACAGGCATCGCGGTAATAGAAGTACCCAGGCCAAGCAGTCTAACCACAACAGAGCAGGTCCTGAGAACCTCCAGAGCACGGTTAATCTAAGCAAATAAAATAATTAACAAAAAATTTTCTTGATGACTGAAGGGCTTCTCAAAATTTCTGATGTGGAAAGCTCGAGTGACTTGCTCATCATTGGTCACACATATCAAGAACTCCATATAAAAATCCCCCACTGGCTGTCTTGCTCCTGCTCCTAAATGTACCAGGGATTAAATAAGCAACTTCACAGTCTCTGCCTTAATCAAGTACAACAGCATTCAAACGCAGGATGCAACCATACACTTTAATGTCACTGGGGGAAAAAACACCGGAACAACAAAAACTGAAAACTAAACCAACAAAAACCACCAGTGACAAATGGCTCTCCCCCC
>VZRZ01004798.1:228964-242542 GCA_013398175.1 Climacteris rufus | reverse complement strand
CCCCCCCCCCCCCCCCGCCCCGGGGCTTTTCTAGTCATTCAGTGCCATTCACTGGAGGCTGTTGTTTTCTCCCAGGAGGTGACAGCTGCCTTGAGAGTATTCCTGAAGTACTTTAAGTGGCTTTCTGAGCAAGCAGTGACATTTAGATGCAGGCAGAACAAACCAGGTTTAGAATACCCCATTGGTGGTGTAGCTGAGAGCTCAGAGTGCCTCATGACACAGAATTACAGCCCTCCTCAGACACGAGGTAGAATTGAGAACCAATTTTCAAATTTCAAATATATCCCAGTGAAATCCCAGCCACTCCAGCTGCAATTCTTTGCCTTTCTGCAGTTAAAGTTGGCAGCCAAAAACTAACCTTGTACTGCAAGAAAATATGCTATTATTTTCTGAAAAAGCCTATTTTCCTTAGATGTTAGTTTTCTGGAAGGTCTGGTAGTTCTGATAATGCTAAGCAAGCTTTTTGAAAAGTCTCTGCATTTGACACGTTGGAAAATATTTGGACAGCATGAAGGTTCACTGAATTTACTTTTATTAGACCTATTTAAACATCTCTAAACTGATGAATGAATACCCCTTAGGATGGGGACAGTTTGCTAAATTCATTGATTTAGGTTTTGAAAGGCATTTTATAGATAAAAATACAGACCATCTTCAGGCATCATGAACCACTTATGCCTGTGACAGAATTATAGGCTTCTGGAGTTTTAACTCTTCCTCATAAGGCACAACCATTTCACCCTGTCCAGGTTTCCAAACTCATATTAGCACTGTTTGTGTACATCTCTCATTCCCACATTTGTCCTGCCACATGTCCTATTGGATTTCACCCTCACACCGCTATCATGAACGTGGGAGATGAAGGGATTGTTTCAGTTTCCTGATGCCAAGAGGCCCGGCCTTCGCTCCTTCTTGGCAATAAACTTCATGGTGTTGAGCCAAACTGGAATGGTTCCAAGTCACATCAATGTTAATTTGCATGTGTGAACTTCAATACTGCTGCCTTGTGCTTTTTTCCTTTTGGTCCCTTCAGGTGAATTCTCCTGTTAATACTGAATGGGCACAAGGTAGGGCAACCAACAGTGTGCCCTAGGACTCAACTGACCCTAAGCAATTTAGGGAAACCCAGTAGGCTGGCAGGACAATCACAAATTCTTCAGCTGATACAGAGACAAGTCAAACTGTGTTTGAATTCAAATAAATTCAAATAAAAAAATCAAAAGTTCAAGAAACATAAAAAGCTAATTCGCTTTGGGACTACAGAACTATCAGAGGCCTCCGTTTCATAACCAGCACTTATTGTAACTTTTCAACCCACAGAAAGGAAAGCATATCAGTATCACCATGTTTGGCCCAATTCCTGATAAACACAAATTTTCAAATACCAGGCTTTCACGTGGGACAAAATGCTTACATTTATTTACTCTTTTACTGCAGAGAGTGGGAAAGAATCCTAGGTATAAATATATGAACCTCCAGATTATTTCTGCTTTTAGATGGAAAGATGGAGGCACAAAGAGATGGAGCTCTGACTGATCCAAGGACAGAAGACTATTAAATCACCCAAATTACTCTTAGGAGCCAGAAATTCTGACTCTTTGTCCACTGCTGTAATGATTAAATAATGATGCCAGCCATGGTGACAACCATAGAACAGCAGAAGGTGGGCGTTAGAACACCTGCAGTTAGGAACAACTAGGCTAATCTTATATAGTCTGTGTAATCCAAACACTTAAAAAACACTTTCTCCAACCCACAGAGGAAAATTGTATCACTCCATACTCCTACGATGCATTGTACTACATTTCTTGTTAAAACAGTATCAACAATTTGTGTAATACTCTTTACTAACACATTCTTAAGTTAGAAATAGGATGTGAGCAGTAGCACAAGCAAGAGCTTCTCCTGTGTTACTTTTGTGTGTGTGCGCAATATATTAGTGATGTGTCACTATTCTGAATCAACAAGAGAGATACCAGGTCATTTGATGTGGCATTAAACTGAAATGGAAGGTCACCCTTTTGTTTCTCTCCTGCTCTCAGGGACATTGCATCAATAAATATAGACAGGACTTCCATGTTGTAAAAAAGTTAACGTCCAGAGAACTGACATTTAAATGAAGGGATTAAAATACTGTAAATTTAACAAGCAAAATGAATCTCAGAATTGACTTTGAAGTGTGGGTCTAGTCATGCCTCAGTACTGCTTTGGGTGAGTCTGTCACCATCACATTGCAATGAAAACTGAGAAAGCATCTTTCAATTGATTCTTTGGCAAATAAACAGGAAGTTATTTTTAACCCTTTTGTTTTCTGATTGTTAAACTTTTTCAATAGCTATTTGCATTCAAAAAGCTCTAGGCAGTCACCTGAAGAACATGGAAAGAGAAAAATCAAACTTTAGGCCTTTTAAGACAGTCCATTCTGGATATAAGTAGACATAACTTGCATCAGCTTCCAAAAGAACTGCCCTGGCTTAAGCCATGGACGAGTGAGACCTTTGAGCATTTGTTTTATATACCAACTCAAATATATGCAGGTATGAGCTCAGAGTAGCCCCTTTGAAGTTAGACCTAGGGCAAGAGGTTAAGGAGGCAGTAAGGCAGCTCTGTCCACAGTCATACCATTTAAATAAATTACAAAAGTTCAAACAAAGTAAGCTCTGAAGAGTTCAAGAAAGAAACTTCAGTACTTAATAGCTTTGACCTATCATTTCAGTTTAGAAGGAATTGTCCTATTTCTTCAGCTAGTATTCTGATATTATTTTGCTGATATATAGATGATACATTTGAATCTTCAATGACACTAATACACAAGTTAGGACATTGTGTGACAAGACTGCAGTACTATCTCAACCCTCCAACCAGGAATAAGACAGAGTCCTCAGGCTGTGAGGTCTTTCTTCCCTCATATCCCATCCATTCCACTTTCAGTAAAGTCTCAGTGCCTGGGGCCCTCTCTGATGAAGGCTGAGAGAACACTGAGTCAGTCAGCACTCTTTCCCATTTATCTAAGTCTTCATAGGAATTGGGTGGCAGTACAGAAAAGTCAAGCTACATCCCCAGAGACAGAGTCTGCAGCTTGTCCCTTTGACAACTGCAGCCAGAGGGAGACCTTTTTCAACAAGTAATAGTTAAGAGGAACAGTGCTGAAATGAATCCCTCCCTTTTTTCCTACAGTACCAAGCCATAAGGTGGGCATTAACAAGCCAACAAAACCAAAACCATTCTCAACAGCCCACTTTCAATTCACCAAAGTCCATTTCCCTGAAAAAGTAGCACTTTGCAATAGACCCTAATGTCAAGTACTCACAGTTCCAAGCTTGTCTATTGCTTTGTTCTGATTATGTTATTTTATATAGGAAATACATGAAAATATGAATATAACTCCTCACTCCTTCTGCATTCAGGTTGGGGGAGAGAATCAGAAGAGTAAAAGTGGGATACTCATGGGTTGAGATGAATACAGTTTTATAGGTAAAACAAAAGCCATGCACACAAGTGAAGTAAAACATGGACCCAACTGACCCCTTCCCAAGGGCAGGCTGGTGTTCAGCCATCCCCAGGAGAGCAGGGCTCTATCACCTGTAATAGTGACAGGGGAAGGCAAACACCATCACCCCAAACATCCGCCCTTCCTTCTTCCCCAGCTTTATAAGTGAGCCTGATACCATAAGGGAAGGAATATCCCTCTGGTCAGCTGGGGTCAGCTGTCTGACTGTGTCATCTTCCAACTTCTTGTGCACTCCCAACCTCCTTGCTGGTGGGGTGGGTTGAAAGGCAGAGAAAGCCTTGGCTCTATGTAAGCCCTGCTCAGCAGCAATGAAAACATCCCTGTATTACCAACACTGTTTCCAGCACAAATCCAAAACACAGTCCCATACCAACTACTGTGAAGAAAATTAACTCTAGCCCAACCAAAACCAGCACAACCAGTAATCCTCAGAGCTGCATAGCCTGGAGCAACTGCACTTGACTTGTTTAATAATACCCATTTACTTCTTAACTCCTCCTACTCAGGCCTGTGACAGTCCACCCCTGCTTCATTTTCAGAAGATAAAGCAACAGAGTAGGGATAAAGATGCAGGATAGGGATAGAGATGTTATATCACAATATATAGTGAAACAACTGTTGGCCACAGGTAAGTAATTATTTTTTTCTTAGGATGAAGCTCTCTCTCCAGTTGAAGCTTGGATGACCTTTCAGTTTCTCTTGCTGAATTCTGTGCTCAAGTGCCATATGGATCCTATGTCAGCTACTCCTACTGTGAGTGTCACATGCACCAACTGGTGAGCTTTCCCAAGCACTGGATAATGGGAATGGCTTATTTCTTTCTCATATGGTTATTACAAAAGTTAAAATTCTGTGTTTGTCATTATATAAATTTTAACAGCGTTCATATGCTGCATGTAGAGAGGTAATAAATTGCATGGGAGACAGGACTGTTAAGCATTAGCAATAAGGATTTTCAAAGACATCTACTCCCAACTGACTAGTTTTAGTAAAGGAGGCTCAAATCAAGTATTCCTCAAAGAATATATTTATACTCTTTATATTATTTTTCAACTATAAGTCAGGATATATTATGGTTATTTGTGCAGAAAGTCTGTATAACAACAAAAACCTAAGGCTAAGAATTAAAGCTACATGTATGCATTAAGAAGACTGATGACATTAATAACAGGTTTATGCACATTTTCTGTAAGTACCACTCTAGAAAAAATGATCACTCATCTACTGCAGAAGGAGTAGAAAAATGTCTAAGTTACACTAGAAAGCTTCCACCTGACATAAACCATTATTTATTTTTTTTCATTGTCAGTCTTCATTATTAATATTTTTCAAATGGGGAAAACTTGATTCATAAGCTCTCAGCATATGTCACCTTTTGGAGGAACTTTTGAGCACTGCCTGGTGCACTGGCTTTGTCACAACAGGCAGAAAGAAAGGGTGCTGCTGCTGGCAGTTCAGTGGAGCTAAGTGACAACGAGACTGGGAACGAATACCAACTAGAAGAATTCAAAGAAAAAGCTTGACAACAGCTTCAGGTGCCAGACAAAGCAGTCTTGCAGAGCATATGCCAACTTCTGATGACTACACACAATATGCAGGTCCTTGTTCTCTTAATCAAGTTATTTTCAGCAAAGGGATATATATCTCATCTTTGTTACCTGCTGTGATGTATAAATTAAAGTTCTTAGCTAATTATATGTCCTGAGACCTAATTAAACCAGAGACAAATCTTGTCTTTTACCAATATACTAAAGGCATTTTTTAAGATATCAGGATACTATTAAAAGAAAAAAGAGTTATTTTCTATGGTGATGATCTCATGGAACTATGATACCAAACTTATCTCTGTTCAAGGTATTGAGCATGAGGCTCTAATCAGTTTGATTCCCTGGTTCAATATTTTGGCCTGCCATTCCTCAAGGTCACCATTATTCACATACATTATATACATGTCTCTGTACAGCCATAATTGCTGGTATATACTGGCAATGAATGAACTTCAGTAGCAAAGAATGTTTGTCACAGACACATGGAAAACTTAGAAAGTCTCACAGAAATTATTACTTTCTGAACTAATAATCTGAAATCCCATGTTTTCAAATGTTTCTGACCTTGGTAGGATGATTGCAAGTCAGAAGATACTTTCTATGAAACATTTGTTTATGGTACTCTTGGACGAAATGAACTTGCTTGTGTTCCAATCCAAGGATGATTTTGGATTTTTCTTCCTTCTGGATCAAGAGGACTATTAAATCTGACAGATTAACAGGTAAAAATCTTTAGCCATACCCAGCTATAATTGACTTCAGCTATCTCAAGTGTCTGTCAGTGCTGCTTAGCAGCAAGGCATGCTGTGAAAGGCTTGTTTACTAATATTTGCAGGACTACAACAGATGTACAAAATGAGCCAGGCTACAGTGAACATTAAGAAAGGGCAGCTGATTGTTTAATCTAGAGAGGGAATTTGCTAGAAGCACCACTAGCTGTTTGCTGGCATGGAAATTTTTCTAGTCAAAAGGAATATTCTCTAAAGCATCAGACTTTCCTTTCAGATTTGTGCTTTTGACGCCCTGAAAATACTGAAGATGGACTATGGTTTTTTATGTATAGGAAGGTCTGGCTGGTGACTGCTGTTGCTTTTGCCAAAACTTTTGTGAATTGAGTATTTATATGTAAAATATGCAAGAGCAAAAAGGAAAAATGCATGCAGAGACAACGTTTTGAATGCTAGATGTGGACAGGAGGGATCCTGCAGAGGTGAAATCAATCTAGGGGTAACTGGAGCATTTTAATGCTTTGGGAAGCTTGACTTGTATTAAAGGGCAACATTTTAGAGCTGACTGTACACATCTCATTGGTTTCTGCATGGTTAGGTTTACACAGCAGCCATTAGTCTTTTTTTTTATTATTGGCTAATAAAACAAATTTTCTTTGCTTTGAGTATATATATGAGATACTGTACTTCTCAATTTAGATTGCATCTAAAATCCACCTCCTGTAGTTTTCTGCTTTAAGAGTCTCACCCTTTTTGTTATGACTGAGCCCTGTTGAGTTGGTATAGAAAACTACAACCCTGGCCTCAGAAATTTATAATTCAATTTAGAAAAAGATACTTTAACCAGTGATAAGTATCAAGGGAAAGAGGAAGAACAATACAGCTGATAAGATCAGGCAGAAGTTAACAAAATTATTTTGATTTTTAAATTTCCCCATCCTATGTTAATACCTAATATTTCATTAATCTTTTTTAATAACCATTTCAAAATCAGCCTTGCACCAACTGAGCAATCCTGAACTCACAAGAGTCTGCATTCTGTCTCAAAGTACCTCCCAGGACCTGATACCAACAACGCATAGAATGCCCAGTGATTTCCATAAGCAGCCTTAAGTTGAGCAGCCACTACTACCAAAGGTCCCACAAACACCAGCTGGTTTTGGATGTACATGCATTGTCTGTTCATTTTAGTTCATTTTTAGATTCACACATGCAACAGTCTAAAGCTCTTTCACTTCTCATTATGAGACCATTTTCAAAATTGTACATTCTCACAGCATCATACTTGTTCTCTCCTGCACCAAAGGCCTTTCATGCTGTAGCTATAGAGGGCTGAAGGCCTGATCCCCTGAAAACATCCTGCCATCAGTATACTTTTTGTCCTCAAACAAGGAATAGCAAGCTGCCATTCTGACTTCCTCTGAGCCATATGCTTCAGCATCTTGAAAGCATCCAAGCCAAGAATTCCTTTGCTTTTCTTGAACCTCTGAAATGAGATAACTTCACAGTCCCAATCTTATACTTCTGGGGTTTTGTTCCTGATTTTGTGCAAATTGAAGTTTATAACTCAGGCAGAAATTATGCTCCCAAAGTTTTGTATCTGACCAGGTTAGCCTTCTGCATTGTGCATTAATCAAAATAGCTGCTGGTGACAAAACTGAGATGGGAAACCCCAGGACATGCACCATATGGTGACAGGGACAGCAACAGAAACAGTAAGAAATAGTAATTACTAATTAAAGCACTTCTTCATTGTTTCAAAATGGCTTGTCCGTGAAGTATTAATAACTTCCAGTTAATTCTTCCTTATGACTGCTCAATTCTGAATAAACACATCTTTCTCAACTTTGGGAAAAGTTTTTTTCATCCTTCTGCCTGTTTTAACATTTGAAATATAAGTAGTATTATAGTAACCATGGTATCCTGATGACATAATGGTTACCATGAGAACAAAGCTGAAATAGTGTCATCAGAGCCCCTTCTCTCTGCTGTGTGTTGAGTTTTATATTTAATAGAGATGGCCAACCCCCTGCCACCCAGCCTGGCCAAGTCTATCTGGCTTCATGGTTTCAAAGCTCCTAAAAGCAAAGCTGCCCTGTGCTGCTGCCTTCCACCTTAGTACAGTTAGTTTTGCTTCAGGGCAGTGTGCAACCAGCTTGTAAGATAAATCTGCATAGCAGGCAGGTAAGAGGATAACTGTTGTAACAGATTCCCCCAGGACAGTGGCATTTGTCATGTCCCTAGCACATTCTCCAGTATAGCCCCAGCCATGTGCAAAATGGGACTTCTTGGTCTCCACTGGCTAGACAAACCAGCTTTTAAATCATTTTTTCTTAACTGTGCTGGAAGACTGCTTTGCTAGCCTGTACAGGGTCCCTCAGTGCATGACTGTCGGTGGTCTAGTCCTGCAATAACCTCTGGCCAGACAGTGCTCTGCACCCACAAAGGGATCCACTGGCCACTGCCAAAATGCTGTACCCAGAGGGGAGCTCCAGCTTCAGACAAGCAAAAGCTGTTCCCAGTTAGTTTCCTCAGAGAAGATCCTCTTTCTTTTACTGCAAGAACCGCTGGACATGACTCACTGCATATTGTTTGTTCATTTTGCTATATATACTTCCTAAACGCTATTTTAAGTCACATTTCTCCCTTATGCTCCTACCAAGTTTACTGCATGAAAACAACTCTCCAGTTTTAATTTCATATTTAACCAAAACAAATGTGGTGGGGCTCTGTTCACTTCAAGGAAGCTATCTGGATGTATATTCTGCATACAGATATAAGAATGTTGGTCAGAGGGAAAGACATGGAAGGTACTACAAAATAAAAGGACCAACGAAGCAGGCAGCATTTCATACAAAGTTCCTTGCATTCTGCCTGTTTAACAAAATGTTTCCACACCAAACCAATTCACTTCCTGCAGATGGTTCACATGCATTTCCTTCCTCCTCTAACCAGAATTCACTGCACAGGCTCTTCCTAAAGCTTCTGGCCAGAAAATTTCTATTGTAACCCCTCCCGCCTTTTTTTTTTGTACCTACTACCCAGCGGGCTTACCCCACTAGTTTCACACAGTTCTTCCTTTTTCTTTACTGTCACCTTTTTGGATAATCAGGATACACAGAATGCCATTGTCCAAGACTAAATGTAAAGATTCCTCCTAAATCCATTGAATAATTCAGGTTGGCATCCCTCTGAACAGCAGCCTCAAAGTGGTTTCAATTGTAAAATGAGGGTATAGTCTGTCCCTCATGTAGGCTGTTGATATTGATGTCAAACAGCAACTGCCCCAGACAGACATTGCTAATAAGTCACCAGATAAGTTTTGAAATGTTACCCCCTACAACTCAAGCCCCAGGGCTGAGCCCATTTTTCACCTGCCTTACAAGTCACCTATTACTCCATACCTCCCCAACTGTCCACAAGGATCCTATAGGAGGCTAAGCCAAAAGTTTTGCTAATGTCAAGGCAAACAACATCTACAGCATTCCTTTTGTTCCCTGAACTAAACTTTTCATCATACAAGACAATCAGACTGGTTAGGTATGGTTTGCCTTTGGTAAGGCCATTTCTGGGCCCATTCCACCATCTCTGCATGAGATCTGTCCTATTTAAAAGAAGACATAGGCTGAAGTAACCCAGAGAGTGAAAAGAAGTTTAAAAGCCTGCCAGGTTTCACTGGACTCTTCCCACTGGAAGCAGTATGAATCTTTACCTTACAGTGCAAAGTGGGGAAAAAAAATAGTTGTGGCCATATGTATCAACATTGCCAGATAAATGCAGCAGGTTTGGCCAATTTGCAAGAATTGAGCTATCCAGGACTAAGGCCCAGAGCTGTTGGAATAACTTATTGGCTGCTACTTTACCACTTTCCCCCAAGACCATACAAGTACACTATGGACTGTGCTGCTTTATCTGCTATGTTGTCAACGGGTCCTTCCTCCTCTTTTCAAAAAGGAGCAACGGAATGGCAACAAGAAGTGTTAGAGGTACAGCTGAACAGCTCAGCGTTCTGAGGGTGGCACCTTGGTGTTCGGAGAGGGCCTTTGCTGCTGCAAGCTGCTCCTACTCTCTCCACCACAGATCTTAAAAAAAATCCACAGAAATTACTTTTAACAGTGTCTGTGATTCCACAAGTTTGGTCTCATGTCTAAGGAGAATTGGGCTGGTGTTAAGTCATGGTTGCTAGTGCAGGTCAGCTGTTCTGCTGCAGACAAAATGTACAGGAAGGAAACAACCTCACCAGGGCACCTTTGAGTAACATTTTGACCTCAGTGTGTCTATCTCGGCATAAAACTAAAACCATCACTGACTTTTACCTCCAGAAGGCTGATGTGCATTTATGAACCTGAGTTTTAAAAATATGTACATAATCTGTATTGAAGACAGTCCCAGGGAGCAGTCTCAACACACATCCCTCATCTACCAACAGGAATTTCACAAAAAAAAAGAGCATGTTGTTTGGGGGCCTAACTGCTCTTTGATGCAAGGTTACAGAATTATTACTTCCAGAATGGTTGGAAGACACCTCAGTGGGTCATCTGGTCCAACCTCCCTACTCAAGCAAGGTCATTCCAGAGCACATTGCACAGGATTGTGTCCATATGGTTCTGGAACGTCTCCAGTGAGGGAGACTCCACACCCTCTCTGGGCAACCTGTTCCAGTGCAAGGTCATCTGCACAGTAAAGAAGTTCTTCCTCATATTCAGGTGAAACTCCCTGTGCATCAGTTTCTGCCCTTTGCCTCTTGTCCTATTGCTTGACACCAGCAGGTCTTTCTCCAGCAGATCAGCCAATGGGTCCCATGTCCAGAAGGCCAAATGGAAAATAAAACCCAAAGTCATTTAGAAACCAGATGGATTAGTTTTTTTCTCAATGAGTTACTGGGCCATTAAAAAAAAATAAAAAAATTATCTGGATATAGATCATTAACAAGGACACAAATACAGCAGTGCATCAACTTCAAATGTTACAAATTACCAGCTATTCCCACCTTAACCCTCACCCAGGATCCTTAACAGCTGCCTCAGACACAGCAGAGTACAAGTGTTTTACTCTAAGATCAAACTTTCATGCAAAATTCACCCATAGCTTCTGCCCCACAGCTGTATCACTGGGTGCCCCAGAATTATTTAAGTAGCATCTTCTCAACACTACTTAAAACCTGGCTCATCAGTTGTGCTTCATCTACAGTCCAACCCTGATCCCTGCTGTAACTCTAAGTCAGCAACCTCTACCTGCCTAGCAGGGAGCTGCTACTGCCAGAGTCAACCTTGAAGTCGCCAGCATGGCCAGCAATAAACCCAGCTCAGTGGTCATTGAATTGCCAACCTTCACCCTGTGCCCCATGTCTGATGTTACCCTCACCACAATCTCTCGCTTAAACCCTCCCTAATTATGCTGGGGTGACAAAACACTAGAATAAACACAGACTAACTCAAGCCCATCATGCCTTCATGGCTCAGCCAGGTACCCAATCCCAAATGATGGCCCCTTTTCTTCTGATGTAATTTTACAGCAAGTAGCTAGTTGACTGATTCCAGCACATTCACTGCAGTGAGCAATTGGCAGAGTAGAGGGCACCCAAATTTTGTTATTCAAAATCAGTTCAGAATATTTTTCAGCAAAAACAATGCAGAGAACTACATGTAGTTTTAGTATCATACCTCTGTCACTGTTGTCAGGATGGCAGGCGAGACAAATAACCATGCAGCAGCTCCAAGCATCAGAAGGCAAAAGACCCAGAGGCAAGAGCCTCCAAAAGGCAAAGGCTGGAGACCCCAGGAGCACAAGCCAAAAGTAAGAGCCAAAAAACCCTGGTTTAGTCCACCAGGTGCCTTTTATACATCCCTTGGCCTTCAGGCCACATTCTCATTGGTTCTTATGCTACTGCCCCACCTATCATGGATCAGTTACAGCTGAGATTAATCTAGAACAAAACACAGCTCCCTGATTGCAGGTGCAGATCTCTGCTTCGCTGATGTTGAAAGTTCTCGTGGGCACTGGCTGATAAGCAAAACCGATGCCAGCAAGGCTTTCAGAGTAACTGTCTGTTCCTACATACCTCCTGTGCTTTGGTAAACCCAAGAAGAAAATGGCCTCTCAGAATAAAGCAGAGAAGCCCTGCTGCCTCTTGGCTATTTGCTGCTGCCAGCCCCACAACCTCACAGAGCTGCTGTGCACCCCACAGCAGTGAGCAGTAAATGGCTGGCAGAGTAGCTTGGAGCATTTGGGAATAAGGTGAACTAATTCTGTGGTGAGTTGCAGTCTTTCTGAACTCTCAGAGGAGGTCCCATCACAAGATGATTCCAGGTTTTCATAACACTGACTTTTGGAAGGGAAGAGGATACTGATCTAGTCCAGTAGTAACTGATGAGTCTGGTTTTGCCTCTTACATCAAACTGACTCACCCTACACTGATACCAGCTCGCAATTCTCTCTTAATTGGGAAAATCGCTAGGATAGTACTCGCTGCCAGAATTCTGGGTCATAAAGTCATTCTCTGACTCAGAAGAAGGTTTTACAACAGCTGTGGCAGTGATATGTACTGTAGGTGAGTCATGTTGAACTATTAGCACAAACATAAGGACCTTATAAAACAAATACATAAAGAATTGCACTGACCTATCTAAATTGTAATGTTACATTCATTGTTCTATAGCAAAAGACTTGACAATGCTTTATTGTGCACTCAGTTTTCAGGAATACAAAATTTAAAAAACAATGTTACTAAGACACTTCTCCCCACAAGAATCAAAAGCAGCTTTTTTTAAATTCAGAGGCTAAAATTTTAGCTGATATAAATTTTCTGGCAGGCATTAAATTTGTGGAGGCATAATGATTTAAAACAGCTCAGAATCTGATTCTAGATTCATGGGACGAAACCCCGTGTTTATTGATTATGTAACTGCAAATGCAGATATATCTCAAGTGCAGCATGCAATGTATCTAACAGCATATAACAAAATATTCCATGCATATTCAGAGGTAGAAAAATGTTCTTTTCAATTTAAATTGTATGAGATTTAAATAAATAAATACTATTTGGTTTTCCAATCAAAGATCCCAGTGAATAAAAGCAAGAAAATACATAAAATATTAATTAACAGAATTACTGATCTTCAGTGAATGGATACTGAGGTAATTTCACTGACTTTGTAGGCCCCCACTACCTGAACATTTAATCCTTTGGCTCTTCAGTAGGGCATCTAAAACTAATGCCACAAACTGAACCCAAGAGTAGTCAGGCCAAAGCACTGGGACAACCTCTGGTCTCCAGCCAGAGATTGTGAAGTGCGTGTTTAACAGACCACAAGCATTTTTGGGACAACTGATCTGAGGGGGGGAAAAGGGTTACAAGGCTAAGTCACGGTACCAACTAATCACTGGAAAAATGGAGTGGGTTTAAAGCAAACTTTGAGATTATTTCTTCCCTGCTATTACTCGTGGACAAGAGTCCTAGTTCAGGTGTTAGGTGCTGGGTTTTTATGAGTGTAAAATGAGTTGCCTTTGGTAGAGCAAAGTGGGCTTGTAGATAGGGAACCAGCCAATCGCCTACATATAAGGCCACAGTCACGGTTCTGGCTTGAGAAGGCATCAACCTTCAACCTTCTGCCCTGAGTGAACAAACCCCAGAGGAGGCACCGCAGAGTCTTCAAGCGGCCTCTCGGTGCCCTCCGTGAAGGGATGCCGGGTTTCGCTGGCCGCCGGCTGCCCTCACTCCGGAGCCAGCGGCGGGGCCGGGGGCTCCCCGCGCTGCCCGCTGCCCCCCCGCACACCTGGGCGGGCCGGCGGA
>VZRZ01004798.1:92419-227659 GCA_013398175.1 Climacteris rufus | reverse complement strand
GGCTCCTCCGGCGCCGCTCGCACCCCCGGGCGCCCGCTCCGCTCAGCTCCGCTCCCGCAGGGCCCGGGGCGGGCACAAGGCTGTGCTTTTCCCCCTCTTTCCCCCGCCAAAGAACGCCGGGAGACGCGGAGCAGATGCTGTTGTATACGCTTAGCGGATCGCGCTGTGGAAGGGCTGGGGGATTTGGGGGAGGCTGCTTTCGAAGCCGGCACAGCCGGTAGTTAACTACCGGCCGCAGTTAAAATTTTAGCAGCAGCAGCAACAGCTTTGCGATGCTTTCCGGGAATGCTGCTGCCTGGGAGCTGATGTTCCAGGCGGCCCGCGGTGCGCCGCCGCTCTCTCCTAGATGGCAGTGCTGAGAGCGGGAGAGTTGCCGGTGTAGGCAATAAAGTGCTGGGAATCTGGAGACATGTGCGGCTGGATTTTGGTGGAGTGATGGGTGGAACCGAAGAGTGTGCCCTGTGAGCCTATTTGCAATTAAGACAATTTTTTCCCCCCAAACATTACACATGGTTTTCTTGTTACGCAATTAGGTTTTGGGGAGCCTGTGATTGTTACATTATGTGAGAAAGGAAAAACAAATTTAGTAGGTTAAACCTTTGTATTGTAGCGTTATTTACGAAGTTGCCGAGGTTCGGATCCAGCTCCGCTGGCTGCCACCTGATCGGCAATGATTTGCAGCTGGTGATCAGTTTCTGTGCTTGTGTTACAAGAGTAAATTACCGATTCAGAGGAGAGGTAGCTGCATTATCCGCTCTTTTTTTCCTTCCAAAATGTTGCATATACTGAGGAAGTAATTGTTTTGGTGTGATCACAATGTTTTGTTAGTTGGAGGTGATAACTCCCTTGTTGCACAAACTGTGGCATTAATGGGTCTAGTTTAAATCTCAGACAGACCCAGACCTCATGCTGATTTCAGCACAAGTTGTGTGGTACATGAGAGAGTGCTGAATTTTACTGTGTGAGATATCTCAAGTAAGTATTCTCACTGCTTGCTCTACACCTCTAGTTTGTTCCTTTGGAGTAGCAGAATGTAGGGATTTTGCCAATGTTCTCATAGATATAATTGAACTAGTTTTGTGTAACCAAAGCCAAGGATTGTTCAGGGGCTCAAGGTGTGCCTGTTGAGAGAAAAATGTAGCCAGTTGACTTGAATGTGAATAAAATGGACACTAGAACTCTACATTTGCATATCATGAGTCCCAACGTTTTCAGTAGGCATGTGCAGAAAGGTAAGCAGATCACATTTGCTTGTTTTATTCATGTTGTTGTAATTGAACAGGCATTGCTCTTTGTAGTATTGTGTCATTGGTTTGTTGGCTTACTTCTGATTTAGTATTATTATGGTTTAAGGGCTAAGCTTTAAAATGTTTTCACTCCACTGCAGAAAGAGTTGCCAACTGGATGTCATGCATGTAAAACTAGAACAAGAGCCTTTAAATAGCAAGACCATCAATTTAGTGGGATAAATGCCAGAATACAGAAAAAGAATGCAAATTTGAACAATTGTAGCATGGATCTTTCAGTATTAATATTGATAAAGTACAAAGCACAAAAGGCAAATAAACACATACAGCTTTTATGTCCCTAAACTGGTTTGAAATGGAAAAGCTGTTTTCTGTTATGTCTTTTTTTCTGTCATGTGGTTTATGCTTTAAAAAAAACAAGTGTGGGATGGGGGAAAGATCAGAGAAGTTTTTACAAGCATTTATTTCATTTTCTGGATCTCAAAATTCCATTATGTAGCAGGATGCTTTCCATTATCTGCTTTCTCAGTATCTGGAAAGGTAGATGTTGCTGCAGCTGCAGCAATTACCCTGCTTTGTAACACAGTAAAAAAAAAAAATCTGTTCTGACTTTCTGCCTGCGTCTAAAAAGGTCAACCATGTAGCTCTGTTTTGGGCTTGTCAACAGAAGAGATAGGGAAGTTAAGTTTGTTCAGCAAGGGGAGTGGAGCTAATGTACAGTTAGGAAATTCGTGTTTCAAGAATAAAATGAGTAAATTTGCCTAACGAACTGCACTGAAGAATTCCACTTGCTTGGCTTTACCTCACAATTATCCACAGACCATCCCTTCCAAAAGTCAGGGGGTTTGGCTAGGTTTGGTAGGTTGTTAACTGTTTAACCAGATTGCTCTGTCCTCTGGAATGTTGAGTCCAAAGGCAGAAGAGGCAATGGAGACTGGATACCTGTGGCCTTTAGTAGAAGAGCTTTTCTGACTTACAGCTTTTTAAAAGGTGCATGACAGACCCCCAGACTCTCTAAAATGCCTGAGAATTTTGCTCTCACAGTTTTTTCAGTTCCCTTCTTACTCTATGTGGGCAAAGTGTGACTGATGTGACCCAAGGTTCAGCCTGTGATAGGGCCTGAATTCTTGGTTTAAACTGATGCTTAGAGAGTTTATCTTGAGTTTTCAGAGATAATGTGTTTCTGCTTAGAGAATGAGACTTCCTGCAAACAGAACATGCAAGAGAAATATCAGAATGGAAGGGCTCATTTGTACTGAAGCATCTTTAGCAGAATAAGGCCAGAAGAGATGCAGAGTATGTGTGTGCTGTATGTATCCATGCTGCCACATAGAGAGCAAGCCATGATACTCACAAAAGGTAAGGGTTTTGAATATCTGTGGAATGTGGCAGGATTTTTTTTATATCATCATGGAGCTCCTACTCTTTTCAGACTCCTCCCTAAGTTCTACAGAACTAAATTGTCCTGTGATTTTGAGCAACGTTTTAAAGTGCTAGCATGGTACTAACTTGTGGATTAGAAATCAGATTCCAGCTCCTGTGTTGTAAGAGTACTGATCTGTGACCAGCTAGAATGACAGTAAGTGGTGTGTTATTGGTGTGTCTCTTTTCCTCTTACTCCTTCCTTGGTTAGTGGCCTGCTGTATATAGCCTGACTCCCAACCTCTCTGGGACAGGAGCAGCCTTTCCTAATTTACTTCAGTGTGGCTCAGATCTCTGTTTGCAGCTCTAAGAGATGGGAGTAATAGAAAGTAAGTTTGACCCTGGTTTAAGGTCATGGGTAGCTGCCTAAAATACTTAGTCTTTTTAAGAGTGAGATCTCTAGCATAAAATTGTTTCTTGTTTTCTTTGTGATTCAGTATTATAACTGGCTTCATTCTGTGTTTTACTACTGTTTGTATGGGTATAACATAGTGCAACTTTCTGCAATTTTATAGCTATATGACCTGTGGACACAACTGAATGTGCTAACAGGAACTCGTGGTTGACACAAACTCACCCTTCAGATATAAGCAACTTGCTTAAGTTACAGGGAGATTGTGGCCTCCCTTATCTATCATCAGATAAATATCTTCAGTCATTGCAGTGTAAAATAAAGCCATTTAGACCATCTTTTAGAAAAGAATTAAATGTGAGGCTGGGCTTGAATAGCAGTGAGTGCCAGAGTGAAAACTACATGTAATATCTTTTATGTACATTTGTTTAGGATGTTAACTGTCTTCATAACCCTGTGTGTGCCAACTTGGTACTTGCAGATAGGCCAGAATTTCAGGCAGGTTTTGAAAGCTTCAGTGAGAAGTTCCTGATCACTGCAGTGTGCAGAGCCTGCTCCTCACTGGTTTTGCCCACTGTCACACCTCCAGCTAACATGTCACCATCTAAACTGATGTCTGTGTGCATACACTGCTTCTTCAAACTGCATAAGCTATGACACAGCTGGTTTTAATAACACTGCTTTTTAGAAATCAAATTAGGTAATTCATATATTGCTAGAATTATTCTGCCCCTCCTTTGTCTGCAGATGATGTTTCATTAAAAGTGCTGATGAGCAACCAGGACCCTGAAGGCAGCAGTTTCGTGCAAGATAGGAATGTTCCTTAAAGGAGCTGATAGAGGATAGAGCTCCAGAGTTCCTGGCAGACCCTGACAGCATAAGATGTCACTGTAGTCTAGTCTGAAATTGTGTGTCTGAAGGAAAGTTAGATGTCCTTGACTTTGCAAGCAGTTTTTGCACTGAAGAAACTTAATAGTGGGCTAGAGACTGCTTTCAGGACCTGTAGATAGGTTTGTTTCTGTTCAGTTGCACTAATGTCACTATGGAGCAATTAGGTTTTCTCTGCAAGTGAGTGTCAATTGAAGCACTCTGCATTAGAGGAAGAAATTTTATTTATCCTGGTGAACCTGAGGTCTGCACCCATCATTTCTGAATGACTTAATTTCTAGAACTTCTTGGAAATCAAGGAAATGGATGGTGTAAGCTGTACTGCATAACTGAGCCTGCTGGCTCCAAAGGGGTCTCTGTTTGGAAGTTGTGTGTTCCAAAGATGTTAGTTCACTTGCAGAAGGCTCTTTGAAACCTGCAGCTGACAAAGGTCGTTAAGTCCTTGATGTAGTGAAATATGGAAAATATCTCATGAATATTTCCATACCCTTGCAATTTCTTTAATCACTGAGGCCTTTTGCAGTATAGGACCCTGTAAGTAGGAAACAGTTTGAAAATTGGGAGGCTAGGACACTAACACTGCATATGGTGCCTTGAAATACATTGCACAATTGTAACCACAATATTAAATGCAAAGCCAACACTATCCTTGGCAGATAAATGGTTAATCACTGCTCTTGAGGGGAAAAAAATCGGTGGATATTTTAGTGGGCAAGGCCATCTGTGTCTTCCATTTCCTTTCACCTTCATTACAGAGGTCTTGTAAGAAACATTAAATGCAGAAAGAATCTTGCAAAATATGTTTCTGTTTGTAAGTAGGAAGTTATCAAATGCTGCCTTTCACTTCTATGTGATCCTGAGAGATGCAGGAGATGGATGTTTTTATTGGGAAATGGAGGGCTAATTTACATATGGAAATTTGTTAATATTGCATACCAAGCTTCTTTTCCACGTACGCATTAAACAAACAGACTGTGAACTGAAAATGTATATGCCTAAATACTCAGCATGGCTATTTTGGTGTGTAGCCCTGTGTAGATGCACTCTTAGATCTGAATGACTATTGCAGGAGTTGGTGAAATCAAATCTAAACCTACGGGAGCCCATTAGCAGTGCAGCTAGAGGTGTAACAAGAGCACAAAGATCTACGTGTGCTTTGGCAAAGATGCACCTTCTCATCTGTTAACCCAGTATGAGAAGTTAAGGTTAAATATCCTCTTAGATATCCACTCGTTTGTTTGCTCTGTATATGTTGAGTGAAGAGCATGCTTTCTACTTAGAGGACTACTTTGTATTTACAGCTGTGGCTCTTTCTTCAGGTGTTGATGTTTCTTGTGTTCCTAATGCAGCCTAGAGGTGACTCTATGATGCTGGACTCAATGGTCCTTGTGGGTCCCTTCCAACTCGAGAATAACCTGTGATAAACACTGGTTACTTCTTGAAATGCATGTTTCCTGAAATCAGTATTATACCTAGAAATCCCAGTGTCTTTAGATCCCTTGAGTTCTATGTGTCTGGAGATGTATGTGTCTTTACTCAAATGCAAGGGGTACAGATAAAGATAACTCACATTATGTGCTGTTAAGAATGAGATGTTGAAAACTGGTGTATGAATAGCACTAGTCTGTAAACCTAAGTCAGTAAAGTGTAAAACTATTTTAAAGAAATGTCAAAGGAGGAACAAACACAGGAGAGTGGGGGCTGTTGATGCAAAGGGACAAGCACGATGCTTGAAGAAAATTGTCCTTTTAAAAAAAGTGAATTATTTGTAGAAATACTTCAGATTTTGCTTATAAAGCACAAGGTCTAAATTATGTTTTTCATTTCAAGCTCTGAAGTAATCGACAGTGGAGTATTTGCACTGTGGGACCACACCAGCCTATGAATTCTTTGCAAAAGAGAGTCAGAAGACTTACTACACCAAATTCAGTGCTGGCTTGTGAGAAAATATATTTTTAAATTGTGATTGAGTCTTAATTTAAATTTTAAATCTTTTCTAAAAGAATGTTTCATTGAGAAGATATATTTTGGGATGTTTTGTTCACCTTCAGTTATTTAATTTTTTTTAAGTAACCTACCTCTGTTGCTTCTGACTCTTAGAAGCAGAGACTTGAAACTTTCACATTCTTAAAGATTGAACAGGAGCAGTTTTATTTACTAATGTTAAGTTTGTGCATACCCACTTTCATTATTGAAACTAAAGCTTACTACTTACATTACATTTCATGTATAGTTCAATTTCCTTCTGATTTCACCTCTTAGCAGGTGGCTTTAGATTAATTTAGATTATTTAAATTTGGACCAGTGTATACCTGACTTTAAAAATGAACTTGTGTCTTACTTTTTCACTAATTCCACACTCCAGAAAATAGCAATCCTTGTGGTTTCTACACTGAGACAAGCATTTTGTTTTTCCCTGTAGTTCATTGCTACTCTCCTTCAGTAGGAAACCATATTCTGTTTATAACACCAGTGGTATGAGCCTCTAATGATATCTTAGAGCTTGTTAGAAAATACAAATGCTGGCATTGGGTAAAGAACTTCCTCGAATATCATTGAGTAACTGAAACTTCGGGGGGGGGAAGCTCAAAATTTTGCACAGTGAGGGTATTTGTTATGAATTTTATGTCTCAGTTGCTATAAATAATAACCATTTTCATAATATATGACTTGCAGTCTGTAAAAGCAGGTCATTCCAATTACTACCTTCTTTTTCTTCCTGCTGCCTCAGTGGCAGGAGATTTTTAGCAACCAACAGCATTGCAGGCATTTTTGGGTGGATGTGAGTACTTCATGAATGTAAGAAAGTGAAGGCTCTACTGGGGTATGACAAGCTTTGTGTCCTTTTGGAAGGAAGGATTTAAAAGGCTAAACCAAGAGTTACCTTGGTTTTTGTAGCCCCATTCCTGCCTCCAGCAGCTTGACAGGACCACAGCTTCACTTCACCTATGCAGAATGACAGTTAAGTGAACATTAAGGGCATGGAGAGAAGGGCATTTGGGAAGTTTGTTCTTTGGTTGAGAGAAGTACAGAGGAGCAGAACAGCCTATTGAACCTGCTTGCTGACCCCAGCTGGTCTCCGAAATTTGGGTTGTCCCAAGCAGTCCATGGGTTGATGGTTGACAGCTGTCATATGCAGCTGTGGTGACAAAACAAACAACAGCAGCTTTTCCGCACAGCCACTCTGGAGAGCTGTTCTTACAAATAGCTGCTGAGTAGCTACCTACTCAAAAGGCAGGCTGCTGGATCTCTCTGGATGCATTCCATGTGTTTCTCTGTCAGTAATAAAACTTTGCAGCTCATACTGGTGTCTTGGACTTGACCAGAATTTGGGACAACTAAAATGAAAGTATATAGTAAGGAAGGCAGACCTTTGCAGGCCTGCTAATGACAGTTAGAATCCATATGGGCTTGAGGTTTCATTTTTCTCCACTCTTGCAAGATTTAAGTCATAATGTTTAGGTCAGGACACTTAGAAGCAAGCTAGGCATCTTGATTCAGCCTCCCTAAGAGAGTACGTGTTTTACCAGAGGTGTTATTTGAGGCATTCCTTTGGATATGCAATACCACTTTTGAATTTACTGTCAGTTCACTGAATTATATTTGCTTGTTTGGGGTTTTTGTGGGTTTTTTTTTGTTTGTTTGCTTTTGCAGTTTAATACAGGTAAATAAAATTATGTTGAGTATGTTTTCTCCCAGCATCATCCAGAAACTCTGGGGAAGGGAATCCATTTTATTCATCAGGCAGTGCGTTTTTTTTCTGATGGCTCTGAAGAATCGTTTTTACTTTTAGGAACAGAGATTTGCTGCTACCTTCCTGTATGTTGACTGATTGAGTATGGATAGATTTGTTTATTTTCTTTTCCAGAATGCCTGTAATTTGGTACTCCAACAGCATCTGTTCCCTCATTTTCAGTATCAGTAACAGTGTATATTACCAGAGTGGGGCTTGGCTCCTGCAGGAGCAGAGCCTCCCTTGCCAGTGGAGATCACTGCCACCATTCCATTACCCTGACCAAAGCCTCTGCTCCTTAAGTCTGAGAATAGCAAGCCAGAGAGGTGGAATAATTTAAGTAGTTGCCTTGTTTCATTCCTCTTCTAAACATGGAAATCGGAGCCTGCGAACGTTCGTAAGATGAAACATTGGCACAGACGTGGTAATTTCTGTGAAACTGCAGATGTGACTACTTTGTTATGAAACTGCTGGGAGCTTCAAGAGTTGTAACAAATCCTGTGACTAAAAAGCATGTAATGGCTATTCTATTCTGCTGGTAGTTGCTTTTGCACTTCAGAGCCTGTTTAGAATAGTCATGTAATTAAAATAGTTATTGTTTTCTTGTAAATTAGAGGAGAACTTCTCTCATGCTTGCATGACTTGCAGCCCCAGATACAAGGAGCTGAGTGCCCAAATGCTGTGTGTATTTCAGCCTGATACTTGTTGTTTTAAACCATATTTTCAGATGGTTCTCTGTTCTTTGTGGTAAATTACTGCAAGCACAGTAGCATTCTCCATGCTATGTAGGCTTTCTAACATCCCTAATTTCTTAATTACCTATTTTGTCCCAGAAGCAGGCACTGCCATTTGCTCTTTTATCTCTTTTGAGCTTTTTGCATCATGTGCAACAGTGTATGTCCTGATTTTTTTAAGAAAAACATCTTCACTTTGAATTTCTTATGCACTCTCTAGCACTGTAACCCCTCAGACTCCTGTGAGGAAGCACTGTAGATCTTGAATATGGTTTTGGCCATTGCCACAGTTCTGTGTGTTGCCCGTGGGTAGCAGGTCACAAATGGAGATTCAGTGCTTGAAAGTTAGGTAGTGATGTTAACTAATGAACCAGCAATTAAGCAACAATGTTTTATCTGCAGTGTAGTCTGTGCAACTCAGAACATGAATTTTCAGTCTGTTATTCTTGAGTAGATTAGATTATATTATATTAGTTTACAATAATTTAAACTGAGAACTGTTGCTTTGTGTCAGCCCTGGGCATGATTTTAATGTTAAACATCCTAACTTTAATAAAGGAGGTTTTTAACCCCAAAAAGTTGTGCCAGTGCTAAGACAGTGACTGAGGCATGATGCTGGTTCCAGGGTTTGGATGGAAGAGCCTATTGTTTATGTATCCAGGGTTTAGAAGAATAATCATCTTCTGCTTGGCAAGCTTTCTTCAAAGCCCTGGTAGCACTGACTCTGGCTTCACTGTGCTCTGTCACAGTCTAGTGGCCTGGGCTTTGTAAAGCTGTGCCTATGAAATTGCTGATTACACTGGGAAGAGAAGGCAGTCCAAAGCTAGCTGGAATAGTGTCTGCTGTCATTTGGGAATTTGCTTTAATTAGGCATCCAGCTTACTCCCTTGGTTGTTGATGCTGAACAGAAGTAGAAATTGAGAGTAGGGTCTCTAAGCTAATTTACTGCCTGTCCTTGAAACCGGATGTTTATTCCAGTTTGGAATTTAGAGTTTCCTATCTGTGTCTATAAACTGTTCTTCCTTTTTCTTTTGCCAGCTGATAGCAATCTCTGCTGCTCTGTGCATGGCTTTCACCCTGTCCATCTGTGTCCGTCACCTCTCCAGCCCAAGTGTCAGCTCCTGTAGCTTTGTATTTCTCTTCCTCTCACTAAGAGCTCAGTAACCTTCTGCCACAAAGACTTCAAACCAGGGAAGTACAAACTGCCCTCTTTGTCCACTACATCCTGTCAGATTAGCAGCTTCTGATTGATAGTGATATTGTCCAAGTATGAAAGAAGCAGCTTTTCCCCAGAAGCTATGGAATCTCTTGTTTGTAAGGCACTTCTTCATGGGCTGAAATGAGCTGATGGCTACCAGTACAGGATACATGAAAGTAATTTGCTTCTGGTTTTTTGTTCCTTTTTTTTTTGCAACTGATTGCTGTGGACATCATTCTGATTCTGAGAACACAGCAGGTATTCGGAAACATCATCTTGATGTCCTGGAAAATGCCTCATTAATCCAGCTAGCCATTTTTAGGCCACTTCCTGGAATATTGGACTTAAGCGCTGCATTTACCAGGTTGTGATTGCTAATTTGCTTCCTTCATTGCTGCATGATTTTGGGAGCTGATGCTTCATGAGTTACCAGAGGTAGAGGTGAGCAGAAATTTGAGGTCCTGCTAACATGTCAGGATAGATAGAGCTTTGCTTGCTAGTCATAGTGATTTGCATGGTATTGGTCCTTTGCCCTAGAGAAGCATTTATTTTCATGTTGTTCAAGAACTGGTCTCAGAGCTTAGAACAGTATAAATTTCAGAGCTCCTCTGCTGTGCTAATCCCTTATTGTGTTGTTTTGAAGCTGTTAATTGATAATAATTCTGAATGCTTAAAGCATTTTGTTTGAGTATTTCTGAACCTTTTCCTGGCAGATTATTTCTCAATGAAGTGGTTGATATGGGAAGTGATTCTGGGGAAGCAAAAGGATTGGAAGGCAAAAGAAGCTGTTTTTCTTTGTGTCTTTTGTGTGCAGTGGTGCCACGAAAAGCAAGAGCTGGGAAGGGTGAAAGTGATTGTTCTTATCCCCCTCTGCACCTGCCAGGCTTTCACATTTGAAGAGTATGAGGCAGAAGCAGAGCTCCATCTGCTGATGTTCCCTTTTATGTGAGAGAGCTCCTTAAAGAAGGGGTCTTACATAAATGCCTTTGCTGTGTTTCTGTGTATATGCCATATCATATCGGTGGGTATGTTGTTAACTACTGCACAGAAAAGTGTGAAATCAAGTCAGTTCCAGGGCTGGAGAAAGTAAGCACCCCTTTTACTTGTATGCAGATCATCATTTCTAAGCAAGGTTTAGCATCCTCAGAAAACTTGGACCAAGACAATTTCAGAAGTTTCCCCAAAATGAAGCTTGGTTTTCTCTTCATGTTGAACTTTGATGGCAGAAACCCCCCAGATGGCAGAGGGACCAAGGCCAGACTATGTAGTGTTGGCAAGTTGGGAACTTTCAAGGCCTGTCCACACAGGCACAGGTATTTTCTTCTGTCTGAAAGGCTCCTGATACTCAGCTGGGGGGCAAAAGCTGCTCTTCTGTTTTGATTTGAAGTGGTGCCTAGGGAAGAGGAAACAGTATTGGTAGCAGCTTCATTTGCTTTGAGCATTATGTCTGTACATTCCCTGGAGAACTCATTAATTTTTAAGGCTGTGGCGGCAATAGCCTAAATGGATACAGCAGTGATTCCCTGATGGTTTGAGATAGTGCATTCATCCTTTTGGGACAACCAGCTCCGCTCTATTCAGAGATGTTGTGGCACCCAAAGATCACTGGGTCAGCTTCACCTGAGAAGGTGGCTGTTGAGCAAACAGGAAGATGTCATTTGGTACGATGGAAACAAGGAAGCTGTTCTTTCTGGAGCATTGTCTGTTCTCTGTATCCTCCTGAAGATTCATTTACCATGCTACTAAACTCCACCTGTTTGTAAACAGGGAGGAATTATGCAAGAAGGTCAGGCTCATCATGGTTTATGCTGAGGAGACCAGAGTGTGTGAAAGACAAGGTTCTGAATTACATTGATTTCTCCTCAATAATTGCTAGTCAGGATGAGTGTCCATCACTGGCTTACAGGGTCTTAATGTGGTGAACAGATAAGCCTTTCAAATGTGGGGATGTTAAGGGTGGTCATGTTTCATATATGTGTATATATGGCCCTTCTGTAGCTTGTAATGTCCAAATACTTAAAATTAAGGTAAAATTAAGACAATACTGTCCTACTGTGGGAAGTCTTACATCAGATAGGGTGGGGAGCTCCTGAGTCCTGACCTAGGAACTGAGTTGATGTGCCCAGCTTCCTTCCTAAGAAAAGTCACAGCAGAGTGCCACTGCCTTCTGAGCTACAGCCTGGACTCCACAAGAAACCTGCACTTCTCTTTCAATGGGTTGGTGTTTCAAAGGAGTGGTAATCAATGCTGAGCTGGCAATAAACAAGCAGGGGAGGCTGTGGCATGGCCCTGGAGCCCTGGCACCAGTTTGCTGTCACCTGTCACACAGCCACAAGGCATGGGGCAGGATAGAAGGGGGATCCTTGCATGCTCTGCTGTTAGCGCTGGGCTTCACAAGTGGGACAGAGCTGGCTGCAGCCAAGGCCTGAGGCACTCTGCAGGCAGTTCTTGGGCACATGTGCACAGCTGTGAAGGTACCAGGAGTATTGAAGGGTACAGGACATGTAGAGGCACTTAGGACAATGCACAATGGAAGCAGTCACAAAATGGACCTCCGCTTGGTACTGTAAGCACTCACTGGCTTTGCTTTGAGCTCACTATCCTTACTTTTAACCCTACTGGCCTTACTTGAGTACTGAGACCATTTAATGCAAAGTTGGATGGTGGTGAAGTGCTTCTGTCTGCTCTGTCCATGCTCTTAACAATGTGTAATGCTGCTTCCCCTCTGCACTAGTGCAATCCATTTCCAAGAACTGGAAGTCAGAAGCATGCAGTCTGTTCCAGCTAATGGGGTTGGAAACTGTAGGAGCTCCAAATTAGATGCTGTATAGCTTCTAGTTAAAAAAACAATGCCAAGGTACTGTGAAATACTCCACATATAAACATCAAGGGGAGAGTAATACTCCATCTAATGCAAATTATATTTTGTGCATAAACCTCTTATATGTACTGTGTATTTCATCATGTTTGCAAGTTTATAGTGCTTACCTTCCAGGCCCTGGACTGTAGACATCATCAGCCCTGTCTGTGATGGAAACACAATGGTTCTAAATTGGCTTTAAACCAAGGTTAACAGAGAAAGCGTAGATAGTCTGATCCAGACCACAGAAACAGCTTCGTGCTCTAACACCCATGGATGTGAAGGTGTACCCAGACACTGGTGATGCCTCATTCTTTGGGGGAATATTAGTGACTCGTGTCCAACTCAAATTAGAGTCAAAGGCACTTACCACCTCCAGGATTCAGCCTTAAATGCCTGCCAAAATGTTCTCTGCCTTTGGAACTTGAAATGGTTCGAAGCTTCTCTTGTTTTTGTTTGGTTTTTTTGTTTTATAAATTAAACCATGAAATCCAAGCTACTGTGGCACTAACACTTTCTCCCCACCTCTCTTCCAGAGTCTGTCTTCTTGGACTGGAAACCTGTGTATAATTTTTCAGTAAGTTCCAAGTTTGTTTTGCTAACATGTGAGGGATTTAAAACTTAAATGCTGGCACAACTTTAACTAGCCTATTGCAAATGTGTCACTATTCATTAAGGACTCTCTAGAGTGCAGTGTGTTCCTTGGTGGATTGGCTTCCTGGAAATTTAATGGCAGTTTGTGAATTGGCATCCAATTTTGTTTTTAGTCTATCTCCTGCTACTATAAAAAACAATTTTGGTTCTGATAATGTGAGAGATTCTGTTTTGCTTTGCTTTACTTTCATGCTGTACTTTAGGCAGGAGGATGAGTCAACTGGTGAGATCTTTGAGAAACAGTACAAAGAAAGATTTCTTTGAGTCCACTTACTCTCCTAGGAGTTAAGGAGGATATTCTTGCCCAGCTGTCCATAACCATTTGAATTCCTATCTCACCTGTTGAAGTTCAGTCAAGTTCAGAAAAGGCACCTGAGACTTGTGTGTAATTCTAGTTTGATTTCTTTTCAGGAATTTTATGGAGGTTGAGATAAGCATGGTAGGGTGCTGTGGGATTTACTTAGTTCTTGGTACATCTGGAAGATGGATTCTTTTGCTTCGTCGCGGAGAAGTGTTGAATTGTTTTTATTGTGGCATGCTGCAATGTTCTGCTGTACTTACACACTGTCCATACAGCATTATTGTGCAGTAACTGTCTAAACTTCATGTATGGACACAGACATTCTGGAATAGCTATTTTAAAAATACTTATCCTTTTGTACTGTGACATAACTTGTATCTGTAGACAGATTCATAAATGTTACATAGTTTTGGGGACCTCTAGCTATAAGACCCAAAGTGGCCTGTGGAGAAGAAATTATTTTGTGTAGAATTCCTTAGATAAAATATAATCTTTTATAAGATCAACCCCTCTTAAAAATTACAGTTTTGTTGTCAGCTGCTTTGTTTAATTATACTTGAGAACAAGTATTTCTTAAAAAATTTTTTTTTAAGAGAGTAAATGAATTAGTAGGTCATTTAAAATGTGTCACTCTGAAAACAACTGTCCCTTTTCAAGCAGAAAAGAAAGGGGAATGTTATGTCTGTGCAGAGAGGTGGATGCTGCACTGAGTAAAATGGGTAAAAGTGTGACAGGCCATATAGCAGGACAATAACTCCTTTTATCATATCAAATTTCTCTGATGCAACTGCAGTCTACATCACGGGGGTCAGTGCTAATGGCCAGAAGGTGTTTACCCCTCTCCAGCCTCTTGGAAAGATGACCTTGAAAGATTGTGTGGATTTTGCTGGGGTTGTAAGACTGGACTCAACACTGAGTCTGCGGATCTGCTATTCTCAATAGTCTTGGGAGTCCTAGGCAAAGGAATGTAGTCCTTTCAATGCTAGCTGTCGTGCTTTGTGAAATCCAGTGAGAGGAAAAATGATCCTTACTGCATGAAGGCTGAGAACTAAGGAAGCCATCGTGACCCCTTGTAGTGGCAGGCTCTGTAGCAGAGTTTTGTCTGTTATGTGGGAGGCTTAGGTTTCATCAGAGTGGAGAATTTAATTTCCCTGTTTCACTGAGGTTGGATTTTTACAGAAATGTAACTCTGTGCACCTTGCAGAATCTTCATGAGAGCAGAGCTGATTTGTGTTGAGACAGATCTCCCACACGGCTGTGAAAACAAGTGCACAAATTCAGAGTAGCTGGATGTAAATCTGAAGTAACTGTCATGGAGATTGATGTTCTCTCTAGGAGTTAATCTAGATTTACATCGGGGAAACTGTGACCAGAATCTCCCAGGATTCATCTTTGCTAGACTTTAGTAGCTCACTAAATTAATTGCTAATTAACTTGAGGTGGTTGATTATTGTGGATGCTTCCCACATATTTCTTCTGTCTTACTGTCATTGAATTTAAAGACGGAGCTCCACTAGATCAGACCAGATCTTACCTGTTCTGAACTCCTGCTTGTCAAAAGCTGTTCCCTTCAGCTAGATATGAACATGCTGCAGTCAGCAGACATTACACTAAAGCACTGCAGTCTTCATTAATCTAAACTTGTGCACATTGGGGTCAAAACCAGCAGAGACATGGTGGCCCATATTGCTGAAGGCAGGAAGAATAAGGAGGGGGTTTAAAGAGGTCCTGCAAGGTGGTTCAAGGTTACCCTTGAAGGATGCCCTGGCCAATTTCTACAGTGTAGCAGAGCAGTGTGAGACTTCCCCTTGACATAAGGGCAGTAGTCAGTGTGGTTTCACCAGTGAGCTCTCCAAGAAATGGCATTACTTTACACTGAAAACCCACACCTTTCTTGTATGTGTTTTGTATGGTTCAGATGAATGGGATGCCAGAAGGATGGCGTCTGATCCTGCTGTAGTCTGAGCAATGAGGTTTTATGACAGCCTTACTTGTAAACTAAATTTAGGTTCTGTTCCAGGTCCCTCCAGAGTGGAGGCAGAGCAGGACAGTTAAAGCAAACCAACTTAAGAACCTCTGATACCTTTGAAAATAGTAAAAGGATCTGTGCCAGTGTTGAAAGCAAAACTAAATGACACCTCTATTCAATAAAAGGTCCTTATTCTTAAATCAACATGCTGTCAGGTCCCACCAGAAAATGTATCTTAAAAGTCACCCTTGTCTTTACATATGTGCCTAACAACCTCCTAGTCCCTGGGCTTCACTGTGAACTGCTCTGCCTCCCAACAGCCCATAGTTTGAACTGAGAGGGCTGGTCATGTTGACTGATGAACGTGCAGTGAAGATGTAGGAATACAATGAGCTGGTGATCATCTTTCTTGCCTGCATACGAAAGTAAAGGCATCGTGCCAAGCAAATATGCGCATTAGATGACTAACAGCTCCCACACTGGCAGTGTAGGCAGGGAATATGCAATGCAGCCACATATGTGTGTCAGAACCATACTGAGTGCTTTTTGTTATTAATGTTTGGTTTTGTTTTTAAATAGGAGTTCAGATCTTTGAGCAGGATGTTTATCTCTATGCACAGAAAACAATATTGGTCATAGTTTTTAATATACGATCAAGTTTTTAGAACTACCAGCTGATATATCTGTTGAGTGACATCAGAATTTCAAGTAACTGCTATAAATGCTCACTGGGAGAGCTGTGCATATCATGGGTAGTTTTCTGAGTTTACCTTTATTTAATGACTAGAAAGTAACTTTTTGAAGAAAGTGAGATTATTTTTTTCTAATGAGAATATTGTTGTGAAGTTTTGCATTTAATTTTTTTTTACTGAAGCTTGATTTCCCTTTTTTTGATTCAAATTGGTGGGAGATGTTCACAAAAATTAGTATGCTGTGACAAAGGGGTTGAATGTCATTTGATACTTGCTTAGCCACAGTTTTACAATGTACAGGTAGTTACTGCTGAGCTTGAACACCTGGGGAAGTCCTGTAAATGCCTGCAAGCAGAGTGCAATTCACCTTAGCATTTAATCTATCACTGAACTTCCACTGAAAAGGGTCCCCTTTTCATTCCCTCAGTGATGGCTAGTCCACCTCCCAAATTAATTAGTTTTCTCTCAGTTCTGCAATCTGAAGCAGCAGCCTTGTTGCTGCACAGACAACTAAGAGAGGGGATAGGATGCAGTAGAGAAAAGTAAACAGGATGGAAACAAACCTCTCTCTTTCTGCAGCAGTGTAAGGTTAGATCATCTTTAATGCAACACAAAGTGAACTTCAAGTGTTGGTGGTTTGGGTGGTGGACTCATTTAAATTCCCCAGAAATATTACGGACTCTCAGAGCTAAGAACTCTGCAAACACAGGATGATAGACAGTCTCTTGAGCTGAATCCTAAAAAAATGGAGAAACAGGAAACCCCAGATAGCCTCTCAAACCACCAAGTTACAGATCTGTGGCCTCACAACCAGATGATCCAGTGTTCAAGGAACAGACCTCCATTGTTACCAGAGCTAAAAATTCTTCAAGTTTATCATGCTTTTTAGCCTTCAAGTTTATCATACATCTCATAAGCTTACAGTACTGCAGAAAGTAGATTTCCAGGGTACAGACAGAGAAGAGCTGAAGTCCTCAGCCATTCTTCAGGACATGTTCTCACTTACAGTGGCAGAATCAGTCAGTATCCATTTAGCACTGAGTAACTGATGACAGACTAATTTTTATGAGTTTGAGAAGGAATGAAGCCATGTTTCCTTTGCAGAGCTATTTAGTAGCCTATGTAATACAGATTGGTCTCTATTTACTCTTATTTTAAACACTGTTTTCTTCTTTCTTGATCTCTAATCTGGCATCTAGATCCCTCATCCCAGTTATGTTATTTTTGCCAGTAAAAGTTGCCATTAAATGGACTAGAAGTTAGAAGGGGTTGTGTGGAATGGCTGGGATGGCAGTCCATGGATAGTCTGTGTTGTATAAACTGCGCTTTCCACTCAGGTGGTTAATTAAACTTGGTCTTCAGATCCCAAGACAGAAACCACTTATGTGCACGCTGTATTTTAATAATGTGTTTGTGCTCCCCTGCCCCAGGAGACTTGGCCCTGCCTTCCAGTTTGTCTGTTCTCTAGAGGGAGAAAAGGGAATGTAAGGACAAAAGGAGAGTGTGTGGCAAATAGTCTTGTCTGATTGGGGGTTGTGAATGGAGTGAGAGAACATCTTACAACATCACTACAGATTGCCTGAATGATGTGTCCTTTGGAATAGATGCTATGTCCTTCCCCAAACAGCGAAAAAATGAACTGTAGCAATGAACCATTTTATCATTTTGTGTTCCATCCTCTGCAATTGCATTACTGTTCTGTGATGATGCTCCTGCTATGTTACTCTGTCAGTGCCAAGGTATGTATACAGATAATTGTGTGTACAATTTTTGCCTGCATCTGGACCTACCATGTCATTGTTTTCAGCAAAAATTAACTTGGTACCTGAAAACCGTGGGACTTTCCTCATGTGTAGCACAAGATGAAGTCACTCTTGCTTCCATTAAGTAGTCTGAATGTGCTTTTGAGTATTTGCTACCACAAATTTTGCAATTGCTTCTCAGTCTTCTGTGACACATCCTCTAGACATTTCACACAGCCCAAAATTAGGTGCTGAAATATTTTCTGAACTTGGAGCCTGGTTTTGCTGGCACTTATGCATATGAGTGAGTGCTCCTGTAACTGATTTTAGCTGCTTGTGTCAGAATAACAAAGAACACACCAGAGTTTTAAAAGGAAGGTCGTGCACTTGTATTGCCTCTATCGTGTAAGGTGAGTTGCTCTCTATAAAACTACTTGGCCTTCATGGTTATCCTTTCAGTCAAGGGCAGATGGAATTGTCTTCTACATCCGTGTATAGTAGGTGTAAAATGCTGCCAAATCTGAGCATTGTTTTCACATCACTTTTGCACTAATAATAACTGCAAGGTGTAAGTTAATTGAGAATAAGCCTTTCTGCACTTTCCGAGGCAGGAATGATTCCTAACTGTCCATTCTTCAGTGGTATTTTCTTCTGATCATGCTTTTGGAGTGACAGAAATGGGGCGTGGTAGGCAATAGATGGGCTTGTTTCTTTCAACAGTGTAAAACTACATTTGTCTCTAAGTTACATGATGGGGAAAGAGGAAACAGAGGAGGAATGCTTGAGGTTGAAGGCAGTGTAAAGAAAGCAATTAAGTGTTCAGTCTGGCAAGGCACCTGTACTGAATGCAGACTGCAACGGTAGCATATAGCTTAAGAAGAGGTAACTCTTTCTTTATAGAAGGGTATAGAGCTTCAACATTAATTCTTATTCATTTCTCTTCTCTGGAAATGTCATGATACCAAATTCTATGCACACTGTGTGTAAAAAAAACTGTTTTAGTACCAGCATTTGAATATTGTGGTGAACCATAGGCACTAGGGAAGGTCAAAGAAAGCATCTGGCGCTACTGTCATTGCAAACAGCTCTATATTAAAAACTAAGATGTGATCAATTTACCTTGTCAGCTGAACCACAGTACCTATATGTAAACATACTTAGTTTGCTTTTTTGAAAGCATGAACCACTTCTGGCTTGAATTGTAGCTCTTTTCCTCTGCTTTCGTTGGACTGAGAGTATCCAGAGTTAATTACATTTCCACTTAATGGAAGAAATAACCTTTTATGTGAGACAGCCTGTTCAGGTTCCAGAGGCCTTTGTGTCAAGACAAGGAGAGCTGTATAGAGAAATCTAGCATCCTGTATTAGATCACTTCATGTAGTTTGGGGATATAATTTGAACCTTCAGTGGAGAGCCAAGAGGTACCAATTTCTTTTATCCTGTGGCAGTCCCTTATGATAGCCAGTTACTCCTTGGTTCTGCACCTCATAGCCACTCTGCTGGAGTGACAGGAGTGCATTGCAAAGTCTCTTTCTCAGGAGCTTTTGTACAGAACTGGCAATTGTGCCATTGAGAAGTTGGAGGGGCAATGGGGGTGCTGATGGTAGACTCAGAACCATCCACACCATCTTTTTATAGTGCTTGTTAGTTGTTTGGAATGACAACGGCCCTGTAAAAGATTGACTGCCTTTGGGACTGGCCTCCAAGACACATTTTCTGGTTTTGAGCTTGGACTGAAAAAATCACACCAGAAAACAAACTTAATAAAAACATCTAGCTGAAAATAATTGGTTGTCATATATTCCTGTGAGGGAGGATTTATTCTTTTTTTTTTCTGGTTTTAGGAATAACTTCTGGATTATGTTTTGATACCCACTGTGTACACAGACAGTAATTCTTATTCTTGGACCTACAGTTTCTCCATACTTTGTTTGTATTACAAGTGAGAGACAGCATGTATCCAGGCCGTTCCAGCCAGTTTTATTCTTTTACTTAGTAATCCCTTGTCCCGGGTAGCAGAGGATTGCTTAGTGCTAAAATGTGCTATATTGGATGAGTGATTTTTTTTTTTTAAAGCATGCTTCACATGTTACTCTGCTGACTTGCTTTTACCAGGATGCTGTCTTCTTGTATCCTGGTGTCTTCTAAGAACGTGACTTGCTTTTAAATATGTTTTTTTAAACAAGTGGGTGTGCTTATCTCTATGCGGTGATTGCCTCATGTTCCACTGTCAGAGGTGATGTCTGGATATCTAAATAGTCTTGGATTTACTAGCCTGTTCAGAATTAGAAAGATCAGTTTTTAATCAAAGGATTTCAACAGTACCTCTGTAGGAAAGGACACTTTCAGAGTTTAGCCTTTTAAATTCTTGTTCTTCAGGAGACTTCTTGATTGGGTTTGTGAGGCACAGTATATTGGCATCAATGTAAAGAGTTCTATCTGTCTCTGTGGACTTTGGATGAGACCCTGAATGAATTGGCCTGATGTTCACAGTACAAGGTCCTTTTGAAGCAGATGACAAACCACATAAGCCTTGAAGGCAGAGCACTTTATAATCTGGACAAAAAAGACATCTCTGGCCCCTCCTGTAGCTAAAGGTGTGAAGAAGAAAAAAGGTCCTTGCAGTTTGTTAGAGGTGAATTTCTTTCCATGTGTCTGCATGACCCTCTTTGCCCAAGTTTTTGCCATGCTTTGAGGGGCAGTTGGACACATGGTCTCCAAGGCTGTGATGGACTGTTCCCAAATTGTGTTCAGTTAGCCCCACAGTGTGGTAGGTAGGACACATTCTGCAGTCCTTCACAAATAGGAGGTTCTGTCTTGTACTCCCAGACCTTTAAGCCCTTTCTGAGATTTTAGTGAAATGAGACATTATGATTTCTGCTGAAGGCTTTTAATATATGGTGCAGATGGCTTCCAAGGGAGCTTAGCTCATGGATCACCTCCTTTTCCTTAAATAGCAGAAGATTTTATGGTACATACCCTTTGGATATCTGGAAGGTTTCAGGTAGATTCCAGCTCTTTTATGCAGACAAATAAGCAAAAGCAAGTTCATCAGTAACAATATGGGAATAGATTTCATCCCCTTTCCATGTTTTACCTCACCCCACACATCAGTGGGTTGCCACTTTTTTTTATGGATGAACATCAAATCCTGGTCGTTTCGAATTTATTGTCAAGAAAAAACGTGTGTAAAAGCTCTGAGTGGTTCTTAGACATCTGATATTGTTAAATCTTAGATTTTCCCCTATTTTTCAGGATTCTAGTGCATGAAGGACGTAAATGATAATCCCAGAGGACCATCTGTCCTGGAGCAGACATTGGAACCAAGTTACTATGTGACTGAAAGGACTGAGTGCAAGTCAGATGGTAAGTAAGACGAGGGAGATGAGATATATCATACTGTCACTTCAGTACAGATGAAAAATACAGCCATACACTCACTCAGAACTTGTCCTAATTTTCTTGTGGAATGAAAGGAACAAGGGGGGAAAAAAAGCAGAAGGAACATTCATTACAGGTTTAACTGTTTTGCAAAGCCCAGTTAGTGTGCAAGGTAATTGTTGCTAAGTCTTTTCATAGTGGAGTATACATTTTAATCTAGCTGTGGTTCTCACATCATTCAGAGTCCATTTTACCTCCATTGCTTACTTGATGTCTATGAAGTTCTTTCTAGCTTGGATTTGTAAGAAGTCTAGAGGATTGAACCTCTGTCTCCTAAATGCTCCTTAGGAAGTCCTTTTAAATCCAGTCCATAGCTGTCTCAAGTGCTTTTTTTTAAAAAAAAAATAATTTGTGGTAAGCAGTAAGTAAATTAGTTTTGTTTAATCATCAAGGAAGTGGGTGTTTTCAAGCCATTATGGACTTGTTTCTAAACATATTCTGTCTCTTAGAGGAAAGTGTTTCCTGTCTGCATGGTGAGGGCTCTTAGAGGAACTGGCCTTTGGACTTTGAATCATGCATCCAGTGTAGATAAACCTTTTTTCCTTTTATGGGTTAGCTGATTATTTACTAGTTACAGTTAATGCTGTGCTGGACTGGCCTTTCATACCATCTTGCAGGCATGCAGTTTGTGCTTGTTTTTATGCTTGAGGAGCCAATGCAGCTGATGTGGGTGGGCCTTTGGTATCAACTTCACACTGTGAAGGAGGCCCAGCTTATGAAAAGAGGATGCTGAAAACCTTTATTAGGGGGTGTTTGAAGGGCAAAACCATGTTCTGTATGCAAATCAGCTGTGAGGCGAATGAGTTCATTGCACATGCTGTATACTTTACTGCTAAAAAGCCCTTTGTGAGCTGTAATCTTTTATTATTTATGTAAGAATCCTGAAAACTTCAGGTAACCTACAGGTGTTTCTTATGGGCCTTCCCATTTTCTTTATAAATTAGATGTAAGCTGTCGGCTTTGGCCAACTGATAGTCAATGCCTGCCACTCATTTGATGGCAGAAAAGATGCACTTTCTTTTCTGTAAGCTCAGAAAGTCATGTTAGTGTTACACATTTTGGTGGTTTTTACAGCCTTGTCCAGATTCTTTGAGACCAGTGTTAAACCTAGGCCATAAAACATCAATGTTATTTAAATTTTTGTTGAGGTGGTGTGTAATTATGCCACATAACTGAAAACCTGATTGTTAGGACATGTACAAACATAAAGTAAATGACAAACACTCAATATTTGCCTCAAAGCACTTATTGTTGATAGTTTGGCATAAGTAAAGCATTATGTTTTGTTATCTGACCCTTATAGTCATAGTTTATATGAACTTTAAAGCAAGATGTAAGCACAATTCTGCTGCTTATACAAAATAGTGAATTCAGAAATCACTTTGCTGTGTTTATCAAATTTATCCCTACACTGACATTTGTAGTAAAATGTAGTTAAACGCATAGAGTTAAAGTAAATTTGTTCCATCCACCGACATAGAAACCACACACATCCTGGTTTTAACTGGATAGCTAAAAGGAAAAAAAAAGTACTGTAAATCCAATGTATTTTTCTTAGGGATACTGAGTATATTCAGAGGTCTTTCACATTTCACTTTCTATTTCCTGTCCACAATATGACTTCCTTTTGGGGGAAATAGGTGAATGGTTCTGATAGAATAATGCTTTTTTTTTAAGCTGTTTTGGGTTTTTTCTCCTCCTGGTTTATATGGGACTTCACTTCTTCCTCTTGTCTTTGCTTAGGCTTTGACACTGCCCTTCTCTTCACCTCCTCATGGGCTTGGCCAAAATACCACAAGTTCATGCACAGAGCCTGCAGGTTGTTCATTGAAAAGAACTTTAATCCAGCAGTGATTACTGGCTTACGCTTTCTATGTGGGCAATACAAAGGGAAGTTTTTCAAGCAGTTTTGTTTTTATTGCAGAATAAGGCGTGGGTAGTTCTGCCTTGCAGAAAGGCTTAGCCTGGAAAAACCTGGTGTGGGAGGGGAAAAAGAAAAGATCGACAATCATATATCATGTGACATCAAAGTGGAATTGTTCCAACAAAAAGACTTGTGCTAAAACTTCCCAGCTGAATGTGAGCTGAAGGTCGTGCACTTGCCATCATGTTAACATGATAGAGCCAGTGTGGAAGCATTACTGAAGTACTGTCGAAGAAATTCTGTGTGTATAGGCTACCTCTGGCAGGTGTGCTTGCTGAAAAGGTACCCTGGAAAGGTCTCAGCCACCTCTGAGGTGTCTGAACAGACTGGTTTTGGCACAAGAGGCAAAGACACTCAGAGTATCAATGATACCAATTTGAGGAGAGGCTCAGGTGTATAAAATGTAAATTGATGTCTTTAAAGTTGATGGAAGATGCTCCAGTAAGTGTTTGAAGTACAAGTAATTGTCCAGGCATTGTCATAGAACTGTAGACTGGCTCTTGTTTCAAATTTGGCAAAGAAAAGGGTATCATTCTGTTCAACTGTCACAAACACACTAATAAACTTCAGTATTGCATAAAATACCATGTGGAATGTAGCCGAAAGTCTTCAGTGTTGTAGTGCCTAAGCTGAGCCATCAATAGCATTCATAAAAAGAAAATACTGTTTTCATTGCCAGGCATAGGAGCTAATGAGAAACTTAAAAGGCATGGCTGGATTAGGGTAGGTTGAATGGCAAATTCAAATTCTGAAAGATGCCTTGGGAAACTGTTAGGATATGTTTATGCTAGCCAATTAATAGGAGTGGTGAAACCATAAAATGATGGGATAGATTGAAAAATGGTCATTTTAAGTAACCCAAAGGCTTAATTTCACAGAACTGCCTCATGTTCACATGCTGACATCCAACATAGTGCATGAAGCAAAAAATATACAGAGTGAAATAAAACTGGATGGTGTTTCTGGAGGCTTGAAAAATTTTGCTGTAGCTGCATGACAGAGCCATGAGCTGCTCTTGTGCGGGTGGAAAACAGGATACAGATAAAAGAGGTCACATGAGTCTGTGGGGATGAGCAAAATTAACATGCTATTTTTGAAGGAGTGTGCACTTGGGTTGACAGTTTGAAGTTGAAGCCTTTCAGTTAAATGTTTATTAAGGCAAGTTTATTCTGAAGTCTGTACACAAAATACCATAGAAAATTGAACTGCTTAAAATCTCTGTTCATCTCTTAAATGCTGTTAAGAATCAGATGATGAGATTGAGGCAGTTTGTAGTGCCAAGGTACACTGCATCTCCAGGCGTCTATCAGGGACCCTGATTTCAATAAAGAGTTAAATTAAAAGTCAGTCTATTCTCTTTGACAAGTATCTCTTTGGTAAATTATCATGTGCCAGTTTTAGTTTTGTGCTCCTTATTGATTTAGTACAGTTTTAATACAGTTTCTTTCAGTACTACTACATCTCTATGAAGGGCTGGATAAGTTCCTAGTTTTTCAGAGGGGTTTTTTAATTCTACTTCTACTTGATCCTTTCTCAAGCTGGACAGGTGGTGAGTTGACTTGATGCTCTTCATTCTTCTCCTGTCTTGTGCATAAAATGGTTTTCTTGCTTCACACTAAGTGAAGGTAAACTTAGGTGAACTGGCATTTATAATTTAAAGGCTTGCCCCTGTTGATGCTGTCCCCTGATGTATGTTTACTCTTCTGCCAGCTCCATTAGCCCAGCATAGCAGTCACAATATCAAGGATATCTTATTGTTGAATACCAAAGATATTACTCTGTTCTTCAGACTGGGATTTCATGAGGCATTTAAGGGAACTTATTATTTGCTTTCTGATGAAGTTCCAGTGAAGTTTGGAATTTTTGGTCACCTTTCAGGCATCCTGCTTGAAAAGACAACAGAATCCATTTGCTGATAAGTCCCTGGGTTTCAGTCTTTGAACCTTAATACAAGACTGTCACTTGAAAAGTTGAAAGATGTATAGAGAATCATGACCATATACTGACAGGACAGTGGGGCATACTTTCTATGGTATGATTCAGGACTGCTAGCAGAGGTGGGCAATTGTATTTCAAAGGTAGATCACGGAGTCTGAGGGTTTTTAAGCAGTTTCTGTTGATCCCTATGGAGTCTGAGATTCTAAGTTCAAGGGTAGAGTACATTCTACTGTGTCTTCACCACTACACAGGCAGCAAAATACTATCTCTGGGCTGGCACTCCCCTCCAAGGATTATTCAGGGCTCTTCTGTCAGTTCTCCTTTCACTGCTCACATTAGGACAGTTCTCCCCTCGTTGTTCTTCCCTCTGTGTGTGTAGCTGCTCTGTTTTAAGCTTGTTCTTCAGCAGCAGGGACTGCTACAGAAGATAGATTTGACCATGTGCTCTTTGTTAGAATGAGGTCTGGGAGGCATCAACTTTGTCTTTTTTTCCCCCGTGTTCTGGGGAAGGAAATATGGACATATGGACCTGAGGAGAGCAACAACAAACCCCAGTTACAGCCCTGCTCCAGATGGTCACAGGGTGAAGGATTGTGACTGTAGTGCATCTGATTTAGCTGTGGCAGCCCACGCACCGTGACAAAATCCAGGTGGGGCGTGGTGGGATATTCCCTGAACTTGCATTGCTTGCCTTGGCATGTTTACCTGTAAGTCTGTGTTCCACCCTTGTGAGAGCTGACAGAACTAAAGTTCTGTTAGGCCCTAGCCAGCACTGGAGCACTTCCCCATGTGGGACTTTCTCAGGTTTTGTGCAGGTGCAAATATCATAAACACTTCTTGCAGTTTAAGATTTGGAATGCTGGGCTGTCCTCGTGCCACCCAGTTTGCAGTATTTGATGTTCTTACCTGCACACAACTTCACCTGTGTTTTCTTAGTTGTGAGTGATAACAGACACATTTGTGTGCTGTATTCAGACACAATTAAAGGAAACAAAAGCAGTTTGAAAACCATGTCAGTCTTGGTTTCAAAAGCAACCGTGCAGCATTGTCTCACTGTCAGTGTGAAATGTATTCCATAATTTTAAGCTGTTTTTGAAAATGAAACTTCTGCCCATCTTGGGAAGAACAATTAAAGTTTTTTCAGCAGAACAAGGGCCCTGTCTGGCTGGACTAGAGCTTTTGAAAATCTGGCCTCTTGATGCCCTAAGTCAGTTAGGAATGAGACACCCACCATCATGTTTCCCACTAGAAAAATGAATCAAAATCAATGTCTGATTTCTGCACCTTTGTGTCTGAAAATTGCCAGTAAGAGCTCACAGTTTTAATTGGGAAATGGCAATCACAGAAAAGTTTAACTAGATTATTTTTCTGTTTCAGGGTTTAGAGCAAGGTATTTCAGTGGAGAAGGAGGGAAGACTACCCTAAATCTGAGGCTATTTAATCCCCAAGAGGAAGGAAGTTTTCAGTGTACTGTACTTCTTACATATGCTACCTTGTTTGATTTGAGCTACTGCCAGATGCTGTTTTTAGTCTCCACTTAGTCCTTCTGTCAGGCTTTTCACACTCCTCCTCCTCCTGTGGGCTTCTCTTCTATGGCCTTGTATTTATTTTCCTTCTTTCCTCTCACCAGCTATTCTCATTTCCATTATTCCCAAATATATACCTTCTTTTGTTGTCTGTATTTTATCTTCTCCTTACTCTGCTTGTTGCTGCTAGTCCATTATCTAGCTTAACTGATGACAGTGGTTTTGTAGGACCTGGTTCAATAGCATAGAACACACATTTTGTAGGTCAAAAATAGCAAAGAGCCTGGTTTAGGGATGTGAGATCCAAAATAGTGCAGTATTTTGAATTGGGCGTGTTGTTACATACTAGATTTTTATACCCTCATGGTCACTTTTTGGCTTGGTGGACTTGAATAATTAATGGACTAATTAATATCATGATTACATGCTGAAAGAAGCTGAAAATCAGTCTGGTAAAACAAGTAGTCAATTTTGAGAACAGAACCTTGCTGATGTGTCACATGGTCTGTCTGCAATGCTTTGATAGATTTATTTTAGCTAAAGCAAACCACCCTTTGGAAGTCTAATATTCTCACAGTATCTCAAACCTCTGCTGTTTCTGGAAATCATGGTTTCTTGACCTCTGCCTTACTTGTTTGCTGGTTGAGGTTCCATGCTTTCCTTATATCTGCTGGTGGCATCACCATGGGGAAATGCAAGAAACCACAACAAAGTATTTCAATAAGGGTAACATTAAGAGTTGAGTAGTTGTGGAATACCATCCTCATGAATTAGAGGTTTTAATGGTGGAATGTTTTCTTTGTTGTATCACCTTTCTCTCTTGGAAAAGAAGTCTAGGGAACCTGAGACTTGCTTTATGTTTATGCATCTTCTCATCCCTTTCTACCTATGCATGATCTCTGATCTTTGTTAATCTGGGCCTGCTCTGCATCTTCATAAGGGAAAGTTCTTAAAGGAAAGAGGAGGGACTGCAAGGATTGAGAAGTTAACAAAACTGATGGAGAGCAGGCATTGGCTTGTGCTCAGCTGGAGCAGTGTTCCCACCCTGCCACCTGAGAAGAGTTGTCAAAGAAGAGATGATCATGGTATGGTCTTGCCCAGTAGATTTGTTAGATTTCCAACTGCAGTGCACCAGGAGATTTGGTTGAATGCAACTTGGGAGTCCCCCATGGCTCTTTGACCACATAATGTGCCTTCCAACTGAGATCTGGCTGTCTTGTCAAAAAAAAGAATCATATTCAAACATGTTATGGAGGAAAGAACTGGAAGGGGAATCTGCCTTGGTGTACCTTCCTTAGGAGCATTCGGAGTGGAACTGAGGAGCTTAAACTCTCAGTTTAAGTGGAGAAAGGAGAGATTTGGGTGCTCCATGAGAAGATTTTTTTGGGAGGACAGAACAGTTGAGTAAATACTGTCAGGTTTGACTCCTTTGAGGTACATTTTCACAACATCTGTCAAGCTTCCTTTAAAAATACTCAGCCAGCTACAGCTTAACTGTGGGTATTTTTCACACTTACTTCCCAGTGTATGGAATTGGCATCTTAATTTCCTGAACAAATCTGCCAGCCTATTAGATTTATCTACCTGCTCATGCAAATGGAAATGCAGTAGGTTGAGTTTGTTCTCATGTGTTTTTCATCATAGGTTTCTGGTTGTCATCTAAGCTTTATACAGTCTATTCTGTTCAGGTTGTGTTGCACCTTATCCTGTATAATTTCATCCCTGGGATGAAATTACTTGCTACGTGGTAGCGCTGCGCTATTCTCCCCATGGGATCTGAATGCCTCTTCACTGTAGGCTGTTGGCTTTCTGTGTGCTGCACCCCTTGCTGTGGCAGCAAGCTGCCTGGATAGTACTATAGTGTGGTTCTTTGCTCCCCCCAAAGGGCTTATCAGGTGTCCTTAATGACATGGACCTGCTATGGCTTTATTTTCAACTCAGCTGTTTGGCTAAAATAATGTGTCGTTCAAAAGAAAGGAGCAATTTCACCCGAAAGTAAATGGCCAAATGAAATATTTTTTAGTCCTAACAATAGATGCCATTTGCTGTTGATGATTGCCGTCATGGCACACTTGAAGTGAGAACAAACATACTACCCCCCTCCAACACACACAAGGCTTTTTTCCTAACAGATTTATTCATTAAGCATATGTTCAAAGACTAAAGCTATTACCGCTTTTAAATTGAAAAAATTTCATTGCTGTTCATAGAAAAAAACTCCAAAGAGTTACGAAAAACCTATTAATGTTCCAGGTTTAATTAACTAATATATTCTGTTAGAAGTCCTTTCTACTGAAGTTGTTTAACAATAGGCAAATAAATACTTTATGTTGGAGACTGACCTTCAAATGATAGTCCCAAGCTGCTGCTTTGCAAAGTCTTTAGCAGTGTGAATGCCTTTACCTCCCCTCTGTGTATGTTAGAAAAGTCTCTTACTTCTGAGCCCAGAAATAGTAGGGAAGCTGGTTAGACTGTAAGGCTTGGTCCCAGCTTGCTTGCACAGGCAACATTCCTGCTGTAACAGGTAAAAGTTTCATCTGACCAATTTTGCAGCCTTTTGAGAAGAGGGATGGCACTCGGGAAAGACACTAAATGCCTTCCATTTTGTGTGCCTTCTGTGGGAGACAAAGATAAATACAGACCTATTTTTCAGAATAGGTCACTTTTCTTTCTGTCAGGTTTGTGCAGACGTTCTCAAAATGGCCCCTTTTAGCATCCTGTGTGCTCACTGGTACTGACAGGTTCTGAATGTCCTTTGCCAGGACATTGAAGAACCTGTGTTATTTTCTGTATAGAAAAACGCTTTTGCAACAGCTCTGAGGTGAAGTATCCTTTATTCTTGAGTATTTTTTACATGCTACCTTCATCTGGTAAGACCATTTCAGGGTCTCTGGAGATGAAAGACTGGACTATAATGTTATAGTTATCCCTCAAAAATAGGATTTGATACTGGCCTGCTTCATCTTTTGTCTTCTGTGCCACTGCTCAGCATACCTGAAATAGATCACAGGGCTTTTACCTGGGTTGTGGATAAAATGTAGCTCTTGTCTTCTTATGATCTTCCCAACATAATTAATGCTACTGTGGTGGTTTGACCTTGGTTGGAGGCCAGGCACTTACCAAAGCCTCTCTATCACCTCCCCCTCTGCAACTGGATAGAGGAGAGAAAATAAAAGAAAAGGCTCAAGAGTTGAAAAAGGAACAGGGTGAGATCACTCACCAGTTACTGTCACAGGCAAAACAGACTCAGGGAAATCAGTTTCATTTATTGCCAATCAAAATCAGAGCAGGATAATGAAAAGTAAAACAAATCTTAAAAACACCTTCCTCTTACCCTTCCCTCCTTTTTGGTCTTATTCCTGATTCTCTGTATCCTGCCCCCAGTGATTCAGGGAGACAGGGAATGGGGTTATGTTCTTCAGTTCATCACAGGTTTCTGCTGCTGCTTCCTCCTCAGGGAGAAGAGTTCTTCCCCTCCTCCAGCGTGAGGTCTCTCCCATGGGAGGCAGTCCTCCATGAACTTCTCCAACATGAGTCTTTCCCCCAGGCTGCAGTTCTTTTGCAAACTGCTTCCAGTGTGAGTTCCTTCCAGGCGGTGTGGTATTCAAGAACAGGGTGGTCCAGCATAGGTCCTCCATGGGATCGCAATTCCTGCTGCCAATACTGGTCCAGCATGGGCTCCTCTATCCCCAGGTCTGCAGGTCTCTGCCAGGAGCTTTCTTCAGCATGGGCTTCACATGGAGTCACAACCTTCTTTTGAGGCTTTACCTGCTCTGGCATGGGAACCTCCAGAGGCTCCTCCATGGGCTGCAGGGTCTCCCAGCTCCAGGGCCTGGAGCACCTCTTGCCCCTCCTTCTGCACTGCTCTGGTTGTCTGCAGAGTCGTTCTTCACTCATATTCTCACTTCTTTCTTCTCTGGCCACACTTATTTCTGTGCCGTAACTTTTTTTGCATTATTTCAGAGGTGTTCCTACCATCTGATGTGTTTGGCCTTGGCCAGCAGCGATTCTGTCCTGGAGGTGGTTGGCATTGGCTCTGTTGGGCATGAGGAAGCTCTTGGCTGCTTCTCAAAGAATCCATCCCTATAGCCCCCCCACACCCTGCTACCAAAACCTTGCCACACAAACCCTTCAGAAAGGACCAAGCATGTTTGTCATACATAATTGTCATTGGGAGTTAAGGGGTGCAAGGAAAAAAAATCTTTTAGTACAATGTTGAAGTAATGTGGAGGAAGACAGAGGTGGAATGGTTTGAAAGTGCTGCACTGGTCTTTAGAAGCTAAGAATGAGATTTACAAGATTACTCAGTACTTTATTCTTCAAATTGAAGTCAGGTGTGGGAGGAGACTTGGTATGAGGCGTTTGGCATCTCCTGTTAACGCAGATGAGGTGTTCTGGATAGCTTAGCAGAAATATAGCTCTGTGGATGAAATCTTGCTTCTCATTGACACATACTGTCACCCACACTTCACAAACAGCATCCTATGGGAAGCAATTGACTACTCATATTCCAAAATATATACACAGAATATTTCAACATGGAGACAAAACAGTGGGGCAACTAGGAGTCCATAAGGATATGTTTGCTGCCGTTGTGGTGACCTGGATTATAAATGTTATGAAACCAGGGGCTTCTGAAATGAAAGAAATGGTTCAAGGAAGACAAGAGAAAACAATGTTTGTGAATAATCGCAATTTGTTTTGCATATTTGAGGAGGTAAATTTCTGTCTTTTCATCCTCAGAATAGGAGGCCCTTTATACCTGTGGCAATGGGAGGGTTTAAGTGTGCCTCCTTGGCAGCTGTGCCTCCCACAGATGCAGCACACCTGTCACCTGCTTCCATGCAACATCAGAGCATATTCAAGTCCTCTCCAGAAAAGTCTGGGATTAAGGTATCAAAGAGCATTTCTGCAGCATTTTCTGGAGTACAGAATGGAAGTCCCTAGGCTAGCTGTGATGCCAGTCTGGAGCCAGAAGTAGAAATGCTATGCTGATGCAGGATCCAAAATGGTGTTTGCTTACTGCCTTGGTGACCTGTTGGTTAATGTCAGCTCTTGTTAAGGTAGCTCAGCATGAGGCTGTGTGGTGTGAGGTACTGGAGCCTTAGGATACATCTGTCAATGGGAGACTTGTTTCTTTGGGTTGTTTTGTGGAGTGAAGCTCATGACTACAGACAAGTGAAGCAAAATCCTCCCAGAATAATTGCAAAGCTCATCACAGCATGTGCTTTTTTCGTCTCACCTTCTCTGACAGAGATCCATAACAACTTGTGCATGTCTGCTTATCTATCTAGACAAAACATTGCTCAGTGCATGTTTCCTCCCTGGGAAGAGGATGAGAAGGCAAGCTGTTGCATTTTTTTAGTTTACTATTTAAGGCTGTGTATCCATGTTGTTTAGCACAGTACAGGAACCCAGATAGATCAGACACAGGACTGTTACCACTCTCTACGTGCACTGTTCACTTTGTGCTCCTGTGTGGATAGCTAGGGAGAAGGAGAGCTTGAAACTGTTATACTTGTTATATTTTATTAATCTAATCATGCCCCTAACATGAAAGGATTGCAGTTACAGAGGTAGAAGAGCACTGAACTGGAAAAAATGATCTTTAATTGCGCAGGGTTTGCATTTGGGCCCCTAATGGTGTAGCCCTGGATGAAAATAGAGCTCTAATACAGAGGCAAAATTGAGCAAAGGTGTCCTGTTTGTGGATGTTCACATCCTTATCTGTACAATTGCTTATTCCAAAGGCTAAATTACAGTGTCTGAGTGATACTGTTGCTTTCTGAGGAAGCCAAGCAGTGTAAGCATAACCTTTTTAAATGCATGAAAGAAAGCAAAATGCTTATACTTGGCATAATACCCTTGGGGCATCTATCAGGTTTGTGGCTGAAGGTGATTGTTGAGACTAGTCTTGATATAATTTACTTTGCTCAGGGAAGAGAATGTCTTTGAAATAAATGTTGAATGTGATAGTGGCTTTCCTAAATGCTTTTGGTGAAGGCTCCAGGGCATAAGATTTGAGTCATTTAGTAAAGCAGGCTATCCCCAAATGAATGACATCAAAATGTTCACATTTGAACCTGGCAGGAAGCCAGCATATCACCCATCTGCTTCAAGGCGCAAACCCTCTCATCCACCAGAGCAGAAAGCGGATCTAATACCTACAGAATGTCAGGTCATTGAAGAGAAATTAGAAACACACAGTGGTATTAGCATTATAGCCGTAGAAGTTACTAATTTATCAGAAGAAATGTTTTTCTTTTTTTAAATTTTTTTCAATAATACCAGTGTGCTAACACCAAGTCAGATTATAGTAGTATGAATAGTAAATACTTTCAAAAGTGTGTGATACTAGAATGGGCTCATTTCTTTTAATTGGCAGAATCATTCTTGTATTGCAGAGGCTGCTTGACTGGTTCTAAATTATTCCTGGTTTTGATTATGCATTCAGGCACACATTTAAGTACATCCTGTAGTTAAAGTGTAAAGGTACAAAAGTTATAATTAGGGTTTGGAAGGGGAGAGTTGGTTATCCTGTTTCAAAGGATTCAAGCCTGTACATTTCAATCTTCATTGTTGTGCTGCTGACAGTTCTCCCTGGCTGTGTTGCCTGTGCAAGGCTGATTCATGAGCAGTCAAAGCCTTATCTCTTTAACTGTGGAATTACAGAACTGCTTTGTGGGTTTCCATTTTGAGCGTCAAAGGGAGCTTGCAGCCTGGGATTAATTTGGGACAACCTACTCCACTGAAAGTCAATTTGTGGTCTGTTTGCAAAATCTCAAGGCACCTCTGAAATTATCCCCAGGCATTTCAAAATGGAGAAAACGGCGTAACAAAGAAATGCATTTTTTTATTTTAAAAAAATTGTAATATTAAGTAGTAATCAGATGGACCTTCTGTAAGAGTTAAGAGGAAAGGAGAAAAGACAAAATCAAACAAAAGAAGCTTTGAATAGAGTCCTGATTGAAAGATGGCAAATGCTAATTATGTGTGGGTGTGATACAAGTCAATATTCACTGTCTCTGCCCACTGAGGGTCTGCATTCACTTAAAAGCTGTAATTTGACACGATATTTAATATTTTGTTTTGAAGCAAACACTGCTCTAGGGGCCCTGACTGCTGTGAGAAATGTCATATCCTTTAACTTGATGTTTCACAGGAGAAAAGGAAAAAGGACACTGCCTAACAACACATCTTGTGTTTAAGACCTGTAAGCATTAGGAGAGCCATTAAGAATAAAGCTCTTGTGTATTTGATTGAGCAGTGGGAGTATGATTTAGATGTGGACAAGGGCATAATTACTCTAGCATTGGAAATTATGATCTACGTCCCCATTATTAGTAGAGACATAGCAGTTTGTAAGGAGTGTTGGACCCTAGCAGTCAGACCCTTCAGACGGTACAGTAGCTCTCAAATACTGCCCATATGGTTCCTTTATCTGACAGTCCCTTACTGCTTCTTATGGCTCTTAGCAGTTCCTCTTTGCTGTCTTTCTGCAGCAGAGAACCTGAGGACTTTTTCTTCTTGCTCCCATCTGAGTAAGGCTTACATCTGATTCAGAGTGGTGCCAGCTGAGATATCCTGAGATGCTTTTCCCTTGCAGCTCTGTTTCATATGAATTATTATGGACTAGAGATTTGGTGAGAGGGTCAGGTCAGTTACTTTCTCCCTTTCTAGATAGGTTGGGTATGTTAGAAAACAGTCATTAGCAGTGTGTAGGACGCTAGGTCTGAGAGAAGTGCAGTCTGGAACATGTGGTTTCTTCCAGAAATGCAGAGTTTGGTGACGGCTGAAATCAATTGTCCCAGACTCACCCTTGAGTGAAACAAAGTCTCTGGTGTCAGGCTGCATCCTTCTTCCTTCAGGAATTACTTCATAGACCAGTTTCCTGTCTTGTAAAATGGTTTTACAAATTCTTTTTGTTATTTGGAACAAAAGACTGTATGGAGACCCTGGAATTTGAGATGATTTTGAGTTTTTATTTTCTTTCCCATATTGCTTTTCCTCTGCAGTTATCATTTTTTCATTACTTATTTCTTGAGCAACACCATAAAGAGCCACTCTGTGACATGGAGTGTGGAAGCTGATATAGAAAGGCATGTTAACGCTATCTCATTTCACTCTCTGAGATTGGATTTTGTCTTTGCATTTCAGGTCTGTAGAGCACAAGCACATTTGCAGAGTTTTGCACTAACATCCCTGAAAAGCAAGACTGAACATTAACTAAGAACAGATTCTTTCTCACAGGGAAAAACAGTCTTACTTTTTGAATCACTAATCCTGCTTAATAAAACAAAATCTTTATTTAGCTCCTAACAAGCCCTCAGTTTTTCTAGTGAATGCTAACAGTAGAAGTAGGTTAAAAATTAGTCTGAACATTAATCACAGTTGTCCTGGTATAGTCTGAAATAATTTAACAGGTAGTAGGAGATGTTGGCTCCAGTTTTGCTTGAGTTTTATGGAACCTGCAATAAGATGGTTAGGATTTTCTCTTCATCTTTTTGAATGATGAAAGTTGGAGCTGGTGGACATTTCCACTGCAGCAACTCAGCTGAAGATGCCCTTACGAACTGGAATCCATCCAGATGATATTTGCACTTATCATTGTGGCACTTCCCTGTGGCAGCGAAACGATTACTACACAGTAAGCTGTTGGACTGTTGGAAAAAATCACGGCGACTTGAAAGCTCTTCTAAATCACGGAAAAGAGCCTTGTCCGTACCCCAAAATTCACAGAAGACATCAGCAAGCACATAACATCAGTGACTGAATGGGAATCAGATGAGTTTTGCAACTTGTTTAATAGCCAGTCTCCTCTTGTTGAAGAAGAAGGGGAGGCAGTTTGTCTCGCAATCTGATATTTCTCTTCTCCATCCCTCTCTAGCAGCTTACAGGCTTGCTTCTGTATGTGACCCTCCGGTACCATAATAATGGTCCTGGGTGAACATGAACATTTTTTGACTTCACCTCTCTTTCTCTACTCCCACCCATCCCAGATGAAGTGGCAGGTGGACTGAGTGGGAGCTGTGTGAAATGAATGCAGAGAAAATGTGTGAGTCAGCAGTTCAGCAGGGAGCTGCTGAGCGCAAAGGCAACTAGTCTCCTTGCACACTCTGGCATCAGGTTGCTGTTCCCTCAGAGATGAGAATAGGCCCTTGATGGATGGAGCTGTGCAGCCCCACAGCACAGTGAAGGGACTGTGTATCCTTTTCAGCAGAACTCATTTCAAGTAGAGGGGGAAGGTTTCTTCTTCAAGTTTGTTAGAAATGTTGCCAGTGAAATGGTGTGGAGGGCTGTGAGCCCCTGGCACAGTGCGCCCCTGGAGGAGTGAGGCTTGAAGGCCAAAAGAATCTCCCCAGGCATAAAGAAACCTTACTGACAGGGTGAGTTCAGAGGCACTCCCAACATTCCTTGTTTCTTTATGATAATAGCCCTTACCCCGTTGGCCAAAGGATTTCTACCCCACCCCCTACCTTCCCCATAAAAAGCCCGTGTTTGTGCCATCGAATTCAGGTGGACTTGTTCCTAGCCGCCCCTTTGCAGGAGAGCTGAACAATAAAGGCTGCCTGTGGAACTGCTATATGAGACTCCTCTCTCTCTGTTTCCGAGTCTGCCTTCGGTGCTTTTAGAGGAGGAGCATTATAAAAGCTGAAACCACAAGAGCTGAAATCACTTGCAGCTGAAATATTGCTGTTCTTGCTGAAATCACTGGTCGCATAGGGGCATTGCCAGGGCTCCTGGAAGGGCTGTTCCCTGCGGGACACTTTTTTCAGGAAAGCCACGGCACACCGGTGCTAATCAGCATTGGAACCCCACAGTGGCAAAATGGGAGAAGCATTGGGCTAGAAATACGTAGACCTCAGTTGGCTGTGTGGTTTGCTCACAGATTTTCTGCATGACTTTCCTCCTTCCTTTCTTTCTCTCTCAATGCATCTTTCCCTCTTGGTAATCGGAATTTGGTGTAAGCAGCAGCCAGACTTCACCAGCTGAGCTTGGAAAGTGTAAGTCTACAGCACTTTTCCTGGCTAGTAGGTGATACCCCTTTTCTTCTCTGCACTGTTGCTCAAAGAACTCTACAGAGAATGCTTTCCTTCCTCAGAAGGAGGCTGCTGGCTTTCCCCCTGCTAGCTGCCACTCATGGACAAGTAAGTGCATAGAAAAATTGATATTTGTGGGGTTATCCTCTGTCACTCAAGGATAACTTAACTTTCTCAGTATTAGGGAGGGACCATTGCCGTGTCTTTCTGAGCAGCTTTGTAATGATGCAAAAAGTTGTGGTATTGTATTACCAGTTTCTGTGTCTGTGTTTTAGAAGGAAGGACTGAAGTAGATTTTTCTCTATAGACTAATCAGCAGCAGGTCGACCTTTTGTATCAGTGGTTGTGCTTACTAAAGCTCGGTTTTAAAACCGTAGTGTGCATCATTGTCACTGAATTTTCCCAATGCACACAAACACACAGAAAAGCAAGCATGAGGTTGTGTTCTCTTGAATCTTCAGAGAGCCTGAAACAGTGTCACTGGAGAGCTGTCGGGCAGCTGAACTCCTCTTGATGGGCATATCAACCCATGAATCAGAGGAATGAAGTACAGATATTTCCAGTGTGATCATTTCAGCAAAAATACTCAGCTTTCCCAAACAGGATTTTTGAATGTTAGAAATTTCGGTTGTTCCCTGTACAACTGTGAATACCTGTAGCTTGGCTCAGTTTGTTCTTACAGTTCAGGGTAGATACACTTAGTGCAAACTAAAAGCATTAGAAACTCTAAGCTGAAATTCACCTCAGATTAAGTAACATAGGAAACTGACACCCATGTTTCTGGTGTGGGGGCTGAGTCTTGGTGAAGAGTCTTCCATTCCCCTGTAATGTAGCAGAGAGGGTAGTTCCAGTTTTGTGAACCTCTTCCTTAAATTGATGGTACTTCAGGCTTATTTCTCTTTAAGTTCTGTTGCACAGAGGAGACTGAAGTCTGCGGTTACAGTCTGCAGTCCTACAAAAGATCACAGGGTGGATCTAACTGGCTTCCAGTTAGATACCAAAGTGATTTCAGAATTGCTTTGGTGCCTTGCAGTGTTCAGTGGTAAACATAGTGGGATACATGGATCTGCCTGGGTTGTTGCTAGTATTTGAATTAAGCTGAGATACTCTGATACTTTCTGAAGTAGCTCTCTATGTGTTTTTGCATTACAAATGCAAGATCTACCAAGTACAAGTTCTTGGCACCTAAAGCTTGGACTTTATCTAGAGTGTCATTGGAAGTATTGAGGTGATTACATTGTTGTAAATCCCCTCTATCTCCAGTCAGTCAGTAGTAGGCAGCTGTGGAGTACATTTTGAGACGTTTTTCTTTGCAACTTTTAATCTGGATGCTTTTAGGGCACAGATGCTCTCCTCCTTATCAGTGTTTTATCCAGCCATTTGGAAAAGATAAATGTATTGAACTCTTGTAAACAGAGCAGGTCAGGGATAAAGCAAAGTAGCGGTTGTCAGAAAGGTCAAAAGAATTAATAATGGAGGGAGAGAGAGAGATGCATTCTTAGGGTGACAGCGAATAGTATTTCCAGTTTTCAACACAAAACGTTGTATCTTTAGTGTAATTTTCAACATAATTTACCAGATGAATTAGGAGTACAGAGAGCATCAAGAATAAACAGACGTTGCTTGGTGATGAATTTTATCTGCCTGTGAATAGTAATGATGCAGCTTCTGTCATGTTTGCTACTTAATATATTAGATTGCTGTTCATAAAGAAGTTCAGTAGAAGTTTCAGAGTTATAAAATAGTGACCCAGCTGGTTTCCTGCAGAGTGAAGAATGTAAATACACAAGTTGTTTGCTATGCAAGTATGAAAGGTCCCCTTCCTCTTAGCCATTTCTTCTCATACCACTGCAGTGCAAAAGAAACTTTATAATTCACTTTCCCTCCTTATCATGCCGCAGTGGCAAACAAAAAAGAGAATGTTTTCTCAGCCAACGTCTTTCTCCTAAAGCTCTAGTCTTTGGATAGACAGGTTTTTCACCCTCCAGCACAAGCTGCCTCTTGTTCATGTGCACTCTGAAGCATCTCATTCAGCTTTGATGGGTCCTTCCAGCACCTGGACTTGCCTGCAGTCAGGATGTCTTATGATGTGCATATTTAATGAGGTCTTGAACAGATATGTGAGCTACAATGCCAAGGGCTGTGTCCTGCATGTGCAGCTGAGCTGCATGTTAAAAGCTGCAGTTGACGTGAGACCCATCTCAGAAGGGCACATTCACCTACTATTCTTTCATGAGTAGCAGGGCTCCCTAGCAGTTAGATGGAAATGGAAGGCAGGGGTTTCATTAGGCAGTTGCATTTTGGTATCTGAAGATGTAGAAGCAGTACATGGATGTATGACTGTGGTGTGAAATGTTGGTAATCTCGATGGATGTGAAGTTCTGCTGGTATGTTCATTCTTTGTGATGTTTCTACCCTGTAGTCCATTCCTATAAATTCTCACCACCCAAGGCCACCATGAAGATATGGACAGGTTCAGAGGCATATGTATCTCAATACACCTAAAACAGTTACGGGACAATGCAGCCAAGCTGCTGCAGTGTGTTGGCTGCTGCAGCTTGAGAGATGACAGAACAGGTGGGACCTGTTCTTCCCTCTTGTCTTGCGTGACTGGCAGGTAGTTCCACAAAGCTCAGGGACTCCACCATGAATGAAGGAGAAGCCACCATTTAAAAAATTTTAATTTCCCAGTGAAGAGGCAGTACCATCCAATCCCCCAGAAGCATAATTCCCACAGGGACAGTGTGCTGGATGTACATAACTCTAAGCACTATATTTTTGTTGCTGGGGTACATTTTCTTTCTGTTATAAAAGTAATTTTGGTGAGGAACAAGTCTTTATCTCAAAAATACATCATTAAGTCTGCCAATGGAGCTGCGTCAGTTCCTTGAGCAGTAGAACTCCTGCTCGAGAGAGGACACGAGTTCCTTTTAAAATGTTAACTTCATTAGGAAATACAGCCAGGATGTGAGGTTCTGAGGGGTTGTTTTTTGGTGTGTTTTTTTCTCTGAAGGCTTTAAGTATGAATCAGTTGAGTTACAGAGCTGCTAATGCCTCACCCACAGCAGGAGTTGATGGGATCATGGCATGTTTGTTATTATAAGGCTTTGTTGACTTGCTTATTATTGTTACAGTGCCTTTTAGTGTTTCAGTTAAGACTAGTACTATAAGCACTTGTTTTTCTGAGTTATATAGGTGTTTTTTCATTTTTCTTCCTATTATGTACCCACATATAAAGTCAGAAAAAGAAAGCTATGGAGATACTGGGGATTTAAAATGGGCATTGCCAGAGTTGCAGAAGACAGCTTTTACCTTCTGAGTGAAGAAAGATGTTTCCATATATATATATATATGTGTGTGTGTGTGTGTGTGTATTATTCTATAATCTAATAATATACAATGCTGTGCCATGTATTTTTGGCAGCTTATATTGGTGCCAACGGGATGAATGGATCCCTGGCATGATCCAGAAAGTGCCTTTCCCTGAACAGCAGGATGAGGTTAAGTTTATGGTGCTGTTTTGAAATTTCAAGTTGCTTTAACAAGCCATATGGCTGTTACAGATGTCAGGGACCTTTTAATTCTTCTGCCAAAGGGTTTTTTTTTTTCTCCTAGCAAGCGTAGTCTTGTGCCAAAGCAGAAGTACTCATGGAACCTGAATCCCAGTCTCCACGATGCAGAAATGAGGAGGGTATCACATGGATGTTATATTTCACTGTCTGTGAAATCACTGGTGAGGAGAGGCTCAATTCACTCCTGGATGTAGTCATCATTGCCAGCTCTCTCAAGACCTTCACATTCACCTTGACACAAAAAAGCCTCACTGATGTCTCAGTCATTTATTACCTCATCTGTGCAGTGAAAGATTCCCAGGGCCCATTAGAGCAAATAATACAGGAATATAGGATTGCAAGATGACATGTGAGTGGTAATTGAAGTATTGTTGTAAATTGGCATAGTTAAATCAATACGGAACACCCAGGTATGCATTGTTATGCTTGTTAGAATCTAATCTTTTGGGAATTGGAGGAGGAAATTTTTGAGTGGACTTTAATTAGTCGCAGACATTTTCTTTGTGTATCTGAGACATGTTCATTTATGTGTATGACTTCAGCCAGTTCTCTGTTATTTCAGTTCTTGCCCCCTTGTCTTTTTTTGCATTAATGAAAATGCCTGTTGATAACCGTGTCAATTCAGCAGAGCTGGAATCCTGGACTCCTAGGTCCACAGACCAAGTCTCTACCTTATGCAATGAAAATAATTGAAAGTAAGAGTGGCCTATTGTCCTTCATATAGGGCAGTCATAAGAAGGAGAATGTGACTCCTGCAGCTGTACAGGTGTTACTAGACAATGCTGGAATTCTGGGAATTGGACTTCTGGGCTGTGGAGAGGCATAGATCCCCATGGTTACAGACACAGAGCAGTCCCCTAAGTCTGACACCTTTGTTCCAGAAGATGTGGTTAAGTGGCCTTCACGTGGTTGTATTATAGTCAGGGGTTTGTTTCCAACCTAGACAAAAATGACCTTGTAAAATCTCAGGCTGTTACAGATATGAAACAAAGATATTCTGTTTACCTGCTACATAATGCAGGTGACTGAGCCTTTGGTCAGTTAAAAAAAATCTTCTGAAATATGAAATATTATGACTTATGAAAAACAGTTGGAAGCTGAGCATGAAATCTGCATTCCTTGGCTCTTTGTCTGGTTGTCTTCCCAATGATGTCTTCATTCTGCACTATGTATAGTTTATCTTGAGCTTTGGGGAGGAGTATGCAAGACATGAAGTCATCGGAACTCAGAAAAACAGTAAATATGTTCGTTAACCTTTCTTAGGGACAGAAATGCATTATTTAATGCAGATAAAGGAAAAGTAGAATTTAAAATATGTCTAGTGAAAATGAAAGGTTAGAGACTTTAGGAGTAAACAATAATAAACTATAAGTAAATAGATATTTTGGAAGGCTTAGATCTCAGCCACAGGTGCATGTCTTTCTACAAGGATGACAAAAATAGTTTCTGACACCAGGATCCTGTCCCTGCTAAATTTCAAATTCCTGTCCCAAAGCACAGAGCATAACTATCCCACAAAAATAGCAGGGGAAAATTGGCAATCATTAACAAGTGTTTTCCCCTCAATTCTTGTTCTAATCCAGTGAGACATGAAGCAGTTTAGAAGCTTAATTGACAACTTTTAAAACTGAGAGGTAGAGCTCCCATGATCTCTTGAGCTATATTCCAGTAACTTTCTCCTTTTCTTGGAAAAGAACTGCTTTCAAGTGGTTGTCTTCTAGCATTAAAAGATGAATTCTTACTACGGCCAGACCCTCAGCTGATACACAGATGCATTTCATTTCATTTGCCTAATTAGAGCTGTGACTGGTTTATAGATGCTTATCTGACTTGGAGTTACTATTGTGAGACATTTAAAGAAATGTCTGAGAGGATCATTTTGTGGAAACCTGGCCTCAATAAACCATGGAAGGACCAGTGATGTGGAAGAACCAGTTCCCTGGGATACAGGTGGCTGGTTTAGGCTTCAGGCTGCAGTGTTGTACACAGGGCAGCCTCGTGTAGAAAGATGTAAGTCAGTAGTACTTACACCCAATGAGTCTGATCTTTCACTCCTTTTAGCTTGTAAATTAATTTATATCTACACAGGCTATTCAAAATACTGTAACGGAGGGACTAGTTGCTCCAGTGTTTTTTTTCCACTGAGCAGAATAGCATTACAAGATTATTAAATAGCTCTTGAATATGAATTCATCCAAGAAGTAGGTTATTAGAATAAACTCTATTTTATTAGTGCCTTAGGACACTCAGCCAAAACGCAGAGGCCCTGAGCATTCAGACACATAACATGAAACAGTCTCTACCTCAGAAATGTATAATCAGATTAGACAAAGCAGACAAATAAGAGAAATTGAGGCAGGATGGGGCAAAATAGGTTCTCTGCCATCACCTAGCTGGGAAGTGTATAGCTAGGCGATAGCACAGGGAGTTTCTTTCAAAAAGTAAAAATGAAAAAGTGCAGCAATGTAAATGAGAATTTGTTAACAACAAAGCCCAGAATCTGCACCTCCGGAAAGAAAGGGAAAATAATTTATCCGCCCACACTCACTCTTTTCTGACGAAGGCAGGTGAATAAAGCTGCACTAATAGAGTGTGACGCTCACAATCCTGAGCTGTGCTTGCTGAGGCGGAACTGAGAGGTAACCATCGTCTCCAGGAAAACAATAGCCCTGCAGCCCCCGCCGTGCCTGCAGGGTCACAGCCTATTCATCCCTGCACATGTCATTTCCCCATGAAGGTTGTTCCCGTCCAGCTGGTATGGAGCCAATGGATGAAGCTGAAGGACGACAAGGAGAGCTGAACAGGAAGGAGCAGTCCCTGAAAACCTCCCAGCAAACAGCAGTGCTTGGTTGGCCTCCCCGGTGGAATGGATTAATACCTGGAGACAGCATGTATCTGTTTGTTCTGTCACAGATACTGGTAAGGCAGCTTGCCATAGCTTTGGAATTCTCGGACCATTTTGAGATGTGCTGGCTTGGGAGGTTACCTCCTCATTCATTGGAGATGTAACAGTGGACATAGGTGCAGTCCTTTCATTTCTGCAGCCACTTCTTATGGCTTTGCCTTGAACAGCCCCTGCCTTTTGATGTCCCAGACTCCCATCCCATTTCCTGCCTCTCTCCAAATGTCTCCTTTGCCAAATGACCAAAACCCCACCGAATCCATTTTCTGTAGCCAATATGTATGGGGGTAAAGACCCACGTTGTTAACAAGGTTTCCATGCATGTATGTTGTTGTGCTTGTATTGATAGTGGTTCTTGTGGGAAACATGGCTATTTGTGAGAGCTCTGAGAGAGTCCTTAAGAGTCTCTTAATAACATACTTAGTTCATGGAATTACCAGTTTTGATCTACAAGTAATAATCCTGAAAGTTCAGATGTTAGAGGAATCTGTTGCTCTTTCAGTGTTGCTCAAATTGCTCCTTCTGGGCAGCCCTTTTGCTAGTGAGGATCAGACTAAGCCTGTGTAACTCAGTGATGCACATCGAGTTAATAGTGGCTGAGCATGGAGCCTTCACTCTTTTTATTCTTGTTAAGCTACAGCCTAGAAAATACCTGACTTCTTAAAGCAAAAATGATAATCAACATGAAATCAATGCTAACTAAATTAGTTAATTATGCAGTCTTGAAATTAAAATGAATGTTTGTATAATGAGAGATGCTAATTATGTCTTTTCTGATTGATTGCACAGCTTCTCTGCATGATGCTGTGGTACAGCACTTATGGGACCATCCCAGCAGCTCAGAATGCCTTTGACCTGCTCTCTTACTTGCTTACCCCATTTAAACAGGTTTTGTCAGATCAAGGGGAGGTAAGTCCCTGTACTCCTCTCTGGTTATGTAGTTTATGTCAGTAGCCTTGGGTGGTGCTTCTGATATCTCCTGTGATTGAAAGTATAATAAGCACGCATTTCACATATTCTAGTGGTTTTGGCATTGTGTGTATGTCCTGAAATAGTAGAAGAGTTTTCTGAGAACAGATCAATATTTTATATTTGAGATATTGGGCTGAATTTTTGGCTATGATGTTAGATCAGCACAACGGATTTTTCATAATGTACAAATTATTGCAAATGAAACAAAGCAATAAGTCATTAAACTAAGGGTTAATCCACAATAAAGAGAAAGGTGGAACTTCATTTACTAGGATGAATAGAAGCTTAAATTTCTGAAAGAGTGGATCAACCCACGTAAAAGGTGCAAATCACAACACAGTCACAAAAAAAAATTTTGTTGAGTGTTTAGAACACATCTATGTGCAGTAAATGTATTTCAAGTGTAATAAGTGTACAGATTCAATTATATCTACAGAGCTAGCCCAGGAAAATTGCTTAGTTTCTCACCGTGACATAATGACATGTATACCAGAATGATTCATCTGATAAATTACTGGTAATTACACCCAGTGCAGATTTTTCTAGTGTGGACAGAACCTTAATTAAGTGGTGAACAGCTGCCTTCAAAAATCAGATGAAATATATTTGCTATCAGAATGCTTAGATCCATTGTACATTATCTTTGTAGCAGAGGCTATGCAGTACAAATAGAAAATCTGATTCAGTGCCTCTTGTCACTGAAGTACAGTGGAGACTGTTTTCTGTTTTCTTGTAACATTTTGAGCTGCATGTCACCTGCTCTTCTGGGCATTTTTGAAAGAAGCACTTTTTCTTTGCCCTTTTGCAGTTGGATTTACTATGCACAGAGCTCTTCGTAAACTATTGCCTGTGTCTTGTTTGCAGTGGCTCCGTCATTAACAAATTGCTGTTCCTTACAGAAAATAACTGATTTGTATAATTTTGACATAAAATAATTGTCCTTCATGGAGGAAACTGATTCCTAGAATTCACCACAAGAACACCCCAAGTATGACTCTGTGCAGATGTTCATGCATATTTTTGAGGACTGTTTATTATAGCACTATTTACTGTGCAAATTTACACTTGAAAACAGTAAAGGCAAAGAAGTCCTCTGATGTTAAAATAAGCAAATGGAAGCTCTTAGCTCCAAGTTTCTTGTTAGCTGTACTAGTGGGACAAAACCAGTAAAATTCATTGCCCACTGAAGCCCATTAGAACTGAATTTTGTACCTACTACTGAGAACAGGCTGAACTGTAGACTACTATAAAATGACTAAGACACTGGAATTAATTCCACTGCCAGTGGTGTGAATTAACGTGGTGGCGCTTCACAGAATGTGTGGAAAACACAGAAAATCTTCTGTGGCTGAATTTTAGCTACAGATCCCCAAACACAGGAACAGTACTAAACTTTGTGTAAAGCCCTTTGCCAAGTGTAAAATTACACTGACAGTAGCAATGAAGCATTCATTGGTCCAGGCTGCAAAATTGAATTGTGGATCCAGATCTCAACTTTGGCAATGCATGAAGGTAGGAAGTAGAATTCCTGTGTGCCTTCACTGTGAAATCTGGGATTTAGACCTTCTGGGATGCTGGGTCTTAGAGATGGTTTTGGTTTCAGTCTTTTCCAAAACCTGGCATTGTTTTGGTGGTGATGGCAGCTTTTCTACAGGTGAGTATGGTATGACTAAATCTTTCACGGGAAATTATAAACACTTTGCCAAGAAAATGCATGCAGATGCTGTACTGTGCCCCTAAATACTTCATGAATCATTGTATATTCTGTTGTTTCACAGAACCTGACTACAGTTGGGAGTGTTGTGGTATCATACATCCTGCTGTCTTTGGCTTCTCTAGGACTGCTATTTATAGGATCTCTGGTAAGTTACGATACAATGCAAACTGTATTGATGCCCTTTTTCAGTGAGTTTTTGTAAGATGTCTTGTTTATCCAAATTCTTGGTGTTATGCCCAAGTTGATTGTAAAGCATCATTTTTGGGGCTGTTTCTATATAATTATCTGCTTGCTTTATGTAGAGGAATCACTCAACCTTACTCAATTTCTTGATGAATGGGGAATTGCACTGATGGTTTTAATTCTTTCCATCCACAGGTTGGCAAACTATTTGCACGTAAATAGATGGGATGTGGTCCAGTAATGGGACTATCATCCATTGACTCCAGTGGCAGAAGGAGCTGTTCCAGAGTGCCAGTGTACTTCTGAATGTGAAGTCCTGTTAGCTGTAGGCCAAGGCCCCAGCTGCAGGACAAGCTTAAGTGGCATGACTGCAATTAATCTGGTTGACTGTCAGCTGTATGGGAGCAGGAGGAGTGTATCATGTTTCTCCATTGACTGTGCAACTGGCACCAAGTTGTGTGGAAAACTATGGAGAATTCTTTCTTTTTAGGGAGCTCTAATTGAATGTGGCTTTTCACAGCCCTCTGTACTGTTCTTTTGTAGTGGGAATGCAGCTACTGAACATGCAGGCAGAGCATCACCTCCTGTCCTCACAGAGGTGCACCCCCAGGTAGCTCAGGAAGCTGTGCTATCTCCATGCTATTTGAGTGATGCACAGTGTAATGAAGTACATCATAGAATCATGAGATTTCTGGTGGGAAGAGATTGCTAGTCTAACATCTTGCTTGAGGCAGGGCTGTTGCCAACACTCAGTAAGGTCAGCCATGAATTTTTCTACACAGGTTTTGAAAACCTTTGGGGAAGGAGATATATTATCTCTGTGTGTCTGTGCCACAACTGCATGGCAATTTTGGGGAAGAGTTTTTTCCTAGTGTCTGAGCTGAATTTCACAAAGCTGAAGGTCTGAGCTGAATTTCTGCAGCCTGTGGCTATTGTCCCTTGTAGTATCAGCTGACACTATCAGGAAGAGTCTGGCTGCATCTCTGGAGCTGTCCTTCAAGTAGTTGCAGGCTACTGTTAGATCACCCCAGCCTCCTCTTTGCGGGCCTGAACAATCCCAATTCCTCCATCTTTTTCCTGTACTCCAGACCCCTGACTTCCTTTGCAACCCTCTACAGGGCCCACTCCAGTTTTTCCATATCTGTCTTAAACTGGAGGAGCTAAATTTGTAAACAGCATTTGAGGTGCAGCTGCATCAGTGCCAAGGAGATGGGAATCCTTTGATCTGCTGGCCACACTCCCTGCTAGGACGTATGTCATATTACATACCGTGGTTAAATTCACACAGAGGAAACACAGTGGCAAAATCTTCTCTTTAATGTGTCAGGTGAATGTACTTTCTAAAAATCATTCACAAAGCAAACTAATTATAGTTAATGCCTCAATTATTGCGATCATTGATGTAGGCAAGGAAGTTAGCTGGGTTTATGCAAATTTTCTGCTTTTTTGATGCTGCTGTTCCTTATCCAGCCTAATTTTGTACTCAAAAATAAACTTCTGGTGATTCTGTAATTGCAAATATTAAAGAAAAAAAGAGAGTCATCTAAGAATTGTCAAGAACTGTGTGAATTCCAGATAATTTTGCAGCAAAACATTCTAGACTGAAAATCTGAATAGCAGCAATGTGATTTTCTGCATAGTCAACTATTTCTTGGTGGATGAAAACATTTATGGCTGACCATTCTTAGCACAGAAGGTAAAGTTAAGTGAAAGCTCTCTGTGCCCAAAAATTTGAATTTCAATTTGAACAGCTTTGCATGTGAGCTCCTTGCAAGTGAATGTGACTACCAGTGTAGATGAAAGCAGCCTTGGCCCATTTTAAAGTATTGGTTAAAACTTTTGTTTAGAAAAAGGTTTTGTAACCATTTCCACGTAGTTGTGTTCACACTGGTTTGTATTCCTGTGTTCTGCGCTAACAGTTTTCTAGCTAGAGACGGGAATGTCACTCTGTGTCACCCTCCTCTTTGGATGAGTCACAAGGCAGCAGAGGATAAGGGATGTCCTGTGAGTTCAGACCAATGGTCCATCTTACCCAGTATGTTCTCTGTAACATGGACATTAGGAAGGAGAGGCTGTTTAGCGAGAGTACACAAGCCTTGTCCCTTCCTACCTACCTATTACCTTACTCTTGGATGTCTCAGATCATGCTACTTTGCAATTTGCAAACATCTGCTTTTATCTGTATTTAGGGAGTAAGGTACAACTAGTAATTGGTAGAACATTGAAAATGGTGATTGAACCAGGCAGGGTTTCTACAATCCCAGCCTGGTGAACAACAGAGAGTTGCATGAAGATAGTTTTCTTTATTTTCCCCTTTGTCTCAGCTGAGTGATCTCTCTCTCTCTTTCGCTCTTCCCTTAAAATGGATTTTAAGCAATGTGTTGCCTAGAAGGGACCTTGACAGGGTCTTTTACTTTGAGGAGTGCCTTTATGACCAAAACTTTCTTTCCCAAATGCACCCTGCTCTCTTTATAGATGGACCTGATACATCAGTCCCACACTGATATATGTAAAATTATAGAACAGTTTGGGTTGGAAGGGACCTTAGAGATCATCTTGTTCCAACTCCCCTGCCACGGGCATGGATACCTTCCACTGGACCAGTTTGCTCAGAGCCCCATCCAACCTGGCCTTGAATGTTTCCAGGGATGGGGCATCCACAATTCTCTGGGCAACTTGTTCCAGTGCCTCACCACCCCCACAGAAAATAATTTCTTTCTGATATCTAACCTAAACCTACCCTCTTTCAGTTGAAAACCATTGCCCCTTGCTATCATTACATGTCCTCATACAATGTCCCTCTCCAGCTTTCTTCTTGCTTAGGTACTGGAAGGTGCTCTAGGGTCTCTCAGGAGCCTTCTATTCTGCTGGCTGAACAACCCCAACTCTCTCACCTTGTTACTGTAGAAGAGGTGCTCTGGTCTTTTGATCACCTTTGAGGCCCTTCNAGAGAAAACTAGCTATTTTACAGTGAAAAATGGGCAACACAGGTCCATTTGTTTCTTATGCTAGGGTCCTAGAGCTGGATGCAGTACTCCAGGTAGGGTCTCAAAAGAGTGCAGGGAAGAATCCCCTCCCTTGCCCTGCTGGTCATGCAGGACCTTGCACTTTGCCTCGTTGAACTTCATGAGGTTTACATGGGCCCATCTCTCAGGTCTGTCGAGGTCCCTCAGGATGGCATCCCTTCCCTCCAGCATGTCAACTGCACCACACAGCTTGATGTTGTTGGCAAACTTGCTAAGAGTGTCCTTGATTTTACTGTCCATGTCAAATATGGACAATATTGTCCATGACAAATATGTTAAACAATGCTGGTCTCAATACTGATCTCTGAGAAATGCCACTTGTCATGGCTCTCCACCTGGATATGGAGTCTTTGATGCAACTCAAACTGCAACCATCCAGCCAATTCCTTATCCACCAAGCAAATTCCTTAACCACCTTATCCATTCATCAAAGCCATGTGTCTCCAATTTAGAGACAAGGATGCCATGCAGGACAGTGTCAAATACTTTGCACATGTCCAGGTAGATGATGTCAGTCACTCTTCCTTTACCCACCTCCACTGTAATCCTCCTGCAGAAGGCCACCAGATTTGCACTCAGTGAAGCCATGTTGGCTGTCACCAATCACCTCCTTATTTTCCGTATGCGTTAACATGGTTTCCAGAAGAATCTGCTCCGTGATCTTGCTGGGCATCGAGGTGAAAGTGATTGCCCTGTAGTCCCACAGGACAGATACTAGATGGCATACCAGTGAAAAGCAGCTCAAGGTACTCTTTCACCATTTCCTTGGGAAAGGAAGAAAATGTGCCTGTTTTTATGGGTACTTTGTTGCTTTTATGTAGTGCAGTAACTCTTGGGTCATGTAGGAAGGCTGAGAAATGGTGATCAGGCAGATTCTCAGAAGTGGTACCTGTCTGGTCTGTGCATATGCTGTAGTCCATCTTGTTCCTATATTGGGGAATTTGTGACCCTAATACTTGAAGAGCAGCTTGTTCAGGAGAACAGACATCAGCTAATGTTTGAAGCACCGGATAGCAGAATGTGTTGGGAGCTTAGCAGTCATGGTGAAAACAAAAGGCTGGAGAGAGTGCTTGAGGCTTGTACTAGTGATGCTGTCTGTTTTCTGTCTCATACAATGGTGTGTTAACACTTGGTGACCTGTGGAGAACCAGCACTGCACTGTTCTCCTGAGGAGGTTTTCAGACCTGAATGTTCTTCCTTTATTTGGATTAACCCCATCACTTTTAAGTATAACTTAATTTCTTCCAGTGTCTTGGGCAGCTCCTTATTTACCACACACTTCTTTCAACCTAAAGAAATGCTGCTTTGTTACGAGGGGGAACTTTTTGTTCCTCTGCATTTATAGTGAGTAAAATCAGTTCTGTGTCACCACAGCAGCCCTATAACCTGTAACATAGAATTGGTACCTACACCTTACACAGGAGCGTTGATTTTGGTACAGCAGCACTCTCCAGCAGTACAGTGTCACTGATCACTGCTCAGCTATGGCAGTCTTGCAGTCTGTGTAAGAACCATGGATAGTGCTGTGGGATTGCCAAGCTCTAGCAGTCAAGGAATGAAAATAGATCTTCTGGCTGCTTGCTTGTCATGCTACAGGCCAAGCATGTACAACAGACTCAGTTCAGACTTGGCCCCAAATTTGTGTAAAAGGAAAGTCTAGTAATCATGTTACTATGTTTGCTTTTGTAATTCCAGTATTCCAGTGTACTCTGATTAAATGAAACAAAAAACATTTTGCAAATGTCAAATATATCCTGCTGCTGTTAGAATCTAACACTGGCTAAAGCTAAATATGGACGGAAATTAAAACTTGCTTCACTTCCTTTCGTTCTTTAGGCTCAGAGAAATGAAAGTGCATGAAGATAATATAGCCACAAGAAATATATTCTTTAAAATCCTATACAGGGATGTGCTTTAGTAGCCTAGGAGCAGAAATCTGACCTTTTTTAGTTGCACATTTTCTAAATTCAACTGTCCATTTAAAAGCCATACAAGAAAAGGACAGAAGAGGCTTTACTGTGGAAAATAAGACCAGCTCTTAGTCTCAAGAGGATGCATGACAGTACAGTGTAGTTTGTATGGCATTTAGCCTGAGTAATACTACTCCTAGTTCACTGCTAGATGAATGAAGTTGGCCTAAGGTTCCAGATCCTGGAATTCAGAGGTGGGCTTCAGGTTTTAAAGTGAAGTCTGTGTGGAGGATTTAAAGTCTACTGATCTGATTTCCAGATCATCTAGTCTACCACAGCATCTGTGCAAACTGATATGATACAGAAAATTTTAGATTTATGCAATTTCAAACCTTCCATTAATTTCTAATATAAAATTTAATATTGCATTTGTCCTAGAATTTCACAATTATTTATTACTTAATGTTTATACTATGTTTAATTAGATAATTAGATTGTAATGCAGTCGTTGCCTCTGACCAAAAACTGATATGGTCTTTCTGAGCCTCAGGATCAGGTGCATCAAAATAAAGGCCTCTTTAAAAAATGGTGGGTTTACATACAAATTTGGGGTACAGTACCATGTTATAAAAGATGCTCAGATCTGTTATATTTACTTTTTTTACCCAACTATATGTAAATTTTAGTTTGAAAACCATTAAATCAGGAGAGGTATGGTTTGTAGAATACTATAGTAGATTTTTATTTTGTTAACAAGCCTAGGAAGGATAAGAAACTGAACAAAAGGACAGTGGTTTCACGTTGGCTTGCATATGATGGTCACAAGCACATTCCACTTCCACTGTATCCCTGAACTAAGCCTGACCAGCTCTGTGGAAACCTCTGTGGCTGAAAGCAGGTTTGAATGGGTAGATGTGAATCCTTGTAACACGTACCACAAAGCTACTCCTGCATGGAACATTCCTGTTCTCTTCAGTACTCTCCAATTTTGATATAGCTGGGATGTTGCCCTAAAGAGCCATCCTCTAGGCTGCATGGAAGGTCTGGCTACAAGCAGAAAGCTTTGTAAAATGTTTGTTTCCTCCAGTTTTGGCATCTACTCAGAGCCCCACCAGACCCCCCCTTTCCGCTGCAAGAGGACAGACGCCAATCTGTGAGCCGGCAGCCTTCCTTCACCTACTCAGAGTGGACAGAGGATAAGAACGAGGATGACTTCCTAGACCTGGATCCCGTGCCAGAGACTCCAGTCTTTGACTGCGTAATGGACATTAAAGCTGAGACAGACCCAACAACTCTCACCGTTAAATCCGTGGGCTTGCAAGAAAGGTAGGGGAGATGTGACTAACAGGGGAAAGTCTAGCCCCGCTCTTTGTGGATTTAGGAGTTCTGTGCCTAGCAGAGTGCTTTATTGCCTTTATCAGTGTCACTTTAAAATGTGGTTTTAAAGTCAAGCAGGTGCTTTATTGCCTATTTTCAGTCAGGTCATGGATACAAGTATGTTAGCTAAACAACACACAGTTTCTAGTCAGCTGTCAGCAAGTGCCATTCTAAAGCATCATTTCTTTCCATTGAATACATCTATTTGTGTTTGATCAGTCTCTCACCATTCATCAAGATGGCAACTGCATAGCATGAAATTCACTCTAGGGTGGTGAAAGCTTTTACCTCTGAAAGAGGTGGATCTTGTTGATTTTTTTCTGTCACTCATGCTGAAGGGCTAGTCCTTTCTCCACAAGCAAAACCATAGGAGAAGTGATAATCTTCAGTAATTCTCATATAAATGAGTTAATCCAAAAGTAAATTAATTTTATTCAAATGAAGCCAGTAATTAAACTTTGGGATGAGCTGGTGTTCACCAGTTGAACTATCAGGGCAACTTGGAGAGAGGAGCTTCTCAGGCAAGTCAGGAGTATCTCAGAGAGATGAACAGCTGAGAAAGGGCAGTTTCAAGATATAAGAAAAATCTTTTTCTGTTTTGTGTCCTTTCAGTTGTCTCAGTAAAATAAAACAAAAGTCTTGATGACAGAATTCCTGTGAAGAAACTCTCAAAAAGTGATGATGTTATGAATAAGAATGAAGCTAGTGAAGGGCCCAGAGTAGCAAAGTATCACCTTTCTTTATTTCTTAGTTTTCAAGCTTAATTAGAGTGCTAACCATAGTTAATCCTCATATCTAATGCTGGAAACAAAGAGCAGAATTTAGATTTTAAGAAATGCAATGTTGACTTCCCAAAGCTCCCCAGGACACAGTAAAAAGGAATGTTACAGAAGAGGTTTTCAATTTGCACTCTGAGAGGTTAGAATGTTTTTTTCTCACTTTATGGTGTGTTATATCATTTGTCCTAAAATCTTATACCTTTTAGTGTTGTATTCTACCTTTAATATGAGATTGCAGTAACCTCAGGGGCTTGACCCTGAAGCTGCTGCTATCAGTGAGTTTTGTTGGGTTTTCACTATAGGCAAGATTGTGCTTGAAATGCATAAGTCATTTGTATTCTTCGCTATCCCTGATTTCATTCAATTTCTGTCCTTTTAAAGATGCCCACATGTCTCCTCAGGTGACTGCCAGCCTCCAGGAAGGATACTTACTGTATCAGGAGAATTTGGAAATATCAGTTGGGGAGTATCAGTTGGGGAATAATCAATTGGTTAAAATAATGAATTACAATTAAAAACCTGTCAAAGAACTAGAGGTGGGAAAATGAAAGCAATTGCTTGAAGTTCTCACTTCAGGTAGAATATGTATGCTTGAGATATAAAATAAACTTGTTTTCAACAGACATGTGTGCTTGAGAAGACAGACATAGTTTCAGGTTTGAGCTGTTCCCTGACAAATTTCATTTACATTAAGCATTGGTCACTTTTCCTTTGTTTGGTGTTGTGTTAAATTACCTATCTATGACTCTTTGCCATCCTTTTTGCTTCTTTATCTGGGTTCTCTCTTGTTCATTAGCTACCTTCACTGTTAGAAGGGTAGTCAGTAGCTAAATTCAAACACCACTGAATGTTGCTTAAGAAGAAATAATCTCATTTTGTCGTGCTGAAGAGCTGTAAATGTATGTAGCCTCTTCTACACTGAAAGAACCAACAACACTCATTATCAAATGCACCTGTTTTGGGGAGAAATGTGGTAGCTGTTTAACAGCACAAAGGAGGGCAAGGTTGAAATCCTTTGAAAGGTGTCTGCCACTAGTGGTCACGTTTCATCCCAAATCATTTCCCCATGACTGTGAATCATAGCAGGAAGCTAGCTGCATGTTCTTTTGGACAAACTGAATCCAGGAACAGGCCAAGTAGTGACTTCTTCTGTCCTCTCTGTGAGCTGGTCAGGCCTGCATGTTTACATGGTTTTTCAACAGCTCCTTCACACATCTTCTACCTAGATTTTACAAGTTGAGATTCATTAAAAATAGGTTTACTGTGTGGATGTATAGAACATTTACCTAGAAATCATCATATTGTGTGACTTTATTATTATGTTAAAGATATTCAAATATAGATTCGCTGATGGCTTTTGAATCTTGCTTATGTCTATCATATGTGAGATTGACAGAAGCTCAAACTCTTTAAAAATTTATTCAGTAGTAGGCATTTTGACTTCTTTCTTTTGTTGTGTGGCTAACTTATAATAAAGCCACTAAAAATTCTACACTCAACAGCATCTCTGTATTCACTGAAGTGGTTGGCTTTTCATGTTTTTATTTATGTTCAACTGGTAGTTTATCCCAAGATCTTACCCTGCTGATGAAAGTGTTGGCCTCTATGCTTCAGTGTTCAAAATCATCTTCTACACATCTTGTCTACACAAGAAGCATCACCCATTTTTTTCACAGGTAGTGACCAAAATGTCGCTATCAGACCCAGCTGGGTGTTTTTCTGCAGTTATCTGTTGTTGGGACTGTGTCCGTTGTTGACAATGATGACACTGTTGTAAGCAAACTGACCACTCTGTTTTGCAGGAGAGGTTCAAATGTCTCACTCACCCTGGATATGTGCACCCCAGGCTGTTCTGAGCAAGGCTTTGGCTATGTCATGTCACCACGGGAACAGTCAGCCCGCGAATACCTCCAGACAGCATCGAACATCCTTACTGAAGAGGAACTGCACAAGAAAGCACTGGATCCTTTCATACTTCAGGCAGAGTTCTTTGTGAGTATCTGACCTCTCTCTTTTAGGAGCATCAATAAAAATAGAATGTTGTCCCTCTTCTATGAACCTCACTATTATTTTCTGCAAGTCTAAAAGTAGTACATGCAAGCTACACTGTTGTCAGTGAAGCATTTAATGCAATTCCCAAATTTGTCATCCCTTGAAATCACAGTGTCTGAAAGATTTCAGTGATATTGTCACTTAAAAACTACTGGCAACAACAAGAACTCTTGATTTTCACAAGTCTTTTTGGTTTTTTCCGCTGACATATATTGTTTTTTAACAAATACCAAAAAAATTCACTAAAATACAGAAAAAAAGTCCACATTTACTGTAGGCATAACTTCTTGAAATGTTTTTGGAATTGCCCTAGGGATTAAATTAGTCCTAATCCATCCTCTTTGCTGTTGAGTGCTTGGTGTGGAGCTACTTTCCAAACCTGAATGTTCTCCAATTACCTGAAACACAGCATGGCTGTGTCATTCAGCAGGAGCTATAGAAAGTATGTCTTATTGGGGCTTTTTTCTGAACAAAAATAATCTACTAGTTCTAAGCTTCTCTGTCAATTTTAGGATTCTGAAATATGTTTCCTTGGCTCACTGTATCTATTAATATTTTGGCAGAAAGATTCTTTGCCTCATTTTGGAAAATATACAGATGAAGCAAGTAGTTGCAAACTGGATTTCTAAGTAGCGTAGGATAAAGGTCAGATACATTTAAGTGTAGTGAGTACTCTGTCTTTTTAGGTCTTTGCATGCTCTGGAGTCTTTTGCCCAATTGGTTGAGTGTCCATGTGATAGGTATTGTTGTGTTTGTCATGTTTATTATACCTGACCCAAAAAAAAAATCCTATGCAAAATGGAGCAAAGGGCTACATTATGTCTCTTAGTCAGGGTTGTAAATTCCTGCTCAAGATGGGAGGTAACCAGGGCACAGACTTTGCAAGCTGAGGTGTTGCAGGGCATGTGATCAAGAGCTACTGAACTTAATACTGCCAAGTCAAATATTCTCTTAAACATGAAATCTCAGCAGAGCAGGAGGACGATTGCACTTTCCAACATTACAGCCCTTTCAGCCTGTCCTCTTCATGACTTCTAAAAGTCTGAAAGGGAAGGACTAACACTGATTATCACTTGTGCAGTTTCAGGGGTTTTTTTCACTTTACACTAACAGAGGGATAGTCTGGGCTTCTGTTTAAAACAAAACAAGGTGTCCGTGGTCCTTGATTCACTTAGTGCTGTACAAGTTAAAGGAAAGCAGCTTTTGTGTTGGCAAAGCCCTGATTCTTTTAAAGTAAAGCATCTATTGCTCTTTTAGGGAGGGAATGTTCACTTCATGTCTGAATTGACTGCTAAACTAGTCCACATACAGTTTCTTCACTCTCTGAGCTGCACTGTAGCTTTCAAGCAAAGAAAATAATGTTAGAAGTAGGAAAAAATACGCTTCATTTCTCTGAGAGATTTTGAATTAGGTTTCCTGATGTTCACAGAATCATTCAGCAGCCAAAGCATCTAAGGCTATTTTCATTCTTCAATGAAAACTGAAAGACCACAAAATGCTGTGTAATCAAAATGTCATTTCTGTAATTAAAAAATTGTAAACTAATTCTTTTTTTATGAAACAATTATCTCCAGCTAGCTCTTCATCATGTATTTTCACTCTGTCTAACCTACTTGGTTTTCAAAGTCCAGATCCATGATGAAGCAAGCAGCTGTTTAATTTTGGAAGAAAAATCAGAGAGGACACTTGGAGGGCTAAATCCTGAAATTTTTATAAGATTTAGAGTTTTAACTCAATCAGGAGTTCTGTTGATTTCATCAAGAATTGGCTAGAGCAGTAATTTACTTAAGACCCAGAAACCAACCATGGAGCTTGGCTCAGGAGAAGTTTGGCTTGACAAAATACCAAGTAACAACTGACAAAAATATGAAGGTTTTGTTCCTATGGAGTTCTCCAAATGGATAGGAAATCCCTTCAGCAAAATGTTTTTGTCATTAATTGCTTCTGGTTAAACCCAACAGTATGCTTAGTAAGAGACAGAGTGGAGGTAGTCTTCTAACGTTCCAGAACTGGCCTCAAGTTGCACCAGATCAGGTTTAGATTGGATATTAGGAAAAAATATTTCACTGAAACAGCAGTCAGGCACTGGAACAGGCTGTCTGAAGAGGCAGCGGAATCTCCATCCCTGAAAGTTTTTGAAAGCGTGGGGATGTGGCACTTGCGGACATGGCCTAGCAGTGACCATGGAGGTGCTAGGTGAAAGGTTGAACTCAATGATCTTAGAGGTCGTTTCCAGCCTTAATGATTCTATGTTTCTATAGTCCATAGCTCTGCTTATCTCACTTTTTTTCCCAGAGTGAGGCTTGTCTTGCTCAACCCTGATTCCTATTACCAATCTGTCCAGTAGTGGTCTCAAATCCAGTGTGCAGCAGCTGGGACAACCAGCTCTGCTTCCAAGTTCCCATGAGCCGTATCTCTGCTGAGCCTGGTTAACACATCCTTTGTCTTTGCCTGCCTGCTGACTCCAACTGGCAGAAGGTTCCTGATTGTTCCTGCCTGGTGTTGGCCACTTATTGCATGGATGAGCAGTGGAGAATAGGAAGCACCTCTGTCTTTGTGTGTTCTTTGCATCAGCAGCATAAAGAGAAGGTAATCCCCTCTTCCATGGAGCTTGACAGCCTGATGAGCAAAGTAGTGATGCTCCCCCGGCTCCAGAGTGGGGTCAGTACGCCAGCCTGTCATAATGTGTGTCATACTTTATTGCTGGTGCAAGTCCCTAGCAAATTATTAACTTCCATCCTCAGAGAAGAAGCAATGTTGAGTCAGAAAGGATGGTGTCTGAGGTCCATCCTTTTGGAACAGTGTCTTGCGTGCCACCTCTTGCATAGCTCTGTGCCCACACTTGCAATTCAGTTCTAATAATATTAGGAGTGAACATGTCGTGCGTGTTACTCAATGAATTAGTCACTGTGAGCATTTGCACATGAAGGATTTCAGAAAAGAAAGCCAGTGACAGTAAAAGGAAACATCAATCATGTTTTGGTGGTAAGTTGCTAGAAATACAGTACAATATGTCCCAGCTGACTTCATCACTTTGCTTCCCTCAGAGGAGGACGTAATGGGCTTGGGGTTTTTATTCCCCTTGTGAATCTAATAATACTACCTACTGTCTTTTATGTTTTTGTGGGGTTTTTGTTGTCTTTTTTAACAGGAAATTCCAATGAACTTTGTTGATCCAAAGGAATATGATATTCCAGGCTTAGTGCGTAAGAATCGCTACAAAACAATTCTCCCAAGTAAGTTTCTGCTTTTTAAGTCACTGAGAAGGGTGGTTTATTCCACATGCTGGAGGGATTTGTATTTACCTTTCCAGAATGCATGAAGAGTACTGTCACCACAATGTGTTGTCCAAAAGCCATGTTTATGGAGCAGCAGCATGGCTTCAAAACATAAATCAAATTTCCAAAGAGGCACAGATCATGAAGAACCTAAATGTTGCTGATCTTCAGGGAAACTTAGGTTTTCACATTATTAGAATTTCATCATTTAGTGGTGCTTAAAAATTGTATCCAATAACCTGATGTGTTTATTCAGATGTTGCTTAGTGGTTTCTTTGATTAAATTCCTTTAGAAGGACTAATTCTAGCATTTTTGTTTTCCTGACTGATGTTTTTCTCAGAATCATGCCTCAAATGCAGACTGAAAATATTAGGAACTGGCTGATGGCATTAAGATGACACAGAAAAGTATTTTTCTTTTCTATTACACCAGTTTTATTTGTGGCAGGAGTAGGAGTTTTGAGAAACATTTTGGTACAACTTTTTACAAGTGTCACCATGTTGCCCTCTCTCATAATTTTAGACACTGGAAAGTGATACGATTGGATGTCATACTTTTTTTTTTTTTTTTTGCTTTGTGGTTGGAAGCTGTGGTACCACTATCCACAGCAGTCTTTTGCAAAATTCAGAAGGTTTAATGTCAGGTTAGCAAAGATAAGTGCAGGGAAGTCAAAAATGTCCTCAGCTATACCTGACGTTTTAGTCAATGCATATGGATTGGAACTGGTTTCAAATGAGAATTTTTTAGTGTCTTAAAACTCCAGCAGCTGCAGCCCAACGTGGGCAGTTCTTCTGATGACTTTGTACTCTACCTCAGACCAGAAGAGTAAAAACATTTAACCTCCTTTCACTCTTGCTGTGCTAATGAATGTGGCATTCATTCAAGTATGAATTCACTGGTTTTGCTGGAATGGGAAGACTGCAAAAGTGGCTAGTGATTTCAGATGCCCAAGGTGCCACATCCCTGAGTGATCTGTATATTCTGAATTTGGTATCTCTTCATCTCAGCCGTATGGGTGTCTACTAGCAGCTGTTGTTGTCCCTTTGACCTCTTCGTCTCAAATAACTGATTTTTACCCTACCATCTCTCTAAAGGTTAACAACCTTATCTGGTGTTATGATGATCTGAGCGGTTTTTCTGAATGAATTGAAAAACTCTGTGCAACTCTGTCCCTGGCTGTGGCCACAGGATGGCTTGATATTGCTGAAGAAAGGAGAGGGCTGAGTGTTCACTCTTACCCCACTGCCTCAATTTCAGAAGGCTTGGTGCTGGCAGTAAAGACAGGCAGCAAGGAGAGCTAAACATTCTCTTTATGCTTCAAAGTCAAGGATCCCAGTAAACGTGAATCTGGTCTGTCCAAGGACAGCATTTTGTGCTGAGTCTGTGTTTGTAGTACTGTAGAAATTACTGTGTGCTTAGTCCTTAATATGGTATTGGGTAAAGCACAATTTTTGCATATTTTTATTTTGTTCTGGTTTCTAAGCCAGCTGAATTTTTTTTATGAAAAAGACATCTGTGGTTTGTTTTTAATATTACCTTGGTGATACACAACTGTTGCTGTTTGAGGCCTCTGTCAGGAAGATGTTTCTTGTCAATGACAAACTGTGTGCATTGGCGAAAGTGGATGAACATGTGCCTGTGTCTGTTCCCACTAAAATCAGTGAAATGGCCATTGACTTCAGTGGGAATTGGACTGAACTTCTCAAGTGAAATAATGTTTACTTTTGTCATCTTATTAGACAAGAATAAAGCTTCATAAACAACCTCAATGAAGGAGACTCAAGTACTGAAGAGACTTAAATACAAGAGACTGTTAATATTCTTTAATTTCTCTTTAACCATTATATTTGTTAATAGCACATCTTGGAGCTTGGTTCATTGCAAGGTGAAACAGGGAAAGAGTTTTTGTTGTCTGGCTTGCCTGGGTGCAAGAAATGCATGTTTGTGTTTTAGAAGAAAAGCTGTTTGCTGTGAATTCACAAACAATATTCTAATGTCTTTCAAGCCAGAATGAGTCTGTTGACCTAACAGATTGAGAAGTAATTTCCTGGAGCAGAAAACTGCTTTTCCAGAGTCATGCTGAGACACTGACTCTGCAACAAGACCAATTAAGCAGGCTTCAGAGAGTGGGTGAAACTGTCAGAAGGTGGCAAATTACCCCAAACATCCTTTCCTTTTTTTAATGGTAACTTTTTAGCATGGGGGTTTTCCAAGGCTTCTCACATCTGTTGTGATGGCCACAAATGCAGGTGTAAACGTTTCTCTGTACAAAATCTTTTGTGTCTCTTTCCTCTGAGCAACTGCTAAACTATTCCTTATCTCCTTACACCTTTCAGATCCTCACAGCAGAGTGTGCCTTACCTCAGCTGATCAGGACGATCCCCTCAGCTCTTACATCAATGCTAACTACATCAGGGTAAGAGCTCAGTAGTCCAGTGTGTCTGCCCAACCTCTATCAGCCACTGTTAATGTAAACAGAATTGCAACATACACTGGCTTTTAAAGGCATCCCAGCTGATCTGATTGCTCTTCTCTCCTGCTTACATTAGCTGAAAACCAAATCTCAAAGTGCACCTGTACAGATTCAGACCAGACAGAAACATACTTCTGCAGTTCTTGATGCAAATTCCTTGTCAGGTGGCCTAACCAAGGCACTGGATAATCAGCCTCAATAAGGCTCATGACCTAGCCAGAGTCACCTCAAGGCTGTTGGACACTGTTTCCTGGAATTATGTGAGTCCATACTGTGCCTTCGCTCCATGTGCACGTGTGCAGGAGAGAGATAGACATAACTGGTGCCATGGAGTCAGCATTTCCACCAGGAGAGCTCTCTGTTTTAAAGAGGGAACCTTCAAAGTTGTGGTGGACATCCCTGTTAAAATTGACCTCTTGTTGTTTCGTTGGCAGGGCTATGGAGGAGAGGAAAAGGTATATATTGCTACTCAGGGACCGATAGTTAACACTGTCACTGACTTCTGGAGAATGGTGTGGCAGGAGCGTTCTCCCATCATTGTCATGATTACCAATATAGAAGAGATGAATGAGGTAATGGTGTTACATCCACTCTGTATTTGTATCTGTATTCTAGCAGCTATTTTTGGCATAGACACTGAGCCAGCAAACAGAATGTTTGTGGCATGTGCAATCGAGCCAGCTTTAAATTCTTCAGGCTCAGAGAAGATGTGGGGTTCTCTTTCAGTTTAGTTTACTGTAAGTCCTGTTTTGCTGTCTAACTTAACCTACTGTTGATTTTGCCATTTTCCTCTCCCAGCTGACCTGAAACTTCTCCTAACCCAGTTTTACTTGCAGGCAGCTTTTGAAGTTCTCTCTAAAGGAATCAAAACCAAAAGTAACCCGTAACTGCTAAGGTTGAGTATCTTTAATTGGTACTGTTGTTGCTGCTTTACCTTGCATTTATTATGATATGGTGTCTATATGCACATTTCATTGAGGAAGTACCTGATTTCTGTGAGATAATCAACAACTAGAACTGCCTTGGATATGGAGGACCTTTCACTGAATGCATCTAGGAAATGCTTATGAAACATTGAAATCAAGATCCTGAAATTGTCTGTTTGCCACCTACTTCCAGAAATTAAACTGTCATAGTGTTTCTGCTAATCCACCTAAAGTGATTTTTTTTTTTTTTGCAGTTTAAAATACTGCTGCCCTCCAGCTGTTCATTATTTATCTGCTGAAATATTTCCCCCATAGCAGGGGGGGTTCAGCTCACAGTGCCTTTATTGGCACTGTAAGATGTGAGAAAGTGATCTAGGCATGTGTTGGATTCTGCATCCTCCCTTACCACTAGCAGCAAGGTGTAATGGAGATATCCAAATGTTGTTTCTTAAGCTGCAGCAGCAGTGTATGTCACTCTTGTCCTTGAGAACCCATTAGTAATTTAGGTGACAGATTTTTCTTGGGAGAAGAGGCTTTAGATGCTTAGAAGCCAAAGAATATGGGCATACATCCAACATACCCACAGAGTTATAATGGCTATTCTGCTAGCTGGAAGCTTAGTGCCCGCAATCATGCATGTGCACAAATCTTTAGTTTTCAGAGTTATAAAGTAAATAAATTTAACCTTGAACTTCATTGAAAAGACATGAACAAGACTGACACAGAATTGTCATCTTTGGAAGTTAAAAATGGTCAGTTACTACAGCTGGCTCACTGGACACATACTGTCAAGGCATTGCTGATGCGAAGCAGTATGTTGCTGATCTAACTGTTTTGCTTTCACTAACGTTTTAAACTTGCATCTGCCTGTATCTAAGCATCAGCACTGAAGCAATAACTTGCCCATTAATCAAATTTGCCAGTTTCTGGACATAAGATGATAAAATGTCATGACACGGTGCACCAACACCTTTTGAGGACTTTGAGGTTTAAAGAAGATGCACAGGAAATACTGGTCCTGAATATCTGGTGATGTGTTCTTCCCCTATGGTTTTCATAGCAAGATTCTACAACAGGAATGAAAAATAACCTTTATGTCTGAGTTGCCTCTTACCTGCACTGACCAAGTGTTTCACTCCTCTTATCAATCTTGGGAAGCAGTGCACTGCAGTGCTGATGAATTATATGACTGGAGCTTGTTACAGCCCATATATCACACCAGAGCTGCCGAGTCTTTTCTGGTACCTTTTGTGTCAAAAATTTAATGGTGTCAGGAATCTCAGCCCTAAATATAGGGTCCTTTCATGTAAATGTCTTCTATATTCACTCCCTTTGTCTGTAACACATATATTAATATATGAATAGCAGGAGTCAGAAGTACACAGAGCCAAAAACAAAAGCTTTGTTCAGCAATGATGCTAGTAAGAGAGGCTTTGTATTCCTCCTCAGTGCAATGACTTCACTCATGTGAGTATTAAAAGCTCTGCACCTCAGCTCTCTGTCACTTCTAATCTGAACTGACAGACAACCCACAGAAATGAGTGGGCAATCTTACTCCACTCCTTTAAGCAGAGCAATGTCTGTGCTATTGATAGCTGGTAGTGCTCTTGACAATTTTTACAGTGGATTCTGCAGTTTTTGTGTAAAGGAAGAAAAACAACAATCTGCATAAATAACTCTACAGAGACAGTGGGCCACACTCCCAGTGTGTTATTAACTGATGTACTGTGCAGATGGAACCACAGAGATTCTCCCACACAGAAATTTCAACTCAGTAACTTTGCAAGGTATTTTTCTGTTGTTAGTCTTTCTCCTCAAGTGGGATTATTTTTGGTGGGGGAGAGCAAAATGATTCAACTTGTTTCCTTCAAGATTGTGTACAGCTGTGTAAAAGAGGAATCTTACAAGCATCATGTTTACTGAGGTTTGTTGAATAGTATTCCCCTGTGATAATGAGACAGCTTCTTGCATTATCACAAGGGAGCCTTTTTCTCAGACTCTGCCTCATTCACGTCATTCCTTGTCCATGAACTAATTTGTGCACTGTCTTGAAATGCCTGTCTCTGCCTTTGAGTATTGATTAGGTTAGAGAAACTGCATACAAAACCCACAGTCTGCTTTTAGTCCTCCTTCCAGGATAGGAGTGCTTACAAATTTTCACTGGCTCATCTCTAGTGTATTGCTACCACCAAGTAGATATGCAAATGGACTATAGTTTCTGCGTTTCTAATTGTCAGGTTGTGTTGACTGCATCTCTTACTGGTGGCAAAATCAAATGTAGTAGTCTAATATCTCTCACAGCTATTGCTGACTTTTAGTTCCTCAGCTTTGCAAGATTCTCACTGACAATTTTAAGTGGATTTTGGTACATAATCTATTTCCCAAAACATCCTCAGTCATGTTATTTTGTGCAAAAACATATGCAAATGATAATTTTATATTCAGAGAACATTGAGCCTTTATAAAAAATGGAAAAGCTGTATTCTGTGTTTCCACATCAGTATACATGCAGCACAGATATATTGATAACTGGTGTATATTATACTAATCATTATTATCTTAAGAAAAGGATTAATCTAAAAACACAAGCACATTGCCACTGGCCTCTCTAATGAGCCTTCAAAATGCACATCAGTTGCATAAAGATAAATAAGGATATCTGTATTTAAAAGCATTGGTTAGTAATTACTTGATTTGTGCATTTTTATTCAAGCAATGAGGTTATTATGGATGCAGCAAAAATCAGCTGAAATGTGGTCCCTGTTTAGAAAGTGAAAGCTTGTACTTATTATAGAAGCAAAATTTATTCATCTTCATCTATGCATGTGCTGTATTCAATTTCAGAGGAGAAAAAAACGAACCTCCCTCGATACCTGCTTAACTGGATTTGTTTTATATTGCACACAGAAATGCACAGAATATTGGCCAGAGGAACAGGTCACCTATGAAGGAATAGAAATCTCAGTTAACAGAGTCATACAAGCAGATGATTACCGTTTAAGGCTCATCACCCTAAAGGTAAATCATTCCAATGTACTTACAGTAGTTTAGCTGTCTAAACCTGTAAATGCAGATACTCAGGATAGAAATCTTGTATAGAAATCTTCTGCAGAAATATTCTGCACAGTATACTGCTGGATAAATACCACTTTTGGTTACTGAAGTCATCATAGCTTTGCCCAGTTCAGCAACATGAAGGCTACAGTAGAATAAGCAGTCAGAGGCTGAGGCTGCATGTGTACAGTCTGAAGGCCACCAGGCCAGTTGTAGTAGTAAGGGGTTCACTTGGTAAGAAACCAGTGACTCATTCTGTGCCTTTATCCTCCGTGTTCACTGATCATTTAGAATGAAATGTTGGCTCACAAGAGTTCCTTACTTTGCAAGTTACGCTACAGACAGCACTCATGGAATAACACCTTAAACTCTGTGATGATGATCTGTAGACTTCAAAGGCTTGTTTATTCATTGGGCCATGGAGTTGGGCAAAGGGTTACTGATTACTAACAGAGAAATTTTAACCTGCATGTCATCTTGCCTATTTTGTAGTGTGGGTAGACCCCTAAGAAATATTCTTGTCTTTTTATGGTAATTATTAGGACACTGTCAGAATGAGCTGCTTATACCTAAGATGACTTGTGCTTCTAATAAGAAGTGGAGGAGTTGAGAACTGAGCAAAAGGTGTTTTAATTTTGCTTACCTGTTTTCAGTTTCTCTCAGTAGTGGGACTACTAGTCTGCTTGGCACTTTCAGTGGTGTGGTAGCACTACTTGTGTTCCCCAAGGCTAAAGTCCTTTTAATAGGTACCATACTAATTTATTCTTTGAGCAATTTGGCTGACTTGACTTTGAAGATCCTTTAAGGGATCATTCCACTCCAAGACACTAAAATCATTGATGACCTTTAAAAATACTTTCTCCACAGCATTCTCCATGCTTGCATTTTGAAACATTAATGTCTTTCCAACTAACTGTATATGTAGTTTTATATACCCGTAACCATTCTATCATCTTGTGGACAGAAAGCTTTAGCACAGGTTTAATTTTTTAAGTATTTAGATACTACTTAATCTTAAGTACTAGAGTACTATTTTGCAACTCATTTCATTGCTAGAATATCAAGCTACATGTTTTAACAAGTCTGTGTACATAAACTTCATACATCTTTCATCTGCCAGATCTACCTTGACCTCAGTATAACACAACAATTTTTTTCCCAGCTGAAAAACTTCCCTTTTATCCAATCAGTTTCAAGTCTCTTCAGCCATATGCTAATAGGCAGAAAGCCAGCATATGACATCCTATGTCTCGATTCAGAGTGTAGAAAGTCTGTCACTCACGCTTTTGGCAAAGGCAACAAGGAGAAAATCGCACTCCCTGACAAGTGGGAAGTGAAGAATATTTTCATGTTGCGGATTGCAGCTCATCTGGTTTTGCTTTTCAGTTAAACAATGGTTTTGTTTTCAGTATTAGTGGGGCCATGTCTCTTTCCCCCACCCCCAAATGTCAGCATGTGAACTGTTGAGTTCTAGAGCAGAAATAAAGATTCTAGTTGTTAAGCTAGCATTCCCTAGAGCTGTACATTTGCTTTTTAATAGCAACAGTGGAGTAGCAGCCCTAAACCCTGCGTATGCTAAGTGACTTGGTAGTGAAAACTGGAGAAGCCATTAATTGACTTCCGTTTTCCCTTAAACAGGAGTGATCAGAAATATATGATTACTGCATGTTTTACGGAGTGGACTGTCATTTTTCTCTCAGTATAGGGGACAAGATTTGGCAAGTTTCAGGAATTTAGGAAAAGCTCAAGCTATAGGCAAAGCTTGTTTTTCTTTCTCAGAGAAAGCTGACAGTGTCTAGCCACTGAGTCATGATCTCAGCTACAGTATACGTGATGGTAGACTTCAAACCATCAGCTAAATCTTGCTTCCTTCTAGCTGTTCCCAAGTCTTCTCAGTCTCAAGGAACTGTCAATAGAGAATATTTTGTTAAAGTCAAAACAGAAATGTACAAAACCACAGAAGCCAGGGTTCTCTAAGCAGAAGCATAAAACTTTTAAGACCATAGACAAAGCCAAAGACATCCAGAGTTCATCATTAGACTTTGTCTGCTTTCTGTGGCTGTCAACTAAATGATTTAGGTGATGATTCATGTTTTTCTTCAGATGACTTTTACTTCTCTCACTACTATTGACAACATTTTTATTACAATTTTTCACAACTCAGTTAAGAATTGGGTGTTCATAACTTCTGTGACTCACACAGTCACACATTCAAAAGCAACTGTGTTTCAGAGCAGTGTTGATCAGATATACTGTCTTGAGCTCAAGTGCTATTCATGACAACTAGTTATTCCCTCTTAAAATATTTTATCACTGGGTAAATAACCTAAGGCCAGGCTCTGTGCTATGATAGTAAGGTTCTCTTTTCCTGAAGTGAGTTAGACATAGCCTTAAGGTTCCTATGGCTGTGCTTCAATGAGCACTTTAAACCCAGTATGAGATGGAACAGCATCTCAATGAAGCCGAGCCTCCCTTTGTCCAGCTCTCTTATTCCTACTATTGTTCCATCTCCCATGTGCCCTCACAAGCATTTACACGACTGTGTGCTAAGCCAAAGGGAGAAACTGATTGATCCATCCAAAAAGTAATCCATTGCAAGAAAGTACAAATATTTAACTTGATTGCTTTCCCAATCTAGTTCACTGTTCACTGTGAAGCTCTGTCAACCAAAGAGAAGGATGGTAAATGGCACAACCGCAGAGCACCTGCAGCATCCAGTGACTGACAGTCATAGGGAGGGCCTTGGGAGCATAGATGACAGAAGCTATTTTCAGATTTTTCTGCCTTGTTCTTTAGAAAAAGCCACATTTGTCTTTTTTTTTTAATATGTATATTCTCCCTTCTTCAACTCAGCTAACCATGTGTTGAAGGGAGAGTTGTGGAAGCCAGCATATCTGATCCTGGACCTTTTGAAAACAGCCCCTGTGCCAGCTGGCTTATGTAATGGCTGCAGGGGTAAGGCCAGTTCCCTGAGCACCATGTTAGTATTTTGCACCTTTAGAAATCAGACAGAAGGATCTCACTTTGAACACAGAAAATCAGAAGCTCTCAGTGCTACTTGGCACTCAAAAAAGGAAACAGCACATTTGCCATATTCATAACCATGCTGAGACAGAGAATCAGAATTTGTGTCTCTCAAAAAGACCTGGACTGCAGCTAGATGCAATTCCCAACTTCCATACTGCCCCTGAATTTCTCACCATGTCTCAGAAGAGTAGAATTGACAGGAGACCGATGTAAGTCTGTCTGCCAGAAGAGATAGAAAAATAAGCTCCCTTCTCTCTCCCTCATCTATTTATCTGGCTATCAGAGACAAAGATATGGCTCCTGGCTCTGTGTCTGTCAAATACATTATGAAAGCAATTATGTCACAAGCACAGCTCTGGCTTTGCTGAATGAATCTGTCAAGAGGGAAAAGACTGCCTGGAGTGTTTTGCACACAGCTCTTGGCACAAAAAGAGCAGAATACTTTGGGGGGAGGATTTTTTAATTTTTTTAAGGCAGTTTATGAAATGCAGTCATGATGATTGAAGTCCAGATTTGTGTTGTGTCCCATTTGGATCTCCTGTTCCATTTAGCATTCATATAATGGTTGGGGTTGGAAGGGACCACTGGAGATCACCTGGTCCAACCCACCTGCTAAAGTAGGTTAGCCTAAAGCAGGTTGCACAGGATTGTGTCCAGGTGAGTTTTGAATATCTCCAGAGGAGGAAACTTCACAGTCTTTCTGGGCAGCCTGTTCCAGTGCTCTGTGTTGTCCACCAGCTCGTTCTCCACAAAGCTGCTTCCCAGCTGGTCAGGCCCCCCAGCCTGTGCTGGTCCTGGGGTTATTCCTCCCCAGGTGCAGAACCCTGCACTTGTCTGTGTTGAACTTCATCAGTTCTCTGCCCAACTCTCCAGCCTGTCCGGGTCTCATGGAATGGCAGCACAGCCTTTTGGTGTGTCAGCGACTCCTCCCAATTTTATAATATCATCCAAAAGTGTGCTGAGGGTACACTCTGCCCCTTCGTCCTGGTTGTTGATGAGAAAATTGAACGGTGCAGGACTCAGAACTGACCCCAGGGGAACACTACTAGCTACAGGCCTCCAACTAGACTCTTCATCACTAATCACAACCCTCTGAACCTGTTCAGCCAGTTCTTAATCTGCCTCACTGTCCACTCATCTAACCTTTGCTTCCTGAGCTTACCTGTGAGGATGTTATGGGAGACAGTGTCAAAAACCTTGCTGAAGTCAAGGTAGACAACATCCCTGCTCTCCCCTCATCTACTTAGCCAGTCATGCCATCATAGAAATGTTTCACTTTGGTCAAGCATGATTTCCCCTTGGTAAATCCATGTTGGATACTCCAGATAACCTTCTTTTCCTTCACATGTTTAGAGGGGTCATTGAGGTGTCAACTGTTTAATCACTGACTGGCTTGTAGCCCCCTGGGTCCTCCTTCTTGCCTTCTTTTTGAAGACTGGACTGACTTTGGCTTTCCTTCAGTCTTCAGGCACCTCTCCTGTTCTCCCATGAGCTTTCAAAGATGGTGGAGAGTGACTTAGCAGTAACATCTGCCAGCTCCCTCAGCACTCATGAGTGGATCCCACCTGGGGCCCATGGAATTGTAGGTGTCAGGTTTACCTAAAATGCTTTCTATCCCAGTCCTCATTAATTAAAGGAAAGTTATCTTTTTCTCCAGAATTTCTTGCCTTCAAGGTCTGGGATTCCTGAGGGCCAGCATTGGCAGTAAAGACTGAAACAAAGAAGGCATTCAGTAACTCTGCCTTCTCTGTATCCTCCTACACCAGGGCTCCCACCTCATTCAGCAGCAGGCCTGCATTTTCCTGTCTTCCTTTTGCTACTGATGTAATTGAAGAAACCTTTCTTGTTGTTCTTGACATCCCTTGCCAGATTTAATTCCAAATGGGCCTTAACCTTCCTTGTCACATCTTCACATACTCTGACAACATGCCTCTGACATTCCTCCCAAGTGTCCTGTCCCTTTTTGCACATTCCATAAACTCCCTTCTTATGTTTGAGTTTTGCCAGAAGCTTCTTGCTCATCCATGCACAGCTCCTGCCCTCTTTGCATGATTTCTTACCCAGAGGGATGCACTGAACTTGAGCTTGGAGGGAAGTGATGCTTGAATATTAACAAGCTGTCTTGGTCCCCCATCTTCTGGAACCTTAACCCAGGGGATTCCTCCAATTAAGTTCTTGAAGAAATCAAAGTTATCTGTCCCAAAGTTCAGGCTTGTAATCCTACTTACTGCTCTTGCTTCTTCTGTGTAGGGTCCTGAACTCCACCATCTCTTGGTCACTGCAGCTAAGACTGCCTCCAACCTTCATATGCCCAACCAGACCCTCTTTGTTAATACAAGGTGACCACTTTGTTTGCTCCTCCACCACCTGTGTCAAAAAGATCTCATCAGTGCTATGCAGAAGTCTCCTGGACTGTGCCTGCCTGCATTGTCTTTCCAGCAGATTGATTTAATCATCTTAATCTAAAAGGGAAGGCCATGTTTTAGTATCAATGTGCAACGAGAAGCTCTTTTAAAACTTTGTGGTGCTTGTTTTAACTGGATTGCAGAAAGGAGAAGAAGTCAGAAACCTGAAACATTACTGGTACACGTCTTGGCCGGACCAGAAGACACCAGACCAAGCCCCTCCTCTGCTACAGCTAGTACTGGAAGTGGAAGAGGCCATGCAGAGTGCAGAGGAGAAGAATGCCCCAGTGATTGTTCACTGCAGGTAAATAAATGTTGTATCTGAATTCTAAAGGTTTCTTCACATGCAGTGACATAGTGCAGATACTGTCATACAGGCCATCAGTCAGACATGTGAGATATTGCCCAGCTGCCTGTGAAATATGCTTGGAACTTTGAAAGTTTAAAGACAATAGTTTTCCATTACCAAGTGTTACAGTCAGATACAGATTGAGTTGAACACAGAAACTTAGTTACTCTTAAGAACAAGTAAATTTCATTTGCCCTACCAGTAATATATGCCTTTAACAATCTTTAAAAGGCAAGGTTGGCAAAGATTAATATATTTTCAGTGAAATTGAGTAGGAAGATACATGCAAGCAAAAAGATAGGAACATTCAACTTTAATCATCAACTCCCCTTGTTTTGTAGATCCCTTTTTGCTTAAGAAAAAAAACATTATTAGGCCAAAGACAGTAATTTAACCGTAACACATAAATGAAAGAGTGGCAAAGCTGTTTGCAGCAAGAACTTATCAACAGTCAGGAAATGTATGCAATTGATAGTAAAACTGAAGTATCAGTAAAAATCCCTGGCAAAGCTGAGAACTTCTTGTATGGAAGGAGCAAAATCTTTACAGTGGTTTGATGCCTGATGAGAAAATGGTAATTATCAATCAGAGCAGAATAAAAATAGATGAGGATAGACACTTTTCTTCTGTCCTCAAAAAGAAGTGGGATGATGTACTTATCATTTGTAGACATGATGAAGTATGTTCTTTTGCACTGCTAACTAGGGAATGTGTTAAGCAACAACAACCACTATTAAATCAGATATGCTGGTTAATTTTCATCCAAGAGTGTTTTTAAAAAGTTGGTTCGCAGACTCTAAACCATTAAAGTTTAGTATAGATGAATTATAGTTCTTGGAAAATCGGAGAAGTTCCAGAGGTCTAAAAGCAAGCCCTGTTTTGCCAGTGTCTGGAAAGGTTAAAAGTATTACTTGGAAACTGTAGTCTGTCCTCAAAACAGTTATTCCAGGGAAAAAGCAGAAAGCCTGATAAGAGATGCAGTTATGTTGCCAGGGTAATCTTCCATAATTTCAATAACATACATTTTGCCAATTTGATTTTTGTACAGAATTTTACTTAATTTTGCATAGTGTTTTCTAGGAAACAGCAGATGATTGCTCTCCAAAAACCATAGTAAATGGGAGAGACATTGAGAATGTTTTTAAAGAGTCTCTTGGCACAAATGTCTGGTAGTCCAGTGTCATCAAAGATCCGTTGATAAGCTAATATGGAATAATCACTAGTAAAATGTACATATAATAACACATGTCCAGTTTTTCTGCCTGTGTTTTAAAACAGATGTTGAAAAACTAGGGAGAGTTCAGATAAAAAATAATAAATGGTTTGTAAGAAGGTCCTCTTTGTCCATGGAAATCTCTAATAGCTCCTTGAAGCACTGTGGTGTTTGCTGCTGGCTACCATGTCACTCTTGCTTTGCATATTTGTTTTGTCTTCTTGTATGGTGTCATCGCCATGACACACTAATAATTTGGGGAGAAGTGGGGCATATTCATTTGAAAAAACTACTAAGAGACATGGTGATAGGATGATAAAGTATTCTATGTGGATAATGTGCCACCCTTTGGCAGTTGTGGAGGGATTATGATGTTGTTTCGGTCACTGAGAGTCCTGTAGCTTGTCCTGGGACAAGTGCTGTGTCAGTGCTGTTTGCTTTATTTAAAAATGGGTGTTGTTGCCTCACTTTGCAAAGCACTCTGAGGTCTTTGGACAGGAAACAGTATCAGGAGCTGTGTGCTGTGGTCTGTTTGGTCATGCCCAAGTGGAAGATGAAGGGGTTTGTGAGCAGCTGTGAACTGTGAATTCCAATGTTGCTTGTACATTCGTTGCCAGTGGTTTTGCATTATGACTTTCTCATAATGTAAATGACAGCAGGATTTCTAGTTGTGTCAAATAATTATGTCTGAGTATGCTCACTTAATTATTTCATGCATAAGAAGGGTTTCCAGCATTTGCTGGAAGTTTATTAGGTGATAAGAATTCACAGTTTCTACAGCACTCTGTCTCTGAAAATAAATTAGGTTTTGGTCTTTAACTAAGGGCCTTGTATCAAATACAAAGGAGTACAGGAAAGACAAAGAAATTTCTTTGGTAATGAATTTGTTGTATTCTGCTTTAATTCAAAGAATTACTAAATTGTAGATCTGATCAGCAAATGGCATCAGACTGACTATACTGCTGTTAGCTCTAATTATTTAAGCAAGGGTTGGTGGGTTTTTTTTGCTCTGTCTGTGAATGAACATAGCTTTTAAAGAAGCTGTTAGAATCAAGACTCTCAAAGCAAAGTTTGCCTTCAAAGCAAGGGTTGCCATCAACCCAAATCTTACTAAGAAATGGAATTTAACTGGTTTTTTAATGGTTCAATGGCGGATTCAACAACATACTGGGTGAAACGGTATCTAATAGTCCATTTGTAACACTGGATGTGCAATGTTCACCCTTTTGCTGTGAGCGGCTCCCACTTAATGGTGTCATCCCACTGAAGTTAGTATCTTCTCCTAGTTATGGCTTTCTATCTGGAAGCACCCATCTGGCAAAGATTGGAAGGACAAAAGGGGTAATGGGGTCTGTGCTGGTTTAATGACAGACGTTTGACAAGAAAGTTCCAAAGTCCCTCTGACATCTCCATTGCGTTTCCCTTCCCTAGTGCAGGCATCGGGAGGACTGGCTGCTTTATTGCAACGAGTGTCTGTTGTAAACAGCTGAAGAATGAGGGCATAGTTGACATTTTGCGAACAGCCTGCCAGTTACGGTTAGACAGGTAAGAAGGTCTGCTTCCTGTCCAGAAAAAGAAAAATGAAAATGGTAATATTTCCCCTTATTTAAGGAGAAACAAATGGGGAGAAGGGAAGAACAAACCCAAGTGGAGGTCAAGGGAATGTTCCTGAAAGGAAGTTGTCATGTTCTAAACACCTTTGTTCTTTGCCTATAATATGAGCAGAAAACATTAATGAACAGCCCTAGAACTCAGTTAGATTCACAGCTGCCATCAAAATCTGCACAGCTGCCCATCTGCATGCAGCAAGGGGTGACCTTTTACCAGCTGGAGAGTTGACCCCATGTTCATGCAGAAGCAAAGGCTGAAAGATCTGCTGTACTTAAGTTCAGAGCCATGGATCATCACTTTCCTACCCAGAGGAGTAAAGAAAACTGGTCTCACATACTGGAGCTGTGATCAATGTAGGGAGAAATATTGTTTGAAGATGGGCAATATGCACAACCTAGAGTGTTTGCAGACATATGAAAGAAGCTGTGAAAATCTCCACAAATTCAATGGTTTCCAGTTAAGCCTTTCTTAACACACCACCTTGAGTTTGATTATGAAGTAAACAGACTTGAATTTTGCACCAGAGATGTTATTTTTCCTCTCCCACTGGTTTCAAGTGCCATCAAAACATGTCTCAGTGCTCTCTCTAATGATAATGATAAATGTAGTCGGGGGAAGAGATGTCACGAAAAACATACCAAAGATTTTTCTGAGGGAAAAAAAAGAACCTCAACCCCACGCTGAACTTTATTTCAGAGGAGAAATTATGCTCAGTGGGAGGCAAAAAATGAAATGCTTGCTGCCCTGCTGAGGCTCTGATAGACAGGGACCTGCAGGGGCTTAGAGATTTGGCTATTTCAGAGGATTTTAGCCCAGACAAGGAAAAGCTTCTTGAGAAAAAAAAAAACAGAATATGAATAGTGAGTGCTGATTATCCATGGTCCAGTGAAATATCTGTCTGGATGTGAAGTATCTTGTCTCTCTGATTAATGTAACACAGGACAATTGCCACACAAATGAAGGTTGAAGGCGCCTGCTTACAAATGTGTGTGATACAACAGGCCAATTGCAAACACTAGCTTGGCAGGGAGAGGGGAACTGGCAGTCATTTTTAGAGTCTAAAGAAGGGACATAACACTTGAAGGAAACCACAGAGGGAAAAGAAGACAGCATGAACATCTGTAGCTGCCATGTACCTCTCAGGAGTGGGATGGAATAGGTAAAATCTTTTTAAATGTCATGGGGTAAAGTACTCAAGATAGAAAGCAGATCACCAACCTTCCTACAAAAAAGCATTATTTTTTTCAAGGACTGAAAAAAAGGGCTTGTAGTCTCTTGGAAGTCATGCTGCCAACCACTCTCATTTTCACTAAACCCCCACAAAAGCTCCAGGCTCCAGGCAACCTCAAAACTAGTATGAGAAGATGAGATAGTGTCCAAGCAGCTACAGGAAAGAGCACCATGTCCCTCCTCCTCTTGCCTGGTCATTACTGGCTAGCATGGGAAGGAGTCACCAGGGACTTAGGGAAAGAAGGCTGGATGCAGGCCAGAGTAGATGTGTGAAGGAATGTACTTCACTCCTTCAGACAGAAGCAGAGAAGCTGACATTACCCCTGAGATCCACCTTTGAGGTTGCTGTGTGCATGGAGAGAAGAAATGTGTTTTTTCCCTTCATTCCCTCACAGATCCCTTGGAAAAGCCCTGTGTACTGGGCTTTGCATCAGTGGCCAGCAGATGGTCCTAAAATAACCTAGTATGACTAAGGAGAGGAAGTAATCATTCCTGCATCCTTCCCACAGTGCTGAGACATATTTGCTGTCATTGCCCACAATGCAAGTCAGATTGCAAGCGTTTCTGTGGCAAATAGGGGTGAAAACATAATTTGTCTGTTCTGTGCCAAAGCCTGGACAACAAGCACATGTCATGGTGTGCAAATGCGTGGCAAGGGAGGAAGCCACCATACAGCAGGGAACCAGATAAAAAGGAAAATAATTTCCTGTGGTCTGAAACCCAATGGCCACCCTGATGTTTCTCTTGCTACAATTTCAGGGTGCAACCCCCCTGTATATGGAAGTGCTTGGGGAGAAATTGTCAGATATGACTAATATTCCTTGTGTGTCACACTAATATTCCTTGTGTGTCTGACATAGATATGTTTCAATGCTGAATGCAGCACAGAGGGATTCAGAAACTGATCAGTTGTGAGCTTGTATTAAGTAGAGCAGATGGAGAGGAGATGCTCAGCTAGGAAATATTTTTTTTTAGAAACACAGTGTGTTTCCACCTTTGTTAGTTGATGAGAGGTTGGTGAATAGGTCCCTGCCCTTCCCTGCTCTTTAAGTGTTATTTCAAGCAACTGCTTAACAAAATAAATGCAAGAGGCTGAAAGACAAGGTTGACTTGCCCACTCATCTCCCACTAACTGGTATGGTTACTGGGACCCATAATGGTTAAATTGGACCATGTAGAAAAGGGAAGCCCCCAAGGAAGGCGCTAGCAGTCTGCTACTGCTCAGAGGAGGTAACTTTTCATTCATTTCCTCTGGTGAAGGTTTCTAAGGGAATATACCACATATGCTCTTCCTCAGACTGACACAGTCTGGCTGGCTCCAGTCACCCACAGGTTCCCATGTTCCCCAACCCCACTTGTCATTTCTGACTCCTTTTGGCACCGTGCTCCCAGGATCTGTGCACCAGCACCAGTGCTGGCACAGTTTTGCATATGCTTTCTGTGAGTTTGAGCTATGGGGTTTAATTGTCTTCACAAGGAATTATCAAGAGATCATGTCACTTTTGATGGGGCACTCTTAGCAAAACTTTAAATGTTAGTAAAATCTGCTTAAAGTGAACAACTTAATTCCGATTCTTTTTTCTCATTTCTGTTTCCCCCTGTAGTGCTAATGTGTTGATTAATATGCTATGGCAGAAATGCACAGACTGATGACACATGAAAAATCAAACTACTTTTGCTCCTGCTTGCATTTCCTTTCAGGTTGCATTCTGAAAGAGAGCAGTAAAAGCTGAACCACAAGCTGAACCAAAGCAGGTTATTATGCTGGGGCATCTTTTACTATTAAGGTGTATCCTGCAGTCAACTCAGTTACAAATCTGAGTTGTCTTTTCTAAAATAACATTTTCTATTCTAACATTGTCTGTTATCCATCCCTAGTTCCATGGTGAACTTGCCAAAAGCATGATGTGGGATGGAAGATAGGAGCAGAGGAAAGAATCCTCACTGCAGAATAGGAAAGGTGCATCAGTTGTCTGGGCTAGTCTGGCTTGGCCTGGCCCTCTATAGCCTGAATTCAATTCCTAGTGCAGCTGTGAAGTCTTGGATAAGCTACTTTCCTTCTTTATTCTCCCTGCTCCCACCTGTCTCTAGAGTTTTGAGATGAGAATGGCTTTTCATGGTGTTTAGAATGGTGCTTGGAGTACAGGTGCTTAGCTAATGCAAATGTAAATCATGATGGTGTTGCCTTACTGGGGGAGGGTCTCTGCCAAGGAAAATAAATGTTTTCCTGTTCTCACTACCTTCTGTTCCTTGTTTAGCAGAGACTTTCAAAATGGAGCTCGAGGTCACACTTCAAGCTGATTACAATGAAGGGGCACTTCTCACTCATTTCAGGAAGCTTTGGAATGAATCTTTGGTGTGGAGCATAAGCTTCTTGTTAGCTGTGCTATTTCCTCATGGGTTTGCATGTAATAAGACTGCTGTTTCTCTCCCCCCCCCTTTTTTTTTTTTTTGCCTTTCAGGGGAGGAATGATCCAGACTTGTGAACAGTATCAATTTGTCCATCATGTCATGAGCTTGTACGGAAAACAGCTTTCTAGAGCAGCAGAAGAATAAGTGTTCATGATATTCTTAAAGGCTAAAGCCAAGAGAACTTTTGACTGCGTTCAGATACATTTCAGATCTGATAAGAGACACATGGTAACCTGGCTGTCTTAGCTGGAAAGATATTATTTTACTTTGATATTGCTTTTATGCTCTTGTTTGCATTGACATTTAAGAGCTGAGGTACACCTTGTCTTAAACATATGTGACAGGACATAATCTTCACCAAAAAAAGGCTTATTTATACTGTAAATAATAATAGTAGCTTCATTTGTTACAAAAGCAAGGAAAAAACAGAAAAAAAATCCACTGTCTTCAGTTTGCTATTTTTTAAAAGGTCATTGCTAATATATCCAAATACAGTGTGAAACTTTTTGAATTGTCATGCTGAAATGTGCCGTATGTTGACTAAGCTTGAAAGTAAATTTTTGCCTCTTTTTGATTGTTTTTACATATAAAATTGCCGAATACTGTGTGTATCGTAAACCTTTTGAGCCTCTGCATTGAAAGACTCAAGTAGATTCACATTGAAATGATGTTTCACACATCATCTTTGCTTGTTTATTTTTTCTAAAGCACTCTACCACCAGTGTTATCAGAACTAAGGGGGGGGGGAAATATTTCAATAACGAGTCAAATTCTTGCCTCGAATTCTTACCAGCAGTGTACCCCACTATCATGACAGTGGGTGAATCTGAGTAGAAATTAATCTGAACGTAGATTCTTCACGCTTTACCTTTTCTTTGTCAGTATTTTGGCATCTCAGTCATCTGGCAAACAGATTGTATTTCTGCAAATAGTTTTTATTTTTATGTAGTCAGACCACAATCTGATTACAATTTCTCCTGAAATCTGATATTCCAAATCAGGTGAGGAATTTTTTGAGTTCCTCTTTATTAAAAATTAATAATAAAATCACTTGTATTTTATGAATTTAAACTTGTTTCAAAGCTTTGAGGGTGATCATGTGCCCGGTGCCAATTAAAATTAATGCAAATCCTATAGGCAGCTTTTAAAAAAAAATCAGTCTGAACTTGTTGGTTGCTTTTTGATAAACTTGCCCTCAAACCAAGTTTAAACAATCATGAGCCCATTCTAACCACTAGTCCAGGCAGTAGCGTTTCCTTTCCAGTAATACAGACTGCTGCCCATGCTTTTTTGGTTTAGACCTCAATCAGGCTGGGAAGACTAGTTTGTATTTAAAGCTTAGAGGCAAGCACATGTTTTAGTGCTTCATTGAGCAGAGAAAAATGGAGGTAAGCAGGATCCTTAACATGAAAGTTGAGTGTTTTGTGAAGAGAAGCTCTAATGACCTATTAAAAAAATTTTTGCTTCTCTTTATTTGTAAAACTAACCAAAACCCACTGCGTATATTAGTGCAGAAGATTCTGCGAATTTACTGCACTTCCTAATCAGGAGAAGGTAAAGCAGCTCTCAGAACAATCAGGGCTGATCCTGCTCCCACTGATGTTTTGCTGTTGACATCAGAAGGTGCAGGGTAAGGCCCGAAATGTTACGCTTACAACTTCATCACTGTGGGGAAAGTTTCCCAATATTTCAGTACACATCTTTGTGTTTATTCTGTATCCATGAACCTGTAAAAATCCTGTCTGCAGGGTTTGCATGAATGTGTGGCAAAATGTGTTATCTTTAAACCACTTGATTTTATTGCTGTATTTAAAATATTTCCTTCAGTGAGAAGCTAGCAGAAAGAACTGGCATTCTTTTTTAAAATACTGGTGATAGTCATTAAATAGAGCAATAAACTTAAGCTTTTGAGCATAACATGACTGTTAGTTTTATGTAAATCTTAACAGCTATATTCTCCCCAATGCTACCAACTTTTTCAAGGGGGTAATGCTATTCTATCTAAGCACTCCTTAAAAATAACAAAACAATCACTGATATTCTGAAAAACATTGAAAGTAGAACTCCCTATAAATTTTTTCAGCTGTTCAGTGTCCTTCAGTGCCAAAACTGACGCAGTGAATAAAATTACTCTGTCATCAGCTTCCCACGCATCTACTAAAGAGTATTTGTTGATGATTGGTAGCAATGTGCATATAGGAACTAAGTTCAATGTATAAGTTGCCTTGAGGAGAATAGCTTTATGGCAAATGAGATAGAAAGAGCTCTCAGATACTGACCTCGAGGTCCTGGCACAGATCCTCAGCAGGTGTTAGTTGGCAGTGCTTCACTGACTTGAGTACAAGTAAAAGATTTATTCCGATGAAGGAAACCTGGCCTGCTGTCCACTCCCATTCTGCACGTGTGGAATGTCCTGAGAGAGTGGTCATTGATAAAATCAGTCTGTTTTGCATCAATTCACTGCTACAAAGCACGTGTCAGCCTAGTTGCATGGTCTGGTGATGAGGGCTGCACTGCTGCCATCTCATACCAAGCAAGAGCAATACCACTTGGCAGAATCAAAATATTCAAATGCCTCTTGAAGTGTTATTTTGTCTAACAGATTTGGAGCTAATCCTTCTATTTACTCTTTGGCCTTATCATCATTAACATATTTCTGTCTCTTTTTTTCTTTGCTTTTTTCTTTTTTTTTTTAATAGAATTTGAGGTCTGAAGGACCTTTTATCAACAGTTCTGATCTCTTCTGACAGCAGAGGTAGTCTTAAGAAGTGCTTAATATTAGCAGAATGGAGCTCTGGCTGTGCACAAGCACTTGAGATGAGTGTGGCTGCTGCTTCTGTAATCAGGGTGTTTGAAACTGAAGTGACAAAAGGAACTAAGCTAAGCTATGTGTCTTGCCAGACTTGTCTTTTTACTCTTTCTCTGTTAAATGAAAATACTTCAGCTCACTGCCTGGGACTCTTTGAACCAGAGACTACAACACAGTTGTTTCCCAGAGGACTGAATTCCTCTCTCCAGATGGGTAAGCACATAACAAACATGATTTTATTTAGAGCCAACTGTGATGTCTTCTGCTTCATAAGCTTTTTCACACTTCGTGAACAGGGCAGAGCCTAGTTCACTGCATTGGTTGTTGGCTGGTCATTTGGACACTGGTCATCATACTTAAGCAGTTTTATCCTGTTTATATTTCTGTCATGGTAACAGACTAATGGCACATTCTGTCCTCATGCAGGTAGTCTGAGATCTTTGCATACCAAAGTTATGTAAAAACAAAAACTAAGATCGCACCTGAATGTAAGAGCTGTTCCCAGATAAAGCACAACTTGCTCTCTGAAAGATCAAGATAAGGATGACTTGGTCAAATTATTCTTAAATGTCAACTACTTAGTAGTCACGTAGGGTAGAGAACTGCATTTCTTCCAAGACTTTGAAAAGTATCTATTTATTCTGGATTTTCCTCTATAATTAGTCTACTTTGGAAAACCTTAATGTGTGAATTTGCAGTTGCAAAATGGACTTGAGAATGAAGACAGGACAAAACAAAACCTTGGTTCCTGTCACTTCCCTGCTGTCTCTTCAGTGGAGGAATCATGCAGCTTGCACATAGGTGGTTATGTTTTATAGATTTGCTATGAAGAAAAAACGAAACACTTTTTCTGAAGTACGTGGAGGATAACCTCGTTTCTTCTGCCAAGTCTGTAGATGCATATTTGCTGGTGTCTGCAAGAGTGACTGTCACCTTAGGATAAAGTAGGGCAGCTCAAGGAAGCTTTTTTCCCTGCCAGATTGAAAAAAAATGATTCATTCAAAAGCACGGAAGAAATATGTGAATGAAAGCAGCATTGGCAGCTTTGTGCATAAGGTACAGGCAGTCAAAGAACTGCTCTAGGCAACACAAGCATTGATTTCTAGTGTCTCAAAGTGAATTTCACATATTCACAAAGAGGTTAATTCTTTCAATTACATGGAAGGAAAGAGAAGAATCCACTTTCCTTTGAGCACTGATACAGATCAGGTTCCAGCACCTGAATACAACAGATGCTACATTCTCATGGCGTGGTGTGAAAGTCACAGAAGGGGTTATGATCAGACCTGCCCAGCCTTGTGGGCCATGTAATCCCCAGCAGGGCAGCAGTGTCAGGTTTACTCAGTTGATAACAAAGCTGAATGAAGAGGAAGACTGAATTATTTACTCAGAATTAAAAGCCATGTTGGCACCAGAGCTGACAATATGGCTCAGAGCATTTGAGAATAGAAAGCTTAAACAGCCTGGCAAAGGACTTGGGTATTGCGATTCCTGGCCTTTCTCTCTGCTGGACCATGCTACTCAGCTTGTGTTTCCTATTGCTTCTGTATCTCTTATCTGCCTGTTGGTACTTATGCTTAAAAGAGAATTAAATAAGTCACTGTATTGCACCACTTTTAATCCAATATGTTGATAGCCAGTGTTGTCCAGAAATCATCTCTTCCCTTGGAGAGAGCCTGTCTTGCTAGACTCTCTTCAGAGGGCTCAACTTGTTCTGCCTCTCTCTTCATCCCAGAATTTTGGGGGTAGAAGTCTGCAGCTGTATGCATCTTACTAAATTGCTCCTTTGAGAAACAGAAGTGTTTGCCTCAGTCAAATTTCTTTTGTCATGTCTGATCTTAACTCCCCTAGTCCCAGCAGGTGCAAGGTATTGCAACTTTCCCCTGAAAAGGCAAAGGCAACATTTCTCTCCAGGGATCAGATGGGAAAAATGCTACATGGATCTATTTTGCATGTTTATCTTGTTTACCTCTGAAGTGGACACAAGGAAGACTGTCAGTCAAAACTAATAAGTCACAACAGAAACGTCCACTAGTAAATTAGCTTTGACTCCTTCTATCTCAAAAGAAGGAAAAACATATGTGATTGGTTTTGCTATATCCACTGTTGCCTTGGTATTTAGGATGTTGTGAGGAATACAAAAAGCAAACACTCAGGCAACACAAAGGCCAGGGTGTCAGTTTGGATGAGTGGGGAGAATTGGATTGGGTTGGCAGTGTTTCGGTTTTTGTTGGGGGAAATACAACTTCCAGTCCAGGCACTAGGTTTCTCTGTGTCTAAGTTGGGCTCTTGTTCCTGAATCAGAATACTGAAGAAGTAAGTGAAGGTTGATTTCTGGATACATTTATTAAACAAGCAGTAAATAATACCTTATCCACTTTACAACATGACCAATACCATTTCCATGCACTTCTGATTTGATCTGTGTTAATAAGAACATGAGCTTCCAGACAAGGGAGCACATAGCATCTGTCTTGCTGGATTCCTTCTCTAGCCTGTGAACTACAGCATGTGTTTATTTTGGCTGTCTGCAAGTGGTATTTTTTGCTCACTGGAAAAGCTGACAAACTCTGCACTGTTTTTTCTTGATTTTTGTTAAACTTTTCACCTTCCTTTCTTTCCTAGAACAGCAGAAATCACCTAAAAAGCATCAGGAAAAGGTGGTATATTCCTGGAGGGGAGTGGGGGGCTGGGGTGGCCACTGATTTTTCCGGAGTTCGCCCCTACAGTTATTCCCATCAGCCTCTGAAAGTTGGCTAGATTTTGACGTTCTTTGGTTTTCTAAGTTCCTATGTTTTGCAAAGCATAACCCAAGTGCCTGCTGCACTAGATTCCCTTTTCAATTGAATTTAACATAAATATGGAGTAGATAACAGCATTCTGTTCCAAAGAGAAGTCAAATGTGGGCAGTTAAGCAGTTTATTGCCACTGTATTTTGTTAAGCCTTTGCTGCAAGCAAGATAGATAGTTTGTGTCCTTCAGAATGGATAGGTCTCTGTACACCTAAAACAGTCTTCTGTACCTGCTCTATGTCAGCACTGCTATGGTTAACACGAATAAAGTAGAGAAGAGCTAAATACACAAGCTGAGATCTGTAATTCATTCCCTCCCTGAGAAGTACCCTACCCAGTGGGAAAGAAGCCCTTCTCCATATGAAGAAGGGTGGCAGAATCTCAGACCGACTAAGGAATAGAAAAGAACCAATTAAAGAATGACCTTTGTAATCTAAAGTTGTGAACTGATTTTCTAAAGCACTCTAATCCCTGCTTGAGTAACTGAATGAATTGGCTGGACTTGGAAATTGTAGGAAGTGCTGCATGTACAATTTTAAAATAAACAAATCAAAGCCTGGAGGTGTGAAAGCAGCACTGGGGAATGACTTAAACATCAAAGCAGGAATTTTTGAATGTTTAACTCTTTGAGACCTGGACCCACATATTTTGGTTTTAGCATGGAAACAAAACAACCCACCTGGTAAATTTTTTCATAGTCTGTCTTTGATCAAAGTTTTGAAATGGTGTTAAAATCAAGCATAAAAAAAACTGGGATTGGGGAGATAATGTTGGTATCCTTTCTACCTACAGAAGGTTTATTCCTTTTAACATCGTACTTGAAGTTTTATCGTCCTGTTATTCCAAGAATGAGAAACCTCTGAAGCAGTGTAAAGGATGTAACAACACAGCCCACAAGAGGCCAGTATGCATTTAAGATTTGAACTACTCAAAGCTATATTTGTCCACTTTAAAGGGACCCAGGCATCTTCCCAAGAGTGCAACAATCTATCCAGTTTCATGTGAGCTGAGGGACACAGAAGGGTCAGTAATGGTCTTGAAAGTTCCTATCCCTTAGTAGGAACAACCAGGACCTTATCAGTTGGGACAAAAAGGGAAAATTTACATAAATATATATTCTCAAGGATGTCATAATACTTTGTGTTCTGTGGCGGTGGTCAGGCAGGATGGAAACTGGCTGTGTGAGTCCAATACCTTTAGGCTCATTATCAGCTTTTGTTCCCTTTCCAAGAAAGGAACATTGTAAAGTACCACTCTGAAGTGTAACTAATATTCAAGTTCAAAAAAATCTGTGGCCAAGGATGAAAATTTTGTTCAGGCAAAAGCTATCCAAGTAAAGGGAATTCCGTTTTTAAGGTCAAAGGAGGAGCTGTAAAAATGATTGGCTGACTTTCAAGCCATGTCAGTGTGAGCTTTTGTAGGATTTGAAAATCCAGATCTGAAGGTATGAAGAGCAGTGTAGCAGGTGAGCAAAGCAGCATCCTTTATGCCTTCTCATTTTGGCACTTGGTGCTGCTGCTGCGGGTTTTCCCCGTAATGACTATGGGCAAGCTACACTCTTTTCAAGGCTCTCTGGGATTATAGAGTAACATCTTGTCTCTTCCTAACTAGCCTAAATCGGTGCTGTGATTGACACCAGTGACCATTGGCACACAGGAGTGAGAAAAGGTGAGAACAGAACAGTGAGAGAGGGTGGTAAAGGCAGTGGGAACACGTTTGGGCAGACCAGGCATAAGGAATCAGAGAACATTTGTCTTGTACAGGCAGGCTGGAGACAAAGGCCAGCTCAGCACAGAGATCAGGCTATATATATTGTGGTAAGGAAAAGGATCTCCCTGGGAGGATGTTCTAACAGAGCCCTTCTGGCATAGCTATAATTCCTGCTGGCAACAAGGCAAAGTCTCAAGGTCATATGGTTTTAACATTGTCTTTCCTGTGGACTGTAGCTTCTAGGTTGCTGTGCATAATCCTAGCTTTATCCTTTGTGCCTCCAAATCCTGGAAAGGCTTTTGGGTGGATTTTCTTCTGGCCCAAGATCTTTTTGCAGCATAACAACTGTATCAGAGGCTACAGTTCCTTACTGTGTCTGTCTTGCCAAGGAACGCTTTTTAAAACTAGGGAGCTGCAGTTACTGGGTCACTAGTACTCATCCCCCAAGGAATACAGTTGAATAGTCTTTTCTCCAAACTGCCCTCCACACTGGGACCAATCTTGGAATAGCTACAGTCAGCAGAGGTGCCACTGGAAACAGGTTGTGTGGTAACAAACTTTTTCCTACAGTATGGTCACACGGCCTCCCCAGGTGATGCACACCAAGCTGACAAAGGTGGGATGCATCTGTGCGGTGAGTTTTGCCTTCTTCTGAGGGGTGAGCATGTAGTTTTATTTTTCTCATAGATCACTACTGCTATTGCAAGACTAGGTATTGCCCCTGCATTAGACTTTTATCAGAAACTTCTTGTCTTGATTTGATTATTTTGGCTTAAAGAAGTCTTCTTACTGTCTTGGCACTGCAGTGAGGGCAATGACACCTTTCTCAACCACATCCACTGCGAGCAGGGTGTGCACAGGCCCCTGTAGCATTCACATATCCCACTGTATGTGAGACACTTTGGAAAGCTGGGGAGGTCCTTGATTAGAGAGGAGTGCAGTGAAATAGTCTAAATTAATAAGCTGAAATAACTTAAGCTGGTAGTCAGGTTTCTAGTGATTTTCCTGGTGTAAAATGGAGACATTTTGCTATTAACCATAGAAAAATAACTCTGCTTCACTGACGTGTTTTCACGGAGCTTTAGAAATTAGTATTCAGGGCCAGCTCCTTACTGGTCAATCTGGTGGGGGAAAAAAAAAATGTTACTTGAACTTAAGAACTAGTTAATACAAAAACAAACTAAACGGTTTCATTCTGATAGCAAAATGTAGCTCTTTAAAGCTTCCTGCAATGAAACACTTTAAAGCAGAAGGATTTGTCTTAAACTATGGACATTTACCTAGGCATAGCGCATCAGCAGGACTGAAGAGCATGGTGCAGCTTGTGCAGCAGAAAGTTCTAATGGGCTTTTTGATACATCCAATTTTGATGCCTTCTTGAATGACATCTAACATCAAAGCACCTTACAGCACTCCTGCGCAGCAAGGCAGCCCAATTTTCTCATTGTGTCAATGACAAGATATATACAGAGAGAGCAAATTACTTGCCCAAAATCCTGCAGAAATTCAGGAAAGAAGCGAGGAATTGATCAGCAGCCTCCTACAGACAGCTAGCACCCTTCCTGCTGCACAAACGTTTCTCTCATAAGAGTTTAGGTGATGAGCAGTTCTCTGTGTAGCTTTATGTTTTGGAGCTTCTTGTTGTATCCATCTTTCCCACTCCTGGTAAATAAGTCCTACAAACAGTACCTTGCTGTTTGCATAATTAACATAACTTTTCCCCAGGCAAAGAAGTTTTTTCTAGGAAGTCTTCTGCCTTATTGGAGTCTTTCAGCATGTTGGGTGCTCTTTTGAGATCCCTGCTGGAGAAGGCATTCCTGAATTTGTGGGAAAACCTTGTCCACTGACCACACCCGAGGGTGAGTAGAAAATGTTTCTGCTGAAAGACCTTGGCCAGTACCTGCAAGTAACTGACTGTATTTCCAGGGGCTCTTAGGTATATTCACTTACCTCATGCAAGGAAAGACAGTCTGTCATCTTCTATAACCAGAAGAGTGGTAAACAAAAAGAGGTGCAAACTGCAGCTATCTATATCCATCCTCACTGGTTTTGGAGATTTTTCATGGATCAGTCATCAGTGGGAAAGCTGCTGTTCATTTTAGCTGCTGGAAACTTGTCCTTATTGATTTAAATACGGCAGTTCTTATTTATGCAAAACTCATGATTGAGTGGTTTGGCTGGGGCTGGAAGAATGTGACCTTTAATGCATAAGTAAATAAGCCTTTCCATCATGTATAATCTCTCCCATATGACAGATCTATGACTGTCTAAAGTGACAGAAAGATCATATGAGTCTTTATTTTTTGAGATATATTATCACAAAAAGTCACAAATCATTCCTGTCAGTGTGCAGAGAGCTGCTAATGAAAGAATTTCATTCCAGAGTGGTATCTGTGATGGATGTAAAGTTGTAAGAAGTACAGTAAGTAATATAAAGCAAGGTTAATCTAATATCTTCCATAAAGCAGACAGGAGAAGAAACCATGATTTAAAATAAACTCAAACAGAGAAAGTAGGTAAGAGATGACTCTTCCATGTCACTCGTTCATTAATCCCAGTTTCTTCTTGAATTTCAGGAGACAAAGCAATATAATGAGCTAAAGTTAAAAGCAAACCAAGCCTTGGTGTAACATGAAAAACAGAGAGTGTCTACTAATAGAAGATGGATCCAGAATGTTTTTGACAGTATTTTTAAGTAGTATGTGCCATTAGATCATTATTTTTTTTATTCCCACTCTAAAAACTGTAAAAAAGAAAACCTCAGGCAACAGAGTATTCCTCAGCAACAATAAAAATGTGCCTGTTTGCAGTTGGCCTACAGCAGCAGAGCCACTTCCAAATACTTTTTGTATTTGAAATACTATTTGTGTATGGATAGGGCAGTGTTTCTGGTCAGCAGAAAAAGAGCATCAGAGCAAGAACCATTATTTTTGTTACTTAGTTTTGTGTTTAGCGTAGTGAGGCCCTAATGCCTCTTGTGGTTTATAGAATTATAGAACGGCCTGGTTTGTAAGGAACCTTAAAGATCACTTCGTTCCAAACCCCCTGCCATGGGCAGGGACACCTCCCACTAGATCAGATTGCTCAGAGCTCTATCCAACCTGGCCTTGAGCACTTCCAGGGATGGGGCACCCACAGCTTCTCTGGACAACCTGTTCCAGTGCTTCACTACTCTTACAGTAAATGTTTTTTTCCTAATATCTGATCTAACCCTAGTCTCTTCCAGTTTGAAGCCATTCCCCCTTGTCCTGTCACTCCATGCTTTCCTAAATAGTCTCTTCACATTTCCTGTAGGCTCCCTTCAGGTCCTGGAAGGCTGCAATTAGGTCACCTCAAGCCTTCTCTGTTCTAGGCTGAACAATCCCTATTCTCTCAGCCTTTCCTCGTAGGAGAGGTAGGTGTTTCCATGCCTCTAATTAACTTGGTGGCCCTCCTCTGGACTCACTCCAACAGGTCAATGTCCTTCCTTCAAATGTCATTCAAGTTTAACCAATTCTAAATCTTAGTAATTCATAATATTATTCAGGACATATGTCCCAGTTCAGCCATGTTTAATTTGTGGTGTCCTGTGGCTGCAAAAGTACTGCCCTTGCTCTGTTGCTTTCCTTCCTTTGTTCTGTTCCTTTCTCTCCTCTTTTCTTAGTTCACTCTAATTCACCTCTTCTCTCAGGCAGTCCTTTGTTTGCACATCTGCCAGTCAGGCCAGGTCAAACTCTTTTTCTTTTCCTGCAGTACCTCAGAGTCTTAAGTCCAACAGCTTCCATTCACCCTCCTCTAGTCTCTATTCCTCATGCAGTGCAGGGAAAGTACTCACTTCCAGTGCAGAGCACCAGAATAAAAGGATGTTTGTGAGAAAAAAGGTGGCTTCACTTTTCTGTCTTAGGCCAAGAATGCACCTGATCCAAAATGCATCACTATCAGTAGGAAGACTTCTGACACTTTCTGGGGCTTTGGAAAGGCTGTGAGGAACCTTTAGGGAGGAGGGGGAACTGGATTTGGCCTCGAAATTTCTGCCCTCAGAGATTCTGGATTTTCAACAGGTCGATTTTTTTAGTGACTAAAACCCCACTGATATAAACACAAATAAAAAGAGGAATGCACTGACACGTTTGTTATACCCACTCCCTACCACCCCAACCTCTATGGAAGTTTTGCTTATTTCTTTCTCTACATTTTTTTTCCTCTTTCCAATCTGAAGGCCTCTCCTGAGATGATACAGATAACTACAAGTCTGCAGTGTCCAGTACTTACAGTGATGCCATCTGCACAGTGTCCTGGTTCATGACTAAGGGTAAGGTCTAGAGGTCTGGCTTGACTGTTGCTAGACCAGTTACTAAAAACTAACCTTGTAAGGATTTTAAAGGTACACAAAGTGGAGAGTCTTTGCAGAGCAGATTTGCTGCAAGTAGAGTGGGATGAAGCAGGATGAAGAAATCTACCCCCTGCTGACTTTGAGCTCTATGGCTCTTGCCCTCTGAGCCCACTGCACAAAAAGAAGAATGTGTTTTCAAAGGTGCAAGCATTGTGCTTTTTATGGAGGAGAGCTTTTGTGTTCCCTGTATTCCCTGAGAAAACATAACACGAAGCATATAGGTTTGAAATACATGCTGTGCATCTCCCAAAGAAATGGGGCAGACCTAGGCATCTGCAGCCCTCTGTGGCTGACAGCAAACTCTGTGCTGTGCAGAGAATGATAGGTAATGTTTGTTCTCAGATCCATGAGGTTCTTTGTACAATCCCAACATCAACTGCAGACAAACATTTGAGGGTCAAAATTGGTGGGCCAAACCGTGACTTTCGTTTCTTACATGTCTTTGCAACATTCATGATTCACTGGTCTTTTTAGGCTTAAACAGAAATCTCACTTGTACAAGTCATAAACCAACCCACAATTACCAGAGCGCCCATGTGAAAACACCTTTCAAGAGAGAGCAGATTTCAATTTGAAGCCTGGTTATTACACATAATAAGCCAAATTCTCCACTGACGTCAGTGTGGCAGGGATGTGAGTCACTACCGAATTTGGACCTGCTTTAGCAGAAAAGATGGGAATGATAAAATGCACCTTGGCACTGTCCCTTTGGTGCAAGTGAAATCTGCTCAAACACTGTTATAGCGCTTTGGAGTGAGTGGATGGGCCTGGGCATAATGAGAATGATCTTTTTTCCATCTGCATGTGCTTCCTGTGACCAGCCAAATGTGCGTCTGCTGTTTGAAAGAAAACCAATCACATTATATACAACAAACTTGCTTTTAATCAGTGCTGAGTAAAAGTGATGCTGCCCACCTGCCTTACCTCATTGCAGCAGGACCATCTCTTAAAGATGAGTTTTGCCATAAGTATAATTTTCTAAGTATAAAACTTATCTTTTTGATTAAGCCCCAGGCAGGGCTTGGGCACAGGCTATTTGGTAGTGTGGTATTGCTTACTTAACCAAATAGTGATCCTGTGCCAGGCACTGCACTGTTCTTGACACATAAGGCAGTAATATGGCGGTCATCCTTCAACTTGCCAAATGGTTCTAGGTATGCCTGCAGGTGTCATCTGCAGTTGCCTGAAACCATTGATTTTACAATGGCACATGGTAAAGGAGAGAAAAAAGAACAGAGCTAGGACATAACAGAAAAACAGTGCGTCTGTTGGTAACCAGCTTATAGGATTATGTGTAACTTCTAGTGAACATTATGAGCTGTAGTTAGCTTAATTTTTACTGAAGTTGAAGGAGTGAATTGATCTTTCTGCTACCACTCAAGAAATCAAAGTACTTCACTGACATTTTTCTATTTAGTGTAGGAATTTGGGTATCAAGAACTAAAAAGAACAGATGGAATGTTTGTCTTTTTGGTGTTTTAACAGGTGGGCTCCTAACTCCTGGCAGAACTGGAACCACTGAAAGTGACTGAACAACTGACAGCAGTGTTTGAAATCCACCTGGCAAAGAAAGTGCAAAGTTTCAGCTAGAAGTTCAATGGGAAGCAGGTGAAGTGGGATGATAAGTAAGAATGATGATTCAACCGGTGATGGATTGGCCCACACTGTGAAAATTAAGGGTGTTGGGTTCCAGTTACTTTAAAGACTCAGGTGTTAAGATTGGAGATCTAGTACAGAACACTCTGCTCTTCATTGATCATAAGTGATGGAAAGTAAACATCTTTGCACAGTGGGTGGACCAAATGTGACATAAGTTTTGAGCTGCAAAATCCAAAACCCCAGAGCTTGGGCTGACAAAACTGAAGGCTGCAGTCTCATAAAGCTAGTCTGTAGACAGGCAAATAGAAGAGCATCAAGACCTATTTTTCACACTGGAAGTAAAGTCCCAAGCCTGGAATCTCTCTTTCACAGGAGCCCAATGTTTTATCTTGCAAAGGCAAAGCCACTGGTTTTGATTTACAAAGTGATTGCTGGTATGTGCCGTTTTTTGTTGCCAATCCCTTTCCCAGGGGTTCCAATCCAGTTTGTCAGCAAACACAAGAACACCCAAGTGAAAAGGAAGAGAAAAGACTGTCTGGAGTGTGCTAACTCCTGAAGGTGTCACCCTGAAGCGGATGAAGAATGGATGAGTGATTGAGAGGTCTCCTGAGTATACCATGAGGCAAGAAGGGAGGAGAGCAGATCTTACCATGAACTCTGCTGAGCTGAGTGACTGAAGAGGTTGCACAGTGATCATAGGATGCACAAGACAGTGACCCTAATGGGCAGTACAGGAGTGCCAGTGCAGCTGTGGAAGGTGAGTGTGGATGACTCGAGAGGAAGAGGAGGAGGAGGACTACTGTCTTTACAATATTCTTCAGTGAAGTCTGAAGTGGGGCAGCGCTGCTCTGCTGTAACAAGTAGGAAATTTGTAAAATAACACTGCTCTGCAATCTTTGTACTGTTAAGCATGGAATAAGGTGTTAGTCTGTACTTCCTCTTGGTAGTAATAATGAAGGACTTCCCTTTTCTGTACTAAGTGGTAGAAGCATAGAGCAGTAAATCTTCATTTAAGTCCTTACACCTGTCACCTAAACCAACCTAGTAAGGTGTTTTATTTTAGTCAGAGTTGTCCTAATGAATTTTTATCCTGATTCTTTAAAGTGACCGGTGGGACATTTGACTACAGACTGCTGAGGACCAGTGGCACAACATGAGGCTGGTAAATATTTAATATCACATTTGTTTTGTGAATTAATTTTGCAGTGGCATTATTGATGCTATAAACATAAGTCTATGATCTTTACAGAAATACACAGGGCTGTTAAGAAAGCCAGAAAGAAAAGTTGGAAAGTTTAGCTTCACGCTCTCAGCACAGGCTGGAGGAGAATTTCAAAGTTAGGGTGTGGATTTTAGTGGCTGTTAGTCTTTGAGATGACTTCTGTTAGATGTGGACCAGCTTTGAACAATGCCCAGATGCCTTCCTTGAAAGGACAGCATTTAAAGACCATTTTGAAATGAACTGCGTAGGAGGAGGATAAAAAGATACCAGTGTATCCTTCCCAGGTTCACTAACAGCTGGACATTCTGTTGGTGGTATGGCAGGAAGGAAACTTCGGGGACCAAAAGCAGCTCAGCTGTGAGAGCAGGTAGATTTTCTCACGTGGAAGATTTATCTGCCCTAGTGTGCCCCCCTGACATGTGTCTCTGTGAGACTGGTCCTGCATTTTCTGTGCCAAGTGATGCCCTGGCTCCTGCAGGATGGATACCAGGCCTGGTGTCTGAGTGCCCTCTGTGGGCCATGGCCAGGGTGGTCTGAAGGGACAGTGTGGGCCAGGGGTCATCTCTGATCACTCCTCTGTGACAGAAACCACTTCTGTGGCACAGCTAACCTGGAAGCTGTGTCTGAGCTGCCTCTGATTCCTGTGCATACTGGAATTACAGTCTTAGTTACTGATTAATCTTTGCAGAGTTCAAGTTCAGGTACAAATATTGTGTAGGCAGTAGAGGAAGTGTTTGGCTGGTTTGACAGCTCCTCTGGACCACCTATGGGAACGGAGCAGTACCAAGAGGCAGTTTTCTGCTTCAGCCTTTGGATTCCTGCAGCTGCATTCCCTTCAGTGAACATACGTGGAGGGGTGGGGGGGAGTGGGTAAAAACTATGTAGGAACAGCCATTTTCCATCCCTCTTTCTTCCCAGGATTTCTTCCAATTTACTAAACCGCTTTCATCCTGTGATCCATCAGTTTTGTTAGATCTCCCTGCTGTTAAATACCTCCTTGGTGTTTGAAGTGCTCAGCTGACAATTCTGAACAGTTTTTCTCTTCGTATGGTTCCACTGGGATTTTTTCCAGAGACACAGTACCAAACCTGTCAGTGTTTAAGGAGTGTCTGGCTGGTGCTTCGTCTTCTGGTTTAGTTTTGGGTAGTACTGCAAGAAGCAGAGAATTGAATTCAATGATCCTTACAGGTCCCTTCCAACCTGAGATATTCTATGACTCTAGGACATTTGCAAGCATGAAGAGTGTGATGTTCATACTCCTAATTTGGGATCCTGACAAACTCTGTGTTGTCCTGAATGGTGCAAAGGTGGAAGGAATGTGGCTCAAGAAGGCAAATAGGTAAAATGCCCATGGGATTATCAGTATAATAAAAGGCTGCAAAACCCTAGTGGGACTTGGCCTGGTGTTAGTAAAGGTCTTCTGACTAAGGACAAACAGTTGGACAGATAGACAAGAACAGATTTAATCTTTCCCAGACTACTACAGTCTTGGTCTTACTAGGTTTTGGCTTTGGATCTTGGCTTTTTCAAAATTTTCCTTCGCGGGTTCCTGTGAAGATGCTTTCACATTTACTAATCCATTTTCCCAGCCTGTAAGCTTGCACTCTTTCCCACAAGGTTGGCTTCTCACTACCCACTCTTTTCCCTCTCCTGGTCTCTGATTTCCAGAGTAATCAGTAAATGTATCCTCTGCATGCTAATGCACACCCTGTTATAACATAACATACCATGAGGCTCATCTAGGCAGACGCACCGATCCATGTAATACTGTGAATTCATTTTATTCATAGATGATATTACCACAGTAGGAGCCAGAAATCCTGACAGTTTAGACATCTTAGGGCAGGAAACTCTGATGAGAGGATTCAGGGACAGGGTTGGAAATTATGTATGTTGTAATGTGGGTTGTTTCCTGCCTCAATTTTTTTGTCAGGTTACAGCCTTGAAAAGGATTTGGATAGTGAAGCAGGGAGCCATCTACAAACTCATCACTGAGAGACTGGGAAAGGAGCATGGAGGAAGCAGACATTCAAATCCATGGGGGCAGAGCTGCCAGTGGATGCAGCCACCCCATCTCCTTCCAGTTCTTCACCACGAGTACACAAACACCTGCAGAATCAATGCTTAACCAAGTCTCCTTACCTGGGCCGGCAGCATTTTACAGGCTTATCTGTGTGCACGAGCAAAACCTCTATTTTCTGCTTCTTTGTTCCCTGAGGGGAGAAAATCAAACACTCGTGCTGGTTGATTTCAAGTCACTAAGTCAGTGATCGAGAATTTTGGCCTGAGCCTTGACTTCAAACGTTGTTGTCATGAGCAACAAGAAAAACACCTTTTCTGCAATGATGAATAGAAAGCAGATAACTGTGCCTATTGCTCAGCTCTTGGCAGGCAGATGGCGCCAGATGGGCTTTCGGCGTGGCAAGAAGCCTCTTCCTGCCGGCTGGATCAGGGCAGCGCGGCTGAGACTGCTGCCCAGGCGGGACAAACAGCAGTACGGGTGCTGTGTCTGCCATACAGAGTGTTTGTCATAGCTGTGCTGCAGCAAAAATACATCCACAGCAAAGCTTTGGTATAGGGAGAGTTGATTTTCCTGAATGTCAGCAGGGAATTGTAATTTCTAAAACTACATGTTGTGTGACAAAAATAAAAGAAAGAAAAAAGCCAGCAAATATGTTTAGAATCATAGAATGGCTTGGGTTAGAAGGGACCTTTAAGAGCATCTAGTTTCAACCTTCCACTAGACCAGATTGCTCAGAGCCCCATTGTTCTTGTGGCCTTGAACACTTCCAGGGATGGAGCATCCACAGCTTCTCTGGACAGCCTCTTCCAGTGCCTCACCACCTTCACAGTGAAGACTTTCATCCTTATATCTAATCTAAACCTTTCTTTCAGTCTGAAGCCATTCCCCCTTGTTCTGTCCCTACATGTCCTTGTGAATGGTCTCTCCCCATCTCTCTTGTAAGCTCCCTTCATGTACTTGGAACCTGTTGGTTTTGTTTTGGGGTTTTTTACTGTGAGCAAGACATCCTTATCATGTTCCTATATTACTCTGTAACAAATGAAGGAGCATTTTCTTTACTAGCAGTACCTATCTTTGATTTTACTATTTTTATCATGATCTTAGTTACATATCCCAGTGGGACTTTAGGGAAGAACAGCACAAAAGGCTTCCTCTGGTGCTTTACAAAACTGAGGAACTGCCTGGAATCAAATCTCCAGGTCCTGGGGAAGTGAAGGGCTTTGGGACTTTCTATTTCCCAGAGGTTCCTCTTTTTGTGCTGAGGTGAACAGCTAAAGTAGGGCAGGTGACTCACTGTATAAGAAACAGAACTAAATTAGCTGAATCAAAATACGATCAATCAAAACACAAGATTTTGAATGTCCCTAAAGACTTACACAAAGTACCAACTTTCAATATTAAAAACGTGAAGGAGTGTATGAGGGGCCCAGTTTTGGACTACTCTTTCTGGGAACTCTCAGACACAGGAGAGATGTCAAGGTATATTTGCAGCTGCGGCCTCCAAACGTCTTCTGTTCTTTCCAGATTCTCCAGGAAGAGTCTTTGGAAAAGTGTTGTGACCGTGAGTAAATCTAAACATACAAGTTATCCTCCTTGATTTCCTGCTATACATACATATATTTGTTTATATACACAAATATAACATAGGCACACGTTTTGGAGTAAATAAATTCTGATTAGCAGTGTGCTAATCTTATTTTCTTCTGTGTAGAGCCTCTGAGACAGGAGTCTCATAGAAGTTGCTTAAGTGGCTTGTTACCCACAAGCAACAATGAGAGGGCAGAATGCTCAGTACCTCTGAAAGTCACATCTATGGATTTGGGTGCCTAATTTCAAGCATCTATATTTTATCTTTCTCCCTTCCTAAATTTGACTGCTTTTTCCTGATTTAGACCAGAACAGAATTAAACAAATGACTGATTTTGTTGTATCCATCAGATAACAACCATATGATCCCTGCTTAGCACAGCTTGTGCAACACATGGGAATGTTCCTATCAGCAGCAGCATCTGACTAACGAGACTATTGCTTTTCTTTTTCTGTTAATATTTTGGTTCTTTCTTGGATTCTTCCCTCTGTCTCATTGAAAGTGTTGGAATTTCATATTAATTAAATTGCAGTCACTCACACTATTGTCCTGGTTTCAGCTGGGATAGAGTTAATTTTCTTATTAGTAGCTAGTACAACACTGTGCTTTGGATGTTGTAGGAGCATAATGTTGACAGCACACTGATGATTTAGTTGTTACTAAGCAGTGCTTTCTCTTACTAAAGGACTTTTCCATTTCCCACACTCTGCCAGTGAGCAGGTTCACAAGAAGCTGGGAGGGAGTATGGCCAGGACAGCTGACCCAACCTGGCCAAAGGGATAGTCTTATACCATAGACTGTCTTGCTTAGTATATCAGCTGGGGGCTGCCACTCACTGCTCAGGGACAGGCTGGGCCTCAGTCATCACCTCAGTGGGTGATTAGCAACTGTATTGTGCATCATTGCTTCCCTTGAGTTTTCTTTCTCTCTTTATCTCTCCCCTTTTAATAATAATAAGTATTATTATTTAATAATAATAATTATTATTGTTGTTATTAACTTTATTTACATTATGTTAATTATTAAACGTTCTTAGTTGCTGCCTGGGGTTGAACCACTGCTATCCACAAACACCCTTCTTAAGATACCACCATGACAGGGGTTAAAAAGTGGAAACGTTTATATGCACCAAAATTCTATCTCCTCCTTGTGGAGAGAGAGATGAAAATGGAGCAGACCACTTGGAGAAGTAAAGAAGACCTAGTGAAGGGGATTCTTGAACCCTTGAAATGTATATTGTTCTCCAGCAGTCTGTGGGCTGAAATTTATTCTTGGTTTATCTCAGTCCAAAAGCAGTAAGAAAATTTAATTAGTTCCTGCTTGGGAATATTTTTATGAGGGACCAGAGAGTTGTGTACTTACAACATGTGTGTCTCTAGGTACCAGATTCCAAGTGGATGGTTTTCTGGACGATACAGAATGAGCTGTGAACTGTGCAGACCCTGGAGTCCCCAGCATGCCCAAGACCTCTTCCTGCAAAGGCTCCCATCCGTATGTTTCTTCCACTGTTTAATGTCTAGTTTTCCTAAACATGTATGCAATATCCAGATCCATGTATTTATGAAAGAAATCTAAGGGAATGTGAGCTCAGTGTAATGGACTCTATTCTATTAGTAGCTCAACTAAAAGTTAAGGAAGGCCTTAATACTGTTTTAATACTGTTGGCTATAAAAATAAGTGCCTGAAAGTGTGGTATTATTTACCTTAGAATAGAAACTATTAAAACAAGGACACAGAGTTTCCCACCTGGAGGGAACTGAGCATATGCAAACAGCAGAGGTCAACATGACAAGGGTGTTCTGAGGTGTAGGTAGCTTTAGTACTTAAGGTCCACACAAAGGTTGTCAAAAGCCTAATGTATGACAAAGAACATAGTTTCTCATACATGCTCATCAGTCCCCCATCAACACTTTTAAAAGAAGAGAAAACTCTTCTGGGATTCATGAAAGTTGCTTACATTCTTTTATTTTAATACTGGATTTTTTGTAGTAAAGAATCTGTGTCTAGTTCTGAACTGATCAAAACCACAGACAAACGTCAAAGGATTACAGTACCCTCAGAAATGCTGAAATGGGCAGGTTTTATTTTGTGCCAGTTACAGAGAATTCTTTTTCTATATGACTGAAGCATTTTACAAGCAAAAGACTGTCAGATGCCATCAATAAATAGCCTAAACTAGTGATGGAATCCTGTAACAGATACTGAAGCAGGCCTTAGTAGCTGCACATAATTCAGAAAAAACCCTGGCCAAGTGTGGAAGCCAGTAGAGCTAAAAAATCAGAGCATTCTATGTAGTAGTGAGAGCCTTGAGGTTACATAGTTACTCAGATGGGAAAGCATTCAGGCTCCTTTACATCAGAAGTCAACACAAAACTAATTTAAAGCCTGAAGCTATGATTCTTCTGCTTTTTGAAGACTTGCATTATCTCACATTAGGCCTAGGAGAGGAGAATGCCCTCTGTCCATATGCACCATATTCCTTATGACCCTGTGTGCTCATATGAGAGTCCTGTATAAAAGCCATTAGCATCAAGTTTATTATGGCATGCTGCACTGGATGACTTTTTGGAGCCAGGGGGAAGGTTGCTGCATTTTAGCTGAGACTTTCAGAGCAGAACTTGTATTTGGATACACAGCTTCCTATTCATTTGATAAAAAACATACAGATTTTTAAGTCTATCTTTTGCTGCTCTTGTGTATTATGGTGCCTGCTGCAAGTTGGGCTGTAGAGCAAAAAGCAAAAAACAAGATTTGTATTTTTTTTAATTACTATTAGTTAAATTACTATTACTATTAGTTATTAGTTACTGTAATCTTTGGCAAATAAAATTGAAAAACATTAATAGGATATTGCAACTCAGTAAGCACATTCCCTAATCCCAGTCCAGATAGCACCTGACTGCTTCTCACAGGAGTGTAAGAGGGATTTATTAAACAAGAAGAGACACAAGGCACTCAAAGTCATAGAGAACAGGTTCTAGGAAATGTACTGCAGAGCTCACCAGCAGCAAGAGAGAGACAGAAGCAAACCTTTATTGCTAAACACCTCTCCCAAACACGTGGGCAGTGCCTGTCACAGATTCCCAGATGGTCCTGTGCCAGAGGGTGTGAGTTCTTTTTCTTAAATGGCCAACCTTGAAATGGGGTCTGCATGTATGTGCAATGTTAGGAACTCATTGTTTTGCTGGACAGAATTTGCTCTGTGTTTATTAAGGCTTCTTTTACCCCAAAACCCTGTAGGTTCAGCATCTTGAACTGGGACCATTTCTTTATTCACATCTGCAAACGTAGTCCTGTGGGCTCCCCTATTGTCATGGAGCCCTCAGGACTGCTGAAAGTGGTGGATTTTTCAACTCCAGCCTTTGCTTAGTCTAGCAGGAACCAGACAAGGGAGGTGTGCTGTCAGGATACACAGCTAGAGCTGAGGACATCAGAAAGTGGACAAAATGCACCAAGATCCCGATCTCTAGTACCACTTCCAGTGTGGGAAGCTTGCAGGAGAGACAAATACTTCTTCTGAATCCAAGCCATGAATGAAGCTGGTATGGGAGAAGCAGTGGAGGAATTCTAGAATGCCATCTTCAGGTAAGACCTGTGGTATCCATCTAGCTGGAACTCCTGTCTATCAGCTGTTACTTTCTTTTGTTTTTAACATATACCACATTTTGTAAAGTTTTGTCAAATTCATCTTGCACAAAAAAGCATTTATCGGCACAGCTTTGCTGGCTTTTGTTCAGTTTGCAGAGGGGCTGAGAGGAGATGGAGAGCAGCTCAAAGCTGTGCAATTCTTGAGTCAAATTAAATCATTCTGCAATCCTTCTTCCTAAGCTGTCCCCTGAGTGAGTGTGTCAGGTATAATGGAGTAATAGTTGTTTTTTCCACCCTATGACTTCACATCACACCTCACTTGTGGTTACAGACATCACAGTTGGAAGATTCTCTAATTCCTGACATGGATTCAGTACTCTGAATGGTGTTAGGATAGTTGTTACTCCAGTAAATAAACCATCATGTTTGAAATAGCCATTTGCTGCAAATATGAGGTGGTACTGAGAAGGATTATAATCCTTTCAGGCCCTCAGTGTGAAGGGGATGTACAGTCAGCATTCTGGCACCTAAAGCTGAAATAATATTATCAGAAGTCATGCTTCAAGTACACTAATTATGTCTTGAGAATGAAGATGTGACCTGCCATGAAATTCCTAGATACCTTACTAATTGAGGTAGCAAAGCATTTAAATCTTTATTGTTTAGAACTTAAGTTTGTTTAACTTTTAATTACGACATTCAGACTGTTTATGTCTGAGATTCTCCCAGGTGACAAGGCATGCTGCTGACTGTCCTCAGTAGCAGTAATGCCAGCAGGAAAAAAGAGGCATGTTCTATAGCACCTTTTCCTTTAGAGCAGAAGGACATTGAGGTTTGACTGAGGAAGTCTCAGAAGGAGACATCCAGGTGACCAGTAAAAAAAAGGTCATTTGTCTTCTTAGTCTCCACTTTGGAATTGCACAACCCATCCATGTGGTGTGGCTTTGCTACTCTATCTTCAAATAGAGAAACATCAAAAATCCTGGAGAGACTGTGGGCTCCACACAAATTTCTCTGGTGTGGAATGGCAACATGCAGTAGTGTGCTGAAGAGTATGAGAAGTCCTATAAGAAACAGATATTATACAAAACTGCTTGTGGCAGAAGTTGGAGAGTTAAATCATCAAATGAGACATTAAAGCTGTTTTTTCTTTGTTCTCCTTCATGTATTACATGTAAATTACCCCTTTATTTGGTACATTTTAACATTATTTTTAAATATTCCTTTTCCACCAGCCTCACATGAAATTGTCCTGAATAGGTGCTCATCAGTAAGCAGTTGATTGCTGAGGCATTGATGTTTCTCTTGTGGTTGCACAGCTACTAAGAGAAGAGCTGGAAACATTGCAACCCTTACACTGCCTTCTGCTGAAACACTCTAAAGGTTTCTTCTTCCAGTCTCCAGACGTGACTCAACAGACTGAAGAATGGCTTTACTTTTCTGTGCAATCTCTCACTCAATTTTTAATTTTTTTTCTCTCTGTCTATTTTCCTTGTATTCCCACCCACCCAGGTTTACTCTGACTGTGAGGTTGAAGAGCCACATGGTGGTTTGTGCTGGGACAGCACCATGCATTCGTACATCTGTTCCCTGAGATTCTGTGTTGTGTCCTGTCAGAACAGAAATCCTGCATTCACATGTTTTCTTGGGCATCAGGTGAAATACAGCTGTAGGCCTGTGGAAGCTGTAGTTGTCCTTTGGCCTTTATCATGAGCTGTCACTTTGATTTAAAAATTGACTGTTGGAGAAAACTCATGCAATGCTTTAGATTCATGAAGTCCTGCATAAGTGCTTGTTATTTGTATAGCAAGCCTTTTTATAAACCTCCCTGTGGTGGTAAGGGTAGAGAGACTTCTGTGTACACAAGTTTGTCACAACCCCACCCTTTACAGGTGGAGCATCAGTGTTCAACAAACCATAAAACATTGGGGAAGCTCTCTGATTCATTATGACAAGCAGAATTTTTCAAGCATGCAACTACAGTTCACGTTATGTGTCATTGTGTTTCCCAAGTCTCCCCTTCGTGTTAGCTGAGCCAAGCCTGGAAGGAGCATGGCTCAGAGCCAAGGAATAAGGATGGTACTGCTGGGGCTTTGCTCACTCTGTTCAACATGGAGGGAAATGGTGAAGCAGTTATTGCTCCAGACATTCCCAACACTACCTTGTTTTTCATGCCATTATTTGAACAGGCAAATCCCTATAACAGCACTGACACAACAGTGTCTGTCCCCTCAGCAATCTGGTGACATCAGTTCCATTGCCAGTGGGTCTATGCCAGCCAAGTGGAGGCAGGCTGGCTTAGCTCCTTACAGAGACTCCTATTAGTGTAATGATCTTCTGGGGTTACAGACCTATGCAGTGTATTTTGTAGTTACCATCCTTTCAGAGAATGCTTTTTAAAGCTAACAGCCTTATTATTTCATCAGAAGGTAATTACACAGGACAAATTGGTCCTCAGGTTGCTCAGGGTAGAAGAAATCAAGGAAAGAAGTACTTTCCTAGACATACAGAGACTTTGGAAGGGAGAGGCTGAAGTGTAAAATTTTTGCTCCAGAAAAGGACAAAGGCAGGGAGCCAAACAGAATAAACTAATACTTAAATGGGTTCATTAATTCTTAGCTTTCCCCTGACCACCCACTAACCTGCAGCTGGTTGAAGAAGTCCCAAACACCATGACCCTAAATCACAGCTCAGATGTGGAAGACAACTTGCAGACTTCTTATGGTGCCTGGCAATGTGATGTCAGTACTGACACATGGTTCACTGGCACACAGAAGGTCTGCAGCAATAAGTACACTGTCACAGGCCTGCTCCCAGGGAGGAAATACTTCTTCTGAGTCATTGTCTGCAGTGACAGCGGGGACATTGACCCTCTGGATTCACAGGAACGATGGAACATCTCCAAACACAGAGGTAAGCACAAAAATTCATGACAGCACTGAAGGAACATGGGTGCTCTGGTATGTAAGACTCTGGGTTAAGCTCAGGCTCACTGTGTGGCCTTGGGTATGTCACTAACCTGCTTTGCACATCAGGTGCCCACCTGGGGATTAGATACAAGAATACCTCCTGTCCTATCCCACCCATTTGTTGGCAATCTCTTCAGGACCAGGCTTCCTTTTAGTACGTGGGTATGGAGCATATTACATAGCAGTTCATACAGATGCTGTTTAAACTAAAATTCAGGACAGTAGGGGCCATCCATTTGCTGGAAGGGTGATATTATCATGTCTTGACAAGAAGCTTGGTGTTACAAGTCATTTGTCTTGTAGCCCATTTCCAGTCTGACCAGGATTTGTTCCCTAAATGAAAAACAAAGAAATCTCTGATGTGTACGAGACTGTGTGACAGTCTTTCTGGGCCAGGAACTGTAAGAAGTCCCTGAAAGCACATTAAATTAAACATTTAGAGGTCATCCTGTCAGGGAAATGCCTTCTCCTTTGTTCAGTTGCTCCCTACACATGCCTAATCATCAGAAGGATGTCTCACCAGCAATGTCCCAAACATAACTGAACATGGCCCAGCTCATCAAGTCAAAATGGTAAGTGATCTTTCTGCCCTGTCTGGGGAATTACAGAATGCAGTGACTCTAAATGGTGAGATCAAAGACAAATCTTTTTGGCTTGGCCTATGCCTGGTGTAATAAACAATACAGTAATATAAAACAAACTATATTTAATACATATTACTAGATTAGGCATATATTTCTTCAGAAGCCTATCCACATGCTGCTACAAGTCTTCTACTCCCATTAAGAGTAACGGGCAATACATTAAAGTAACAGAATGAGTAGCACACTAAAAGGAGTAATGAGGTGTCAAATTGTGTATTTGTATTTACCAATCAGCCTTTCCTGATCGATTAGACCACAGGTGTATTACTTTGGCTACGTGTGCAGCTGAGAAACAGCACTTCCAGTTATGTGGCTGTAGTTGTGTTCTTGTGTGGAAGTGCCATAGGCTTGGATTTTACAGATCTGGAATAACTTCTGTAACTTCTGTGCTTGTAGGCAAATGTAAAAGAGTAGTAAATGGAGGAAAGTTAGGTTGGCTGTGCCTTGCAGTACATTCCCTGAATATTCCTTTGATAACAGCCTACCTATCTTCAGGCAGGACCAGCAGGACACAGAGATGTGAATGGATTTCCTATTCTTCGTTTTAAATAGCAAGTCACGAGGTTTATTAGCATAAACCTGAGAGATGGTAGAAAAACTTTGAAGGAGAATGAGGAGATAAGCTCTTTTCTGAGAATGAGGTCTCATAAAAGAATTTTGCTATCCAGGGGATTTACCCTATGGGATCCCATGTCAGTGCAAAAAGCAGTATTAAATACTTCAAGAAATGTGTTTAAATACAGACTGAAAATGGGAAATTTGCAGTGGACGCTGGAAGTTAAATCGTACATGCAGTTCCCCTTCACTTCCCCAGAGCATTCTGTGGATTATTAATGCCTCAGAGCAACACAAGCAGAGCAATATCCCTTCCTCTACAAGATCACCTGCTTTGGTTTATAATTGGGTGTAATTTAATCATGCGTTTCTAAAGTGCTTTGGGAGCCAAATATCCGAAAGCACTTTACAATTTAATGCCATTAGAGAGAGAAGGCATCGATACATCCCTGTGGAGCAAAAATCTGACACCTTAGTTACAGACCAAAAAACAAAGAAATTAATTGCATGCTTACAGTTGCATAGCAGATTAATGGAGAATGAGATTTCCAATTCCTTTCCATCTCGCTTTTCAGTTTGTATTTGTTTGCATGTTGAGTTAGGTATGCTGGTCAGATGCCAAGAGAAATGTGATGTATTGTTCATTCTTCCTACTCCCTGGGTTTTCCCTGATGGGAAGTAAGGTCCAGGTCAGGAAATGTCATAGTGCAGTTCTTTAGATTTGTACTCGTGCAGGAGAAGACTCCCTGTGTTGATGGTGCTGGCTCTGTTTGCATGTTTGTGTGCAGTGAGAAGCAGCCCACAGTGACTGTCCTCAGCAGTTTTGACTTCAAGATGGAGTATCCCAGGAAGGATTGTGATTCCTGCTTCAAGGCCCTGCTGGAGAACCACAGCAACAGCTGTGCCCTGAGCTGTGCTTCTGTCGGCATCCCCCACCCCACAGTGACCCTAGGTCAAGGGCAGATGTGGTTCACCTCAACAAGTAGTATCTGTCTGCTTATGATCCCTACAACTTGTAGCTGCAAGCTGATTGTCTCTGGTGGGTCAGATTTGCAGCCACTGTGATTTGTTGGGGGTGATTCCCTCCAGGCTGAGTAACCACAGATTTCATGTTGGAGTGTATTTTCCAGGGCAAGTACACTTACTGGGACTGGCATTGTGGATCACACTTCCCTGGGCCAGTTTGGCTCTCATCCCTGTCCACAGAGGAAAAGATTACTCGGTCTGTAGGTGCTGGAGCTGCAAGGGCCACACGGTAAGAATTTAGCTTCATATCCAAAAAAACAGCTTAACTCTGACTTCCTTTGAAGTCATTGAGATTTGTATTTAGTTGCTTTAAGGCAGTATTGCATCCCTTAAAGTGGCTTATTTTGGCCAGCAGTCCTCATGAGATCCCTAGATGGCTCAAAAGCAAACATGGCCTTTTCCAAGCAGCCCACGGATGCACTCTGACAATAGCTTTGTGCTTTTTTTTGCACAGACACTGCACTGGGTACATCAGTTCTCTTCTTTTGTAAAATGGCAGGATTTTGCCAACATTGTATGACAGCTAGTAAAGTTTCCAAGACACAAAAAGGAAGAAAATCATATATTTCATATTTCATATCCCCGTCTCCTTTCCCTGTTTTGTTAAACTTAGTGAAGCTTTAAATTGGGTTGTAACCCAGAGCTTGGTTCCACCAGCTCAAATTGGTTGTGTGAGCGTGGACACTTGATGTGCATAGGGTGAGGTTTTACTAACACTTCTCAGAGACAGGCCCTGGTGCCTCAGGCCTGTTAGTGTCCTCTTAAAGGGAACGAGAGAGAGAGACTGCCAGGCACAGCTTGAAATGAAACTGATACAGCACCAATAATGAGGGACTATATTTGGAAAGATCATTCAGGGTTATTTTTGTCTGAGATCATTACTTCTGGGCAGCCTGCTGACAACTGCTGAGCACACAAACACACCCCACCCATGGCTTGGTTCTCTCTGCTAATGTGGAAGTAGCTCACAGGGGGTCAGCAGAGGGAAAGGATGCAAATGCTGGGTTTCCTGCTCTGATTTTCAAGCAAACTGATCTGTCCTTGTGTGTACAATACATGCGATACTTCTCCACTGAAACCTACAACTGTCCACACGAAAGACTGAAAGCAATTTTTACCATTTCTGTACCATTTTTCTAATAATTCCTGTTGTTACTGTGTCTCCCTCTTCCCATGCACCCTGATGCACTTCTCCCTGAAGCCACAGCTGGAATACAGTTTCCTTGTCCCTAAAATCAGTGGGAGCCTTCTCTGGTTGCCAGCCAGGCTGATGCAAGGAGTTCTGACAACACTGCTCACCAGTTCAGGGAAGGCAGGCAGGCCTAAGGGGCACATCTGTCTCTATCCCCTCAGAGATCTGATTTCTGGATAGCATTTACCTGCTGCCTTCCCACACAGAGCTTGTTGACGTGAGGGCTGTTACAAGAGGAACACACCTCTTCAAAGTTATTCAAAGCAGCTTGTTTACATCAGACCTGGCTAAGGAATGAGGCTTGCAAAAGCACAGTATGGGTGAGGTGCTGATTTAAACTCCGATTCCTCAATGGGAGCCTGTGTCTGAGGGCTCCTGGGGCTCCTCCTTATCTTGACCTGGGCAGTTTCTGGGTAGGGTCTCTCTTGTGGTAGCTGTTTACAGCTGGATGAGGTGGAAAAGGAGGAGTCAGAATAAAAGACTGTACAACTGACTTTAGTAGATAAGGCATTCACATCAAATTGAGCTTAACTGCAGGTTTATTTTTATTATTTTAGGAACTATATTCTTGCTGATTTTAATTCTGGAAGAGGGGTAGTTACTGCCTAGAGTCAGGTGCTGTAGGCTGAAGGGCATCATGCCTTGGGTGAAAGCAAGCGCTGCCAGGAGCCCCTTCCGACCAGGACTTGAAAGATTTTCTTCAGGGACATTTTTTAGAGATTCTTAATGATCTTTACCTAGGCTGTCCTAGGGGAAAGAAGTAAGGACTGATCTAAGGGCTGGGCAAATCTGCTGATTTGAATCATCTGTGCTGATTTCTATGTTGATTCCACAGGAACTAAACCTCTGTCTCAATTCCTCTTAATATATTGGGGTGGGTTGACCCTGGCTGGACACCTGGTGCAGACCAAAGCCATTTTATCATTACCCTCCACAGCTGGACAAGAAAACTGAACAAAAGGCTCATGAAGCAAGACAAGGACAGGGAGATCACTCACCAATTACCATCACAGGCATAACACACTCAACTTGGAGAGTTTAATTTATTACCAATCATATCAGAGTAGGGTAATGAGACATAAAACCCTAAATCTTAAAACACCTTCCCCCCCAGCCCTCCCTTCTTCCTGGGCTTAACTTTGTTCCAGAATTCTTCACCTCCTTTCCCCAGTGCTGCAGGTGGATGGGGAATGGGGGCTGTGGTCAGTTCATCACATGTTGTGTTTGCCCCTCCTTATTCCACTCTCACATGTTGCTGAATTGGTTATTTTCCCCTTCTTAAAAGTCTTGACATAGAGGCACTTGGACCTGTTGGCTCTATTGGACACAGGGGAAGCTTCCAAGAGCTTCTCACAGAGGCCACATCTGCAGTCCCCCCACTCCCAAAGGCTTACCATGCAAATCCAATAATTTTGTGCTCTTCTATTTCTCTTCTTTAGGGAAGGACAATTGCACTCTTCTGCTTAGCCATTTTTTTCAGTTTTAGCCCTTAATATTTGCAAAAACAAATAGGGCATTGCACCACCTCAATGAAACACAACAGCAGCTTTGCTCAGAAGAGATGAATATAATTTTCCTTAGGCTGGCAGGAGGCAGGTTGCAGAGAACACAAAGGCTATTAGACCCAAAGTGAATTATTCAAAACAGTGCTGAACTGAACAAGGGGAAATGGGAGTGAAAATGAGAACTCCCTAAGTTTGCACTGTCACTTCCTTTGAAAACTGTGACCAGACAACTTTCCTTTATACAGTGGAAAGCCTTATAGAGCTTTAAAAGCTTTAAAAATTTTATGAAGCTTTTTCTCCATAACATTGGGAGACTTGTACTCAAAGCATAGGGTTGACTGCACTAATTATGACACTTAGTCCTTTTTCTTAGGAAAAAGATGGACAGAGGGACAGGAAGTTTGCAGAAGTCAAAACACAAGATATAATTAGTGGAATTAGCTGTGTCTGGTCTGGCATGCAGAACAGCATTGCTGTGGCTGTGTACTTTGTCTTCCTGTGGCTCAAAATGCAGCTGCCTTTGGCTTCTCTGAAGGTCATTTAAACCAGGTGGTAGAGTAGAACTTCTGCTCAGCAGGGGCATTTCCAGTGTTTCCATCTTCCTTCCCTCTACATGGCTTTGGACAGGAGGGCGCATGTTAAAGGTGATATTTCTAATACCTTCTGCTAATGTATATTAATGGTAATAAAAGATTGCAGTTCTCTCTTCTATTATTAGTTAGATTCCACACTGGGCAGTGAGAGTCCTGCTTCTGAGTTCAGCTGGGTTCTGCCTCCATGTCTCCAGATAGCCCAGCAGGACCTCTGTGATGTTTTAGGCTTCCTTATGTCAGATTTCATATAAACACAGAGTAAGCCATAAATCTGAAGTACTTAAATCCTCGCAATACCAAGAAAGTAAATAGAGCTTTACAAATGAGGGAGTCACTTTCTGAAAGAGCTGGCCACAGAAGGTCCAGGAACTTCACTGCTGGTGGCCAAGACTACTTATAAGGGATTACAGAATATCTGAGCCACTGAACAGACTCACAGGTAGATCAATACAAATATTTACACATTGGTGCTGGCTCTTTTAATTTACACTGAAATCTTCCAGGAGCTAGAATAAAAGCATAGCAGTGGCCCATCCCAGACACACACTCAGTCTGAGAATATTGTGTCACTTTTGTTCCATCTGGAGCTAGGAAGGAGGTATGAGGAAACAGGATGCTCCTCCCAGCAGGCCTGTAAGTTTTTGAAAGGAATTGTAAAAGACCAAATTAAAGGAAGAGGAGAGAATCACTCGCTTTTGCTGTTAACTCCTTTAGGCTGCTTTGAAAATAATTTGGTAGTATTTCTGCCTGGTACTGATTAATTCTCCCATCAGGAACCATTCCACTTCAGAAGGGGAGTATGAATGAGTCTCCATTAAGCCTGCAAGCAGATCCATTTAGCTGACTGGGAGCAGTTACACACGCTGTATTTCTGTGCTATAAATCCTTGAAACCTGTTCCACTGGTGACAGATGGCCTGGTTCAGGATTAATGAAACAAAATATCTGTGCCACTGCATCAAGCAGCTGAAGAAACTGGCATCAGATCCCCATCCACAGAAAAATGTGCAGACTCTACTACCTTTTTCCTCATGGAAATTTTTCTGGGGCAGGGGGGGAGAGATCTGGCCATTTGTCTGGGACTTCCTGGCAGTGAACAGCCTTCCCAGAGCAATCCTGTGCAGCAAGCTGCCTTCTCCCTGGAAGTGTGGACAAATGGCCATTGTCTGTGGGACTGGCTGGAGCAACAAGGGGCAAGCTTGCTCCAGAGATTGGTATCCCAGGGCACCCAGGAAGTGGTGTAATACCAGCCAGGTGCCGTGGTCATGGTGCTGCCTGGTTGGTTTGTGTTGGATGTGCTCTGGGGGGTGCACATGGCTGTGTTTCAGGATTCCCCAGGGCAGGAATGCTGTGGCTGACTGTGACAGCCACTTTCTGTGGGGTGCTGAGCAGTTTCAGCACAACATTGCTGGTGGGCATAAAAGTGGCACAAAGCTGCCCACCACAGAGGGTCAGTCAGCCTCACCTGCCATGCTGAAACAGTCACAGAAACAGAAAATGAGCAAGGAGACATTGTACCTGCACAGTAAAAATACCCAGTAAATTAATATTTTTAATTGTTACACACAGAAGAAATGAGAAAAAAATACATTCCAAACAAAGAATTAAAATAGTAAAATCAGCATAAAAATGTGTTAAGAAAAGATCCCAGATCAAGTGGCTGTACTGTATGTGGTGACCTTAACAATCACAGTAAAGAAAGTAAGTGCTAGAGACTTTTAGACATGGCACAATGCTGGACTCCCCAGAGGAGAGCAGCTGCTTCCGTCACATCTTTCAGTGCGCTGTGCCTGGAATGTGTGGGAGAGGGGCTGGAGCGAGAGACTCACATGGGTCCAAGCCACAGAGATTAGTGTTCAGGACAGACCAGCCATTCTGCATTCTCAGGCAGGCAGAACTGCCACTTACCCAGTGGCATTTGCTTTTTCCTTCCTTGTTTTTTGTGGGTTTGGGTTTTTTCTTATTTTTGTTGTTGTTTTCTAGTTTGGCGTTTTTATTTAACAAAGCTTCAGGTTCTGCTGGCCTGACCCTGCCAGCACCATAGACTTGGAGCAAGCCTCCCCAGCTGAATTAGGAGCAAGGCTTGGTCCAGCAGGAACCTGCACCAGCAGGGTCTAGATAAATATGTTTGCAGTTATGCAGCACCGTTGCCCAGCGGGCTGGTTTTGGTCTCTTGCTTTTCTTCTGTCAGGAAAAGGTGTCTTTTATTTCCTGATGCTCTGTCTTTTGACTGATCCGAATTGGCCCAGTCGTGCTCCCACTAAAGTCTTGGTGGCTCAACCCCTGCATCCATTTGGCCCTGTGCTTCAACCTCACTTTTGAGCCATCACACCACTCCAGTAGCTCACCTGACAGCAGCATAGTGTCACCACAGAAACAATACAAGCCACGGAAGTTTTGGCATTCCTGCCAACTGGCCACCTTTTTTTCATTTGTAGTCTGTCTAGAGTTGTATATTTTTATTCTTTACAGTAAGAGCAAAAATAAAATAACATTAAGAACATTTTCTCCAAACTAAGAAAATGAAAACCCATCAAATATTTTAAAGAAACCATAAAAATTTGCATTGTGTTTGCTTCTGAGTTCATATTAAGATTTTACTGCAGCTGCTTCAAAATTATGGTCCATTTCACATGTACACAGCTCACGTTCCTTGGTGTGTAATTCCTTGCCTTCATTTGTGTTTGTACAGCAACTAGAGCTACAAGACCTGGGTAGTTTCTAGCTGTGGTCCAGGTTTAAATCAGTGAACATCAGTGGCATTTTTATCCTAGTTGAGAACGTGGTGATAGTTGAGAGCTGTATTTCTAGATCAGCTTTTGTTCTGGGCCATAGGACTGGTGGTACAAGCATTTCCTTTGCTACAAAACCCATTATTTCCTTGGTTCAGGTGAAAAGAAAGTAATTCAAGGAGGATGTGCTGACCTTATTGATTCCATCAAGGCTTTCTCTCTCTGCTGACTTTAAAGCCAGTAAAACTTAATCACAGAAATTAAATATCCCCTTGCAAATTGTCCCATGAAATCCAGCTGACTTTCTGCAGACTGAAGGTTGAACAGAATCACTTCATGTTCTGTTCCAGTCTTTTCAACAGCCATGGCAGACTGTGAGGCTCTGTGTTTTAGTTGGATTAGATTTACTCTAGCTAACAGTCAGAGACAATATGAGACTGCAAAATTTGGATGCAAGGTTCATGTCTAAGAATTTGGTTGAGGCTTTTAGAAGACTTAAAAACCACTTGCAAAACTGAAATTAGAGAGTTCAGATTTTTAAGTTAAACCTTCCTCAGAGTTCAAGTGCACCTGAACCCATCGTGTGAACCAGTATGAATAAATATTTTGCATTTGCTTTCCATCTGATGCAAATTGAAAAGGAAGTCGCCCGTTCCATTCTTTAAGAGAAGTCCTGCAGGTCCCTAAAAGCCTTTTTAACAGTAAAGTCAGATAATACTTGGGCCTTATATAGAACATTACATCTTCAAAGTGCTGTATGAGCATTAATCCTCACAGCATCCTTGTGAGGTAGGTAAGAGCTAATATCTCTATTTTAAAAATGGGGTGAAGGCCTGGTCCCCTACTGTGTAACTTGGCATAGAATTGGCCCTCAAACACCAGATGTGGACCTGGCCCCAGCAAATTTAAGTGACTTACCCAAGGATATAAAAGGAGTGAGCATGGATAAAAGGCAGGAGAATTATCCAGCAGGACTTTGGTCATGAGAAGTCAGCAACTTTCCATCTTCTTCCAAAGACACAGTTATGATGCCTCTGCTTAAAAGATTCCCTGTCTGTATCCAGAAACCAAGCAAAGAGAAAGCAACATCTGCCACTGAGCTCTACAGCTGCTGTTTGCTTTGATCTGCTTCTTCCAGAACAGCTCCCAAAATTACTGTGATAGCAAGCTGAAAACCTGCAGGTGTTACTGTCAAACTATGGGACTGAAAAACTTTCAAGAGCCACTAAAAACTCCTCTTGGGAATTTTATATACTTGTGTAAAAACCTATAAATTACCTCCATTGATTACAGTATGAAACCTCCAGCAATCTACTCAAAAGCCATGTTAGAGTACTTCTTAAACCAATGAGTCTTACAATTGCCTCACTAGGGAGGAGTAAGAAGCCAGGTATTCAGCACAAACAGAGTAGGAGTAAAGCTGTTAAAATTCTCTGACTTTGTTCTTGACCTGCCATTTCTACATGAGCTCTGTGACACAGCCCAGAAGCATTACTAGCATTTAAAAACAAGTTGCAATTAGCATGGCTTCTTTGACTTCCCTGGGAGTAATGTGCAAGGAGGATCTGTCTACAAAAAGAGGCTGAAACAAACATGCTACGTCTTTTATATGTCCAAATAAAGAGCCAAAGGATCTCCAAGAGGGTGATAACTACAGGAAGTAACCGGACCACATGTGTAAAGCTCAAGTGACCACAGACACGAACTGCAGAGGGAAGTTTGGATACAGCAGTGTTTAAAGAAATCCTTTGTTCTTAGCAAGCAAAGGAGCTGCTACTGCTGGGGCCAAGAACACTATACCACTTGGGATGCTTCATTCCCTCTGTAATGTTCCCAGGCCAAAGATTGGGTGCTTCTCAAAGACTGTACTCCTGAAAAAGAGAAGCATGGATCAAACCTCACAGTTTTACAGTGCAAAGAGGCAACAGGAAGGTCCACAAAGTACCACAGACAATAACACCATTTGTTACATTTGAACACCACTTCTTGTTTGCTCCATTTCAAAGTGAAGATTGCCCTCACTGGGGTTGAGGGAACAGTTTTAATCCTAAGAAAAATTATTTAACAGACTGCCAGCAACTGCTTAGTGTTTCTCAGGGTTTAGGCATCTCAAAATTGTGTCAAATCACTGTCCACAGCAGCTGGTCTCTTCCCAGCAGCAAAGAGCCTCCAGGAAAATGGTCTCATTCAAGTAATATGTATTAGAAAGAGGAATGCAGAGCAGAAGAAAGATTTTGAAGATTGAGAGCCTTTTCTGGCAAACCTCTGAGCCAACCAGGACTTTCCTTCTTCATATGCTGAGGGCTCTGCCCCATGTTCTGGGAAGGCTGAAGCTGTTGCAGCAATGGGATGGAGCCAGCATGACTGGCCAATGTGTCCCAGCCAGGACAGCAAGGGAACAACAGCCCACTTGGGCTGCACAAGTTTCTGCTGTCCCATGCAGAGACCCCTGCCACCTCTTATGGCCAGTGGAAAGCAGAGGCCTCCTAATAACACTTGAAGACTCTTTTGTACACGTATCCAGTGGCTGATGGTGAAGCAGGACAACAAAGCAAGCCAAGATGAAAAAGCACACAGAAAAGCAACTCAGCTGTCTTCAGGAAGCTGAAGACTACTTATTTCTAGAGAGAAAAAAAAGAGAGAATCAAAACTCAGAACTTTTAAATAAAGGTTACTTTATCACATGCATTTCCCTCAAAGCAAAGGGAAGCTCAGGATGTGGGGGGGCTCTTCTGAAGAACTGCCAGCTAAGGACTGAGTGTGCTGGACTGACCCGTGCCAAGGAGCTGTGATTCAAAGACTGCAATGTGCTGTTTGCTCACATGCTGGGAGGATGGTGGGGTTTACCCCAATTGCTTAGATTTCCTCTTAGCTGGGTCAGTCTGTTGCAGGAGGAGATTTGCAAACAATGCTGCACCAAGCTGAGTAGCAGCAGGTGACATCTGCAGAGAGCTACACTGCAGGGTTCAATCTGTGGCCAGGAGATAAGCAATGCTGATGAATGAAGATGGTTTATGGCTCTAAATTCCCTTAGCTGTTTACTCCAGGCAGGCCCTGCTGCACCAGTGAATGAATACTGACAGTATTACACAACAGCATTAAAGGGAAGGGATTACACAGGGCTGTGCTACCTACAGTGCTTTCCCTCTCAGTAATGCAGCTGACCTTTCTGATCCCTGTCTGAAAAAGCAGCAGATGCCTCCACGGGGTCAGGATGGTTAACCTAGATTTTTGTAATACTTGCTGCATTTGCACTGATGGAGACGTCATGGGGAGGTAATGCCTGTTCCCTGCCAGACACACCGGGTGAGGCTGGAGAGGAGTAGGAGACCTGCTCAGCACCTCTCAACAGGAAGGAAAAAGCTAGCAAGGTTCTGTGTGAGTCCATGTGAGTTTGAGAAGGAAGTGGCAGGCGTTTTGAACACAAAGGACAGTGCTTTTCAGGAAGCTCTGCTGAAAAGGGGCTTTCTGAAAAAAAGAAGTGGTGCAAAGAGGATGGTTTATCACCAGCTGACAAAACACAACAATCTACATCCAACATCAGGGCCTTGACCACAGGAAATGCTCACACAAAGATGTGAGATACTGCAGGCAGCAGTACTAAAAGTACTACTGAAAGTGCTACTAAAGCTTCATGGGTATATGGATATCACTGATTAGGACACTGGGGAAGAAAGGCATAAAGGTTAGATGCCTGTCTGCCATACTAAGGGTAATCAGGACATACACTAGTAAGACACAATGAGTAAGTTCTGCTGTAAAAATCAAAGTTCTTCATATGCCCATTATGTCCCAGCTCTCCCTGGTGGCTGCAGGCACTGTGTAACTGCGCGCACACAGCGAGGGAGAACGTGCTGGCCTGGCTAGCGAGATGTTCCTGAAATCCCACCAAACTCCCGGGCTCTACAGTTCTGCCACAAGCAGCAAGGCTGACTTGCATCTAGAGACCTGCCCTGGAGCAGTGATCACTGCAATCAAAGCACACAGCATTGCCAGGACACCTCTTGCTCTGTACCCTCTGCCTGGAGTTCTGTTCTCATGCTGGTTCTGCTGGGCGCTGCCCCACGTGCTGCCATTGACTCCAAAGCTCAGCTCCTGGCCGGATATGCTGTTTTTACTCTCCCTCCAAGCTTTCTTTCAGCAGAGTCAATAGTTCCAGTTTGCATATTGAGTTTGTAATGCACAAAGAGAGACAAACGTTGGTTAAATTAATTTTTACCTATGACTTTAGCATAGATCTGTGCCTGTCTGCCTACAATTGAGAGCAAGCCTTTTTAGCACAGTGCATGGCCAAACCTCCTTTCCACCTGCCCTCCTCTTCCCAGACATTCAGCATCAGTTTCAAGACTTAACAAGTAAAATGCAGTAGTACAGCACTTCCAAGGAGGAAAAGTTGAATGAGTAACTACTGCAGGGACAGTCTAACCTTTCTGATGTGGGCTCCACACTGAAGTAAGCTGTATTCAGAGAAAGCCATTGAAAAAAAAAAATAATTCCCAAAGGTAATGCTTCAAAGAAGCAAAATCAACATCACCAGTGTGCCTAGAGAAATGGAGATCTCTCTCAGGGGTGAATGCAGCTACAGCACCTGAGATATAACCCATGTGTTCACAGACTATTGGCACTCCACCTAGCTCCTCTTCCGGAAGTCCTCTTCGTCTCGGGTCTCTACAGCCGACAGCGCGATGAGCATTTGGGCTGCATAGTAAGTGGCCATGATGATGAAGCGCGAGTAGGGCACGGGGAAGCAGAACTTGTTCAGGGCGATGGTGAGGTCCGACACCATGAAGAGCATGGCGCCCACGCAGGCCGACAGCTTGGTCCACGTCCACAGGTCGTTGCAGAGCTGCACGCCCGCCACCGCCCGCCAGCCCATGAAGCCAATCAGGGCGATGTAGACGGCCACCAGGTAGGTGAACGGGCCCGAGAGGTAGGAGTACAGGAAGGCATAGCAGGAGCCGGAAACAACAGCCATCAACAAGCCGGCTTTGAGGTCCAAAGGCTTCATGCCAAAGGCTGAAGAGTACAGGATGTGTGTGATGGCGAACATCAGCAGACCTGGAAAGGCATTGACACAGAAAGTGTGACCTTTCAACAGTGACTGGCGTTCAGTAGCAGAAGACAACAAACCTTGCAGTGTTACCACCCATAACACTATCAGTGAGAACCACGCTGACCACTCAGGACCATTTTAGTATAAAAATCTGTACATGGGAGACAGCACCAAGCCCCCAACCTAAAAGAAAGCCCCAGCACATGTACAGCTGCAGCCAAATACAGGTCTGGTGTGACAAAAGCTTTTCTGCTGAGAGGACAGGTGAACTAAGCTGCTGCAGAAGGAATTGAAGGACAGGAAGGAAAGACAGAAGGAACTGAGCTTGTTTTTCAGGTAGTTCCTCTTCCCCTGCTTTGGGCGGAAGGGTGGGAGCAAAGTAGACCAAAGATCACCCCTCTAACTATCCAGAGTGTTGTGCTCATAGGTCACATGTGGAACAGGAAGGCTGGAATCAGAGCAGTGTAGGAACAAAACGTGACAAAAGACACTAATCCCTCTGAGCCCAGTCACAAAACCTGACCGTATTTAGCCACAATCCCAAAGGCACTTGGGGACTAAATCTGGCTTCTACTCCATCTCTGCCCATAGCTGGGAGAAACCTAAACTGGAAAGAAACAGCTGGCATATTTCAGGGACTGCACCAATGTGATCTGCCAACAATTTTATGGCTATTTGCAAGATTTGGATGATCCTTACCAGGAATCAATCAACGAAAATAAAATGCCGGCTTTCCTTTGAAGTGCAACACCCCTGAGAAATGCCAGATGTGGGTGTTGGAAGGTACTGCCCCTATGTTATTCACTTGCCACTAATCCGCTTGACAAAAATATGTCCCAATGTGTTGGTACAGCTGCTGACTCCAAGCTGTCATGACAACTGTAGACAATGGGCCCCCAAGTGAGTCCAGCTCCTTGGATCCTCTGGGTCCCAGACCCACACACGGTACAGCTGCAGGCTGTCCTGCTTTATCCTGGCAGGGTTATTAGAGTAACTGGAAGTTTTCATGCAGCTCTAAAGCATGAAATACAGAGAAAAGGATCTGGGAAGCCAGCAAGACACTTGTTCACGTTCTACACACGGTGCTGTGGTGTAAAGGGCAGTCACAAAAACCTGTGGCTGGCAGACTTTGCTTCATTCTAATACTCTTGTGTTGAGGCAGGTCAAAGAAGTGGAAGTGTCTCCCTGCCTTAGGAGAGGACCAGACCAGACACCCAGTGAGAGCTCAGTCATGGTGGGATGAGAAGGAAACCCACAGGAGGGAGGGGGCTGGTGGGGATCTGTTTTTCAGGGTGAGGCTAGAGAAAAGGGACAGTGTGAAGGGAAAGGAAGAGAAGCACAAAGGAGGGCAAGGAGAAGTTGATGTTTCACAGAGCTATTCCACATCGTGGACACAGCACTGAGGAAACTGAGAAGGGATTTAGGACAAGAACTGTTTATAGTGTTACAATGTGGGAAATGTTAGAGCCTGGGGAGGTGATAAAGAGAAGAATATATAGCCCTAGCACTGAGGAATGTTTTTTCCTTCAATGGCGTTATATGGACCATTCTGGAACAGGGAACTGAAGAACGTGTTGTCCTTCATGCAGGCATCTGGCAGCGAGGAGGAGGAGGAGGAGGAGGAGGAGGAGGAGAGGACAAGATGCAACAGGCAAACAGAGCCTGAAAATGCAGGAGGAGTTTTATGTGGTGAGGCTGGTCACAAACAAGGGAGTCAGCTCTCAAGTTTACTCATTCGACACCCACAAATCAAGCCAGGAACTGGGGAAACCTGTGATGGCTGCACAGTGAAGGGGGTGCATTTTTCTTGCATTTCTCAGCCTTTAGCTTGGTCTTCTCAACCACATCAGGCAGATCAGCTCTTCTCTCTGACTGCTTCCTTCCCCAGGGTTTCCTCAGGCTGGCAATAAGGTCTTTTTCTAGTCCCTGTCTTCTTCACCAAATGCATAAATTGTTTCTAAGTGCTTGCTATCAAAGGTGTTGATAGGATATTAACACTGTAAAGTATCTTCTACATTCAGTAAGACACTAGTCAAAAAATAGTGTGTTATTAGTGGACTGAAAGAGCAAAAATGAAAAAAGTTGAATGTGCCAGGAGTAGGTTCCCAGGCTCTCACTTGTCTATAAAGTAATGAACAAATGTCCTTTTATAAACTCATTGTCTCAAAAGCTTTTCAAATCAGCCCAGTTTCCAACCCTTTTCAGTCCAAAAACTGCAGAAATTGAACAGAATGTACATTTTTATCCAGTATTTCCTCTTCTGTCCTGAAACTTCAAATTCCCACAACTGATGACGTCAAAAATATTGTCAGTTGTCAGCAACAGCAACCTGGTGAGTTTTAAAGAGGAGAAAATAAATTTTGCAAGCAAGGTAAAGGATGAAGTGGAGCAGTGCACTTTATCTGCTTACAGCTGGAAATGCAAATATTAACACTACAGAAGGTAGTAGCTCGGTGGGCTGAGATTTTCAAAATGCTCCAATAGAGCTTTTCTTCTCCCTAAGAAGAAAAATGTGCCTAAACCCACACAGAAAAGCTTCTCAGCTGTGACACTAGGGTTGAAAATCCAACTCATTTGCAGATTAAAACATACCAACCAGAGGCTGAATTGCTGTGACTGGTTAGCCTTCCTCTAGCACTAAACTGAAGAGGGACCTCAGAGCTACACCAGCTATGTGGGAATGGAGAAGTATGGAACAGTCCGTATATGAAAATGGTCATGGAGAGAATCAGGCCTTGAATGTTTTCCAAGCCATAACTCAAGGAGCAACTCCAGGAGGCAAAACCAGTTGGGCTGAGGCGACTGAGCCAGGTACTGAGCCAGGTACTGCTGTTGGCAGGAGGCCCATCGGTGGGAATGTCAGCACTCAGCACAGAAGGGATGGCACCCTGAGAAAGCTGGAGCTCCTCAGCAGCGTGCCCAAGGTTCAGCCACATGGAATGGATCCAATCCTCAGAGCCTAATCTAAACCCCACCAAAATCAGTAAACATTTTTACATGAACTTTTAATGGGATTGGGATAAGCCCTTGGGAAGTAGGATTAAAACCAGATTCAGAGCATTTGGCCTTTCATATCTGGCACTGCACACACTTCTTTCTCATAAAAAAAGAGCTTGTGGGAATCCCAGAATAAAACTAAATACTAACCTCATGAGAGATGGGAAAAAATAAGCCTTTGACTTTCAGAGCTGACAACAGCACAAGTCAGAAAAGTTCCCTTGTCTCATCACATTTTCCAGTGGGACAGTCACAGCAGCAAGTTAATGGTGGATGTTCTGTGAGATCCCTGTGCTGGTTAAATTAACTTCAGAAATCCCACCAGTCAGTTTTGTGAAGGACTTGACTGCTGCTGATTTCTTGTGACAGTCCAAGGCCGGGGATAGCGTTGCTGCAGGCAGGTTTAACGTGGCTTTAAATGATTAATGTGAATCATTACGTTCCAGTCTGCAAACTAGCAAAATAAAGCAAGCTCATTTTGCTCTGAGAGATGTGGATCTTTCTGTAGAGAAGACAGACCACTGTGGTAAGGTTTGTCCTTGACTGAACCTCATTTAAATGTTTTGCAGAACAGACATGTCTTGTACAACAGGCTGCACGATTCACACTGATGAACCTGCAAGTAGGACAAGATTTCTGCAGCTTTGGTTTCTATCATCCACGTAATGCCTCCCCCAGGCTATGGGCTTGTCTATCAAAACATGAGTGTCCTCTCCACCTGTTCTCCACTGAGGACTTTTGCACAATGTGTCCTATCCCCGATCCTTGCAGCAAAGAGCTGACAGATCTCCCTGCAGAGAGAAAGCAGGTAAATACTTTCTGGAGCTTCATGGGAGCTGACAAGTACCATGAGCATTTCCTTCTCTTCCCCAGGGATTCTGGCATGCCACCTTCTCAACTCCAGACAGCTGAGATGCTGTGACACATGCCAGGAAACCAAACCTGACCCAATTACCTCTCTAACCTCAAGAGAAGCTCAAGAGAAAGACTCATCCATGATGTGATTCCTCTAACCGTGATGGATTTTAGTCAAGGGATGAGTGCTTCCCAGTGCCCGGGGCTTAAGCTGTACATGAATAAACAAAACACGTGGCCCAGCAACTCATTACTAAATAAAGAGGGTAACAGCTGGGCCACTATGGCATCCCTTTAGGACTGACACTGTACTCACCATGAATGAAGTAGCCCTGCTCCTGCCAGATGAGAAAGGCGTCTCCCACTGCCGAGAATATGAGTCCTGCTAGGATGCGGCTGGCACTCCGGTGTGACACTAAGAAATTAATTCCATGAGCCAGAAGGAAAACCCACAGGCAAAAAATGGGCAGACATTTAATGAGGGCACTGAACCAGGAGGGGCTGGAAGTTGGCAGCCAGAGGACAAAATAGACACAAGTGGCTTTAAAGAAGGGCACCAGTTTGGGGCCTTCGCTCTTCACCTAAAGAAAACAAATATTAAAAAAAGATAAATTAATAGGATCATCAGAAGTATCAATGGAATAAACCTCTTGGCAGAACTGTCTCCTTTTTGAAAGTTGCTCTTCCATATACTGTCAGCTACCAGTGTTCCTACCCTGAGAAATGCTGGTTGAACTTCACCATGATCCCCAGCTTAGATCTTTGTGACACTCTTTGCTGAAAACACTTCTTGGCTGGCAGGATGAGCTTTGGGTGGTGGATTTGGAAGGAGTTTTAGATACCTTTTCTCTTTATTTGTTCATTTAGGCCAATAGGCAAACTCCTCTGGTGCTCCTTGTCACCTATCTTGTATTTAGACTAAGCCCTTTTATATACCTTCCCTGGAGCTGTGAAAATACTGCGCCCCCAGATATATCCCAGCAGCAAAGAAGCCAGTAAAAGCACAAATCTTCTCTCCCATTTTTACAAATCCTCCTGCTTAGCCAGTTGCATATCACCCTGAGGATACAACCTCTCTTCTAACCCAGTCTTTCTCCTGCCCTGTAGCCTCATGCCTGGAGCTTGCTGTTAGCATCACAAGCTTCAAAACCCATCACATCAACCTCCGAGGTGAGAATGTCACTTCCTCAACTGACTAATACCAACATCAACCACGTGTAGCTTTGTTCCAGCATTACACTAATAATACAGTACCCATATTGCAGGAAATGTTTTGACTCAGGGCTCTACTGTGTAAATACAGACACAAAAATGCAGCATGAACACTTGGCTACTCATAACAAAGCCACAGCAGGGGCAGGGCACAGAGCTGCAGACTCCACAAGCTGAGTCTGGTCTTGACACACAGTTAGCTGAGACCACTCTGCACAGTGATATGTACTGTGTTCACATGCCCTCCTGTTATATTTCTGCATTTCAGTGCAGGTGGGGAAAACTCCACGTGAGAAACAAAGCTATGATTTTATTTTCTCCTGGAGAGCAGCTGAAGGCCAAAGCAAAGAGCAAAGGAAAAGACTAACTACTTCCAAGCCTGCCTGAGCTATGTCCTGGGTCCTACAGGAGGCCTGTTTCCTCCTGCACCTAAGGCAATGCAACATCTAGAGCAGGGGTTCACTCTCAGTCTTCTCATTTCTTGGGTCAAGCAAGATTCATTTGCTTAGTATTACATTGGTTTCCCACTACTCATGGCCAAAGCACTAAGAGGCCTCGTGCACTGGAGGAGCACACGGGGGAAAATTTAGAGGCATCAAAGGTGATTTCACTCTGCAAAGTCCAACTTCAAAAACACTTGACCCTATTTCTGCTTCCTGCATCGGGGGACACTGCCATGACACAAAACCAGCATCTGACTTCCTTTGGTGCAGGGTGCCTGGGTGCAGATACCTAGAACAGGTGAAGACTGCACAGGAAATATTCCATGCTTACAGTGCTCAGGTAATAAAGCCTAATCTCATAAAAATTCCAGAGGCACAAGCAACTGGAGTCAGGTGAAGTTGGAAGGCAGAGGCAGAGGCAGTGGAGGGCATCTTCACATGCAGTATCTAAAAAGGGAATGCAATCTCTGAAGCAATGAGGCTATAAATAAAGGGCATCCCAAGAAGACAGTGCCTTCAAAATTTTTCTCACATCTGATGGAAATTTCCCCAGCATATCAGCAGTTTCTTGGCAGTAAGGTATTTCATCATACATTATTCATAGGCTATTGCCAACACAATTTTTAAACACTCCATTAAACAACCAGGCTACACAATTCCCTAACAAAAGGATATCAGCAAGCCGTTAACTTTCTTGTATTACATGGGGAGCCATCATGAGTCCTCTACTTAGGTTGTCTAAATTAATCACCATTTACCATTCCTTGGGAAAATTCTGGCAGCAAATGACAAATGAACTTGAAATAAAAGTCATATAAGCCCATGTAGTCTAACAGTACTGGGGCTGCCTAGGAACTATCAAGTGTTGTAGGGAAAAGAGTGCAGCCAAGCTTCCCCCTCCTTCAGACCCAGCACCTTGCTCTCCTGAAGTGACACATCAGGCTCATCCTAAGCCAGTGCCCAGCTCCAGTTCTGCTTCTTCCCTTTCTGACTCTTTTTTATTAAAAAATGTACTTGATCACATTCATCCTCTCACAGTTGCAGGCAACAGACGACAGCACTTCTGGCAGGGTTTCCCCCTCTCCCCCACTGGTTGTGGAGGATCCCCACCATGCTGTATTGATCTTCATCATGGAAAACTAACAACCTCCCGAGCTACAAAGTGCAGAAGAATTTGCAGCATCCACAGTGTTCCAGGCTGCTCTAACAGAATCAGCTAAGGTAGGTAGTTTTGTACCTCTGAAGACAAAAGTTTATGCTGAAAACATATAGTTCAAGTTCAGCCTGTTTGCAAGACATCACTGATAGAAGCATACAGGAGAGTATTTGGGTTAATAAACATGGTAAGTTTTATTTAATGCCTCGTATTAACAGAAAAACACCTGCTAGGAGCAGTTACCATTACAATCACAGCTTGCCCTCCCCTGTGTGTACACATGATGAGACAGGTTTTAATTACACTTGTCATTTTCCCCAGGAACCTTGCCTTACTGAAGCTAAGAATCCTGCACTTGTGCAGAACAATTATGTTTGCTTGGTAAACTTAAAATAACCATTTCTTACTCTGTGAATGTGAATTGTGCAAGCCCAGCCAGATTTATTTTAGAATGATGGTTTGTATTATTTCCATTCTAATAATCATTGAGGAATTTTTCATGCATAATACTTACAAAGCCCTCATGGAAGAATGACCTCGTACTTCTAGAAGGGCTACAGGCTTCTCATCACTGACACTTTATTTTTTATACTTTTTCTACAAGTGCACTTCAAATGAGTTCTTTCCAACCATGTCCTTGCCCATCACGGATGGCTCTGACCAAGATGAGGGCCCCATGGGTGGCACTGGAAATGTTTTGGAGAAGTTTTCCAAGAAAAACTGAGGCAACCAGAGGGTGAGGTTGGGGATTATCTTTTGTTTGGACATGTGACTGAGGCTTGGAAAGAGGTGATGGGGCAATTTGCCACTTGAAGAACAAGTCAAGACTGGTATTGGAAAACCATGTACCAACATGACTGGAGGCTGTGGCTTGAGGAGAGCCAAGCATATAATCCATGACTGGACTTGCCTGTACCACAGGGAAGGGAACATTATTTCTTGGCTGTGTGGATAAATTGGATCAAACCACCCATCTCCTTTGTACCTGTGTCTCAGAGACAGAATGTGAGATGGGGCTGTGCAATTGCGTTGGAAAAGGAAGCACTCGACAGAGGTGACAAGATCCTTTTTGCTAATGAATGGGATTGTCATGCTTTTAAGCTGGGGTTTGCCATTTTTTTACAAATTCTATTGTATTTTTCTTCCCAATTCTTTGCTCCTGCCACTGCTAAGTTACTCTGTGCTGAAATGCAATACAGAAAATATCTTGAATACAATAACAAGGCAGTATTTCCAAGTTTTGAATTTATAAACTGAGCATAATTTAGGGCTTTTTCTCAGCTGTTATGACTACTAAGCTACTTAGAATCTTTCAAATTAGTTTAAACTGCTGTAAAGCCACTATCTCTGTATTTGTGTAATTACAGTGAAAGTAATATTTATTAAATTATCTGTGTTCAGCCAGATCCAATGAAACCCTCCAAGACTCAGGCAGACTAGGAGGAAGTTGTGTCCTGCCTCTCACCAAGAGACTTTGTACCAGATGATCTCCTTCCAATCTCAACCATTCTGTGGTTCTGGGATCTTCAAAGAGAACATGGCATTGGCACATGCAGCTCTCTGCAGGCTCAGGGATGGGATATCCACCTCCCTGCTAGTGATTCACAGGTTTACAGTATTGCTTCTTGTTTTGTCTGTTCTCATTCTGCTCCAGTATGAAATATTGCTGTATACAGACTGTTCTGATTGCTGCAGGAACTTAACCAAGCCAAAATATTTACACCTGGCTTCTCTGCTCCAGAAAAAGCCCCATCCACAGAGGAACAGCTACGTTCATAAGACAGTGCCCTGATTTTCTTTTAACATTTCTTTAACATTGCCAAACATCTGTATCTATATCACAAGTGGGAAAGAAAATCCAGCTGCCACAGGGAGGAAGACATCTTCCTCCTGAGGTACAGAAGAACATCAGAAACTTCTTGCATTGAAATGCTAAAGTTGGACAAAGTTCATTGTTCCTAAGCTTTGCACTGGTCCCAGGAAACAATGTGGAGTATCAAAGAACATTCTTCTCTCTGCAAAGCCCCCTAAATCAGCCTGCACAGAAAATTAATATATAGACCCCAGCTGTGTGCCAGCCTGCTGTGGGGATATGGCTCACACTCACTGAGCTTCAAAATGCTGCTTTCCAGAAAAAGTACTGCAAAAATAATACCCCAGCTCTTCCACTGAGCAACACTTGAGCACAACTGTGTGCACTGGCCAAAAAATAGCTGTGCTGTTGTCCTCCACCCATCGCTTCCAGCAGCCTTGTACCAATTTGTGCCTGAACTGCTTCTCCTGGTTTTTTGGCATCCAGCATCACGGATCCTGCCTTGGTTCTGCCCTACTGTGACAATAGTTCTCACCCTCAGTTGTGGGCCAATAAATATTTATTTGGCTTTGTTGCCACATTTGCTGCCACTGCAAGCCCATGGCTCCTGTTTCTTATTCCCCAGAGTATGTGGCTCCCTGCAAGGCTCTCCAGGTCTGCTCTCCTGCAGGAGCAAACATGCTCCTGGGGGATAACTGATTGCCTATTGCCATTTGTCAGGAAAGGCACTGGCTTGTACATGCCCAAAGTTACTCCTGAATAAAATTCTGAAAATTAGGGCTTGTTGTGGAGGGTGGTAAATAGTTACTGAACCAGCTAGTCAACCTGCCTGAAATACTGTGTTGGTGCAACATATTTTTGCAATTAATAAGAGGATGTCAAGGGAGATGTCAAGGGCCAGGCATCCAAGGCAGGTGGCTCCTGAACAGACTCCACATGCTGCAGGAAATTCAGGGTAATAGATAAAGCCTCCTCCCCTCAAGTGGAGATAAGATTGTAGAGGCTGCATCCAAAACGGATTTGTAAAACAGCAAATAAATCACCCAGAAGATGGTACATGATTTGCCTTTGGGAATGTGTGTGCTGATATTCCTGTCTTCTTCATGGTTATGCCATGCAATGGGTTTTGCCAGGTCTTGCAGGGCTTTATTGCAGCTTCTGGCACTCCCCAGCACCGCTCAGGGCCTGTTTCTCCCACAAGGGCAATGCAGTGAAACTCAGGTCACGCTCAGCTGTTCAGTCAGACCTCTTCACAAGCGGTCAAGAAATCATGGCTTCGTCTGACAGGAGCCTCTGATGTTCAGCACAAGCCAAAAGTAACAGGGCTCTGCCTGAACACTTCCTGCCTGCAAAAGGACCATCCTCCCAGCTCAGACACATGGATGTCAGGGCAGCTCCTCCACCCCCACGATCTCTTCAATTTGTGCAAAACAGGGCTGGTTTGTTGGCTTTTGTCATTCCTCTCTCTACCTCTAGATAGTACCTCTAGGTACTTTTTTCCTCCCCTCAGTTAAGTAAGGTCCAGCTGTACTTCCAAACTTTGCTTCACAACAGACTAGCACAGAGCCAAGAGCTAGAAATATTTGACTTCTTTTTCTTAAAACCAAGCTATGGCTATTTGCCAGAAAAATACAATTAAAAAATTGGCATGGGCCCTCACAGTTCTTGGGTGGTGAACTCAGCTATACCGCTGCACAAATTCTTGGCTTCAGAAAAGTCACCCTTTGGTGGAGGCACAGAGGAACAGGCAGTGGGTGAGGATCAATCAGACTGGCATCTAACAAGGGCCCCTGTGCACGGCCGGGCTGCATGCAGAAACAAGAACCGCGACAAAAAATTATTTTCACTTCCAAGCCAAAATGCTACCCTGCTTGCGGTCACATCCGCGTTCAACCTAATCTCTTGGTTAACCGTGGAGGGGCTGAAAGCCTGTCAGCACCAAGGTTAAAACCTTCCAGAGGCGGGGAGAAGGCAGGCAATTGCTGGTTTCCCCGCCGANNNNGGCCGAGCATCCAGCGCGGGATGTGCGGTGCCAGGACAGCTGCGGAGCACATGAGCGAGGCCCCTCGTGTCCCGGGAGTGCCGGCAGCACGAGATTGCAGACTCTGCTTTGGCACGGTAAGTACGGCAGCAGCCCCGGCTTGTCGTCGGGGGCTTAATGAAGAAGAATGTAAAACGCGGCGGGTGCTGAGCTGTCACACTGACCGCGCTCACGGGGCCAGCCTGGCTCGACAGCCACTGTCACCTGGGAGCTCTGGGACATTGCAGCTCCCTGCTGCTACACCCACGAGTTAAAAAACATGCACCTGCAGACACCTGGTTTGCAAAACAGCGTCGAAAACAGTCGCAAATGGGAAACTGGAGTCTCGCCCCCAAAATACTCCTTGCAGGAGGCTTTAGAAATGTGAGGGAACCGTCCCTTAACAGCCTAAAGTGGATGGAGGTGGTTCTGGAGCCAAGGAAATCATCCCACTGCATCAGGGCACTGCTTGTGCCACGTGGCGATAGGAGCTCACTCCTGGTTCTTGCCTTTTAAACCATGACATTGCCCAAAGCTATCGTGAAACACTGGACCACGGTGTTCCCTCCAGCAGTCAAGGAAGTTACAGTATCCAGAAAAGTTATGTCCTGTACTGAATAGAAGAATTCCTGTTAGCTTGGCTGAGGAGCTATTCAGCAGTGTCTCTGGGACCTTCCTGCACTACACAGAACCTACTGCTATCAGGCCAGGCAAAGTGAGATACTGCTACACCCACCAATACCTTACAAAGTCACTGGGGTACCTGCCCTTGGCTTTGTGGGACTGCAGGGAAGCCTTCAAGGTGGTGAAGCCTTTCTTTAGCAGATGTTAACTCATAAAAAATTACACACAAATACATTTTACCCTGAAGACACAGCTTGGGACTATGTGTTTTTGCTAGGGCTTGTTTTTTGGGGGGTAGTTTTGCTTTTTTCCATTACTAGTCATCTGTCCTGTCTACCAGACTGGCACAGGACCACAGACAGGGCTATTTTAAGAAGCTTTTCTTAACCTGCAGTAGTAATGATTGACTCCACATCTGTAGCAATCCTATAGCTGTCAGCAGCTTTGGACATTGTCTTCTGAGTATGGTCACTAATGAGCCACTGCCAAGGACTAACAATATTAGACTAGTAAAGAATTCAAAAGTCTCTGCAGGGCTGTAGGGGCTATCATAGACTGATGCTTTTAGGGTGGTTCAATGGCTCTCAGAAATGAAAGCAAAAATACAGTATTTGCCTGCCAGCATCTTATCTCAGAGCAAAGATTGTTTTTCCCTCCTGGGATTCCAGATCTTCCTTTCTGTGTAGCAGAAAGAAGCCTCTACAAACATTTCCTTCGCTGTAACACTCACAATAGAACCCCTTGCAGTTGTTTAAAAACCTGAACCACAATGGGTCTGGCTTTTCATTTTGCTCATCAGAGCTGCAGTGCTGCCACTACAAGGGCACACACCATTCCTCAGTGAGGTCAGGTGGGGCTGCATCCCTGCTGCTATCCCAGACAACAGGAGGAGGCTGTGAAGCTAAAGAGAACTTCAGGAGCCAGCCAGCCAGCACCCTGAAATGCACAGTTGATACCTGTCCCAGGTAATTCCCCTCTGGATGGGAAGGGGCAATATTTGGTTTATCACACTAAAATCCAGACAAAAAATTTCTACTTTCTTACAGAAAATTTCTGCTGGTTACCACAACTTATCCTGGGGAAGGCTTACAGACTACAAGCACTTGTTGTCAGGAGACCTGTCATTATTTACATCACACTTTTCTGTGAAAGAGAATGCAGACTTCTGTTACCCAGGAAGAAGCAGTGTTAGGTAAGCCCAACATGTGAGTTGTGAGGCACAGGACCACAGCAAAAAGCAGAAGCCCCTTGCGAGGCCCCATGCTACAGACAAGTGTCACCCACATCTGCCCCCAGAGCTGTGTGGCAAGAATGGAGCCTCTCTCCAGTCTCTGGTGCAGACCCAAAATAAAATACCCCAGGGAGAGCTGTCAGCTCTTTCCTTGTCAGCACCAAGGGCAGCCCTCACTGGTATCAGCAGTGAAGGGTGGGCACACACAGTGTTTTGTCCCCAGGGCTGAAATTCATCTTTTGCCTGCGCTCTCCCATCTCCAGCCTTATTTTCACCCCACATCCCACTGCAACATTTATGTACTTGTTGGAGGGCCTCAGCCAATCTGTCATTTCACTGTGGCAGGAGGGATGCATGGAAGAATGTGTGCTCAGGGAAGAGGGGTACTTGGTAAAGCTCTACCCTGCTTGGCCAGCAGGGATTGATATTTGGGAGGGAAGGGAGGCCCTTCCATCCAGAAGCAACCTGTTCAGCAGAGGTTGACATTTTACCTACAGTCATTTTACCTACAGTCTGTGGGGAATAATGTGGGTCTAAATGAAGGGCATTGCAGGCACTGGGGCCGTCAGAGCCCTTTGCAGGAACAGCTAAAGAGCCAGTAATGCAGCAGAGAAGGCAGGTGGCACATGACAGGCTGTACCAACCCCACCAGCCATTGCCAAAGATATGCCAAGGGTGAAACCATCTCAGGCACTCAAAAAGCACTTTTGCAGCTCACCTTTCTGGCTCATATAATAGATTGGTGTTCACCTGGCAGAGGTAATGTTTTTGCAAAAAGAACAGAAAGAAGGAACTGAAAGTGGGAAGGCAGCTGCCAGAAGCTGGGAAAGCTGGCAGCTCTGTGTGAGAGACTTTCACTGTATGAATCCTCACAAGGGGCTGCAATAATACCAGCAAAGCAAGCCTAGGAAGGGAAGCCTAGGAGGGACACTCAGCTCTTCTTATGCCTAATGTGAAAATGAATGAAAAGCTCTACTCATTTATCATGTCCTGCAAGCTGAAAGCCTGTGAAACACTGATATTAAAATCAGAAGGGAAATTAGCAATGTATCCCAATAAAGATGTGTATTTAGAGACGTGCTGCTCTGATACCTTACAAAAAAGCAGCAGCCCTCCTCATGTTATCATGGATCAATACGCTTAAGAGACAGGCGGGTGTTAAGGTCAAGGGATGAGAGGCAAAGCCACAGATTTTATTTCCAATATCTATTCCTGTGTCAAGATGTTGTAACCTAGAGAAGTCAGTAGCAGACACAACTTACCTGAAGATAAATTGGATCTTCCCAGCCACATCTCAACAGATGTGGCGTGGGCAGGTACAAACACTAACCCACACAAACACTAACCCACGCACTCCCAAGATTCACACTGATGCACCAAGGCCTTCACTTGCAAACCCCCTGCTGTAATCAGGCTGAATATACAAATGCAGACCACACTCACAAATGAGTGTGCAGCTGCTTACCAGGGTTATGCCCTTTATATTGAGGGTACAAGTCCACAGATGCAGCTGAGCCAAGTGGAAACTTCATAAACATCAATTCAGTGATAACCTTGTCATCACACTCCTTTTATGTCAGGGTTGCAGGGAAAAGCCACAAAAGTTGCTTAGTTCCTCTTGCAGTGGAGCACAAGTCAGTACTGCTATTTATGCCATAAGAAAACCAAAAGACACAGGCAAACAGGGATACAGGAGCCAAAATACGGCCTCAGCCCAGTTCTGCTGAAGCCATGGCAGACACACAAGTCTGAGGATCTGTCTGGTGTGCCTACAGTGTGCTGAAAAATAAGCAGCTGGCTTATTGTCAAACTTCCCTCAGTCTCAAGCAATGATTCAATCAGACGCTACTTGCAACTAGCAAAATGCACTCATTTTGATACATAATAGGAAATGTAATGCCTGATGTCAACCAGTGCCATATCTCTCTCCAAAGCTGGTCTCTGGTGAGGGGTAAAATAGGAAACTTCATCATTCATTCAAACTTGACAAAAGTCCCAAGGCCAATTCAGTACAATGGCCTGTCTCATCTTCCCTCAGTTTTGGAAGTCTTGCAGTCATCTACAGGAATTAGTTTTCGGGAGAAGACTGGCCTGCTGGTAGAAACAAGGCATTTCCATAGGATCACAACAAGGTGAATCAAGAGAGTCACCATCCTCCCTAACAGGGAGATTTGCAATGCAAGAGTCAGCCTTGCAACATTAATGCAAGAAGAGACACAAGTTGCATTTATCCAGAGTGAAACTGCATCTGGGCAACTCTTGAGTAAGAGGCTGTGGTGTGAGCCCTGTGGCTCTGTGGGTATCTGAAATCCTTCCCACCCCAGCACACTCAAAATCTTCAGGAAAGCTCTTTCCCAGCCCATCTACTGCCTTTCAGCTCTGGTGGTGTGTAAACTCCCAGGCACAGTTTTCTGTGCCACGTCACCTGGATACTTGTTCATGTTCAGCATTACATGGAGGGAGGCTCTAGATTGACACACTTGTCACACAGAAACCTGTCATTAGCTGAAATGCTATTTATATGATTGCAGTGTAAGAAATTCATATAGGAAGGGCACAAGCAGGCTACAAGAAGCAATAACCATCACCCTCATTTTGCACATGTTGCAGTAAGCAAAACCTACATCTCTATTGTAATGACAAATCTATTGGGTATTGTGGGACATGAAGGGCAGTAGGAAAATTAAGTGCTGATACAATAACCACTTAGGCCTCCAGGAGGGGTGTTATGTAACTAATAATCTTTCTGCTGTTCAAGAGTTTGCACATGCTAGCAGAAGATGGGTTCCTGATGCCATCTTTTTCTAAGAGTCTAATTTCACTGGAGTTATTATTTCCTCAGCACTATGAAGTTACCCACAGAGAAGATAACTTTGGCTCCTCTGTCACATGCAGTGTATTTTGGATAGAGATACTTGGACAGGACAAGAGAACGGAAGAAATGCAGCTCTGTCCTTTCAGAGGAATTATGTGTAAGTACAGACTTCTGAACCGGACTCATAATCTTAATGCACAAAGCACACTCTGAACAACAGCTGCGTGTGCCTTGAGTGATACACTTGGGTTAATGAAGCCTTTAATCCCCAGCACTGCCTGCAGCAGTGATCAGCACCAACTGCCCCGTGCTCCCTCCCTGGGGCTGGGACGAGCGTGAGAGAAGCCAGCACTGTGCAGGCTCTGAGAGCCCACCCTCCCCTAGCAACAGCCACGGCAAAGAATGTCAGTGTCAGAGCAGGAATGCACAAGTTCAGTCTGAAAAAATAAATCGGGCCACGTAACACTATGCCTGGGCTGTAGCTGGCATAAATCAGCACAGCTTTTTGCTCAGTAGGACCAAAGTTTTTAGGCTTCTTCCAAAAGGTGGGATTGACATAAATGTTACTAGGATCCTGATCCTGCTAAGCTTTCCTAAGCTTGATTCCCTCCCTTTCTTCAGTGAGCTCAGATGTTTAGAAATATTTTCTATAATTCATTTACGTTGGCTTGGTTTTTATATCAGTGCCATATTTCCATAATTGTCTATGCAGTATATAAATGTGTATAATAATAAAATCCCAATTTACAATGCATTTAAGTAATGGGGAAAACTACAAGAAATGAAAATTAAAGAAATGAAAGCAGCAATGTTGCATATAAAAAAAAGAGAACAAGTAAAATTAACTCTCTACCGTAAGAGTTACTTCTAACTTAGATGGTTGCTAACACTGCATTCATTAATGCAGAAATAATACATCCTCTCTTTAAGAAGCAAAGGCTGAAATAGTTCCAATGTGATCTGGATTTCTTGTTTTCAGCATCACTTTGAGGATTATGGAGCACACTTTCTAACAATAAACCTTTAAAACTATGCTTAGACCTAGTACTGCTACAATTGCCCATAGTGCAGTGTCTCTAAGCAATGTGATTTACATCAGGTTTCCATGCCTCTGGATCAGTGTGGTTTGGCCCCTGTTCAGAAAAACAAAAGACACCCACCCAGTTCTCCAGCTCTATTCCATATTTCTCACTGGTGAGTCTCTTTCCAGACCACACCTTTCAGGTATTTTGCCCAGTTTTTGCAAGTACCTTTATACCCTGTCCCAGTGATGCCCTGCATCTACTAGAGGGCTGCCAAAGGCTGTTCTCAGGAGGGTGCTGCTGCTTCCCACCTAGAGGGGATGGGCCGAGGGCTTGAGTTCCCTCATGCAGTCAAAACAACATATCCTTTCCCAACCCAACTATCTCTGTTTGAAGGTGCAAATACACCAGAGGACAAAAGGGAAGGGACGGGGATTGTTAAAATATGGATTCTGGGCAATAATCTGTCCCAAACAGTGTTTCACCTCTCTCCCACCCACAGGACTGTGCTAGGTCAAGTGAAAGTCGGGTGTGGAGGGGACGTTGTAGGGATGAGAGCCCATAGTTCATCTTGCTCTAAAAACACCTATATCATCTCTAACTGCCCCACAAAGAGACCACCCTCAGCTAATTAACATCTATATTTTCCACTCCCTGTTTTCCTCGCCCTGTACTAAGTTTAGCCCTAACTTTAGGGACAAAATAGTATCCTTTTGGGCAAGGAGCATTATGTAAATGTCAGAATGACTGCACGTCTCTGGGCTCATCTCCTGCACACTTGTGGCTCCTGCAATTATGGTGCCTGCTGGGCAGAAAGGTCCTTAGGGCAAGGGCTATATCCCACAGGCTCACACTAAAAACTGTTTAGACAACAGGTGTAGGGGGAATTGGATCATCTAACGAGTGCTCTTTTATTAAGATGGGACCAGTGATGATTGAACAAGAATGGAATTAAACCTCACACATCCATGAAGAAAATGTGCCATTTATCAATACTGTGCTTCAACTGCAGGCTCTCAGCCCACATGGCTTTTTGCAGAAAAAACAGCTCTTAAACAGAGCAGTATCAAGAATAATAATTTTTAAGCAGGATGCTCCTGCTTGCCTAGCAGAGAAAGCAGTGCAAGCTTCCCTCCAAGGTGACTTCCAGCCAGAGTGAGCATCACTCACCAGATGGAACAGGATGGCAGACAAATGGATCTTCCTGCCACAGCCCAGTGCCATGCAAGTCTAGACTCTGGCATCAGCGGGAGTCCAGAGCTTTACCCCAACTGAGGACCTGGCACAATATGTTAAAAGGTATTTTTGGCACCAGACTTGTTTATTTGTGGGCACGCTTCCCCCTCAGCCCACATGAATTGTGCAGCACCAGAGATGACAGCTTGGCGAGCTCGGCACAATGCCGTGGTCTCTCCGTGTGCAGCGGGCGGACGTGCCAAGCCCTCCAGGCAGTGATGCACACCTGGCAGCCAGCACAAACAGGCAGTTCTAGCTGTGATCTCTCCCGACGTTCCTCTCCATGGACCATGCTTCCTTGCATGGCTCCTTCCAGCTATCAGTTGAACAGCAGACTTGGAGCTCAGGGGTTTTGACTGTTGTTACAGGAGTGTCCTAAGGAAGGAAAGGGGGGACACGGGAGAGCAGGGTGTGTGTAGCAGCCAGGGCCATCTGCTGCACAAAGGCCATCGCTTTGAGAACGGGAAGAAGAATCCTGTCACTCTCGGATGTGCTCTTCTAGTGTCCTCCCACTGATGCTGCAGCGTGCTGGGAGAGGACCTACACTATAGACAAATCAGTTCCTCTGGCTAATTTGATTATGCCTCAGGTGCTGCCCCTCCAGAGAGTCTCCCCCCCACGTGTCCTGGCACCAATAGCCATGCTGGCTCCAAACACCCGGTCTAACTATGCAGCAAAGGCAGCGCAGGACAGAGATAAGGGCTGGGCCCCAAGCCTAGCACCCAGCTGTGGCCAGACCAATTCCCACTGCTCTTCCCTTCAGCAAGTGACTTGCCGGAGCGAGCCTGCCGGCTGTGGAGCCACCCTGCTCCTCACCCCCGGCCGCAGGAGCCGCACGACGCTCCCGGGCAGCGCCGGCACCGCACGGGACCCGCTCCACCTGCCCTGGCCGGGCCGCCGCGCAGCCGAGGCGGAGCAGCACGGTGCCCTCCTGCAGGGGAACAGCGACATGACAGCCACCGAGCGAGATGTGTGAAAAAGTGCTCCGCAGAAAACTGAAGGCTTGCAGCTCCTGTTTTACGAGCTGCGTGGAGGATCACTCGCCCTCCCCTCTCACCTCTACAGCTACGGTAAACAGCTGCAGCTCTGGTCGCAGCTCCCGGTCTCATCGTCCCTCCAGCTCCCCACAGTTTCACACCTGCATTCATTGCCTTCAGTGAACTAACTTGTTCATACATCATGCAGCCAAAGCAGAAATGTGCTTTGTTACACGTCAAAAGGCCAAGTGAGAAAAGAAGGGGATTTTTTTCATTTTTCTTCCCCAGTTACCTTCCTAAAGTGTAGGCAAAGACTTCCAGCCTGAACTACGTACTCACTCCCCAACACATACTCGTGCTTTAGTCATTTGCCTCAAAGTTCAGTTGAAAAAACACTCTACAAGACCACCCTGATGCAGTATTTTAACAGCCAAGTACTGCCTCCTGCAAATTGTGAAACAAATCCTGCCCATTTTTGAGCCATTCCAGTATTGTCCCAGCATTGACATTTTACTTCCAAGATACACATACACAATTCAGTAATTGACCAAAAGCATTACTGAAGGACAAGTATAGCTTATGGCACAAAAGCACAGATACCAAACCTTTTTAGCTACTTTGGAAAAGCACGAAAAAAAGTTTGGCAATACAATGTTATAATTTCCAAGCTACTTCCCTCTGTCTCTAGAGATAAAAGTCATCCCCAGGCTGTTGATGAACTTACCAGGTACATAATAACTGGAGGAAAATTCATCTGAACTATCAGACAATACAGGCTGCTGTGCTGAACTGGCAAAGCAATTTCAAAGTTTTGAACGCCGGCTTTGTGAGTTAAGATCAGGACAAGATTTCTACCTGCCAGAGAGTAAGCAATAGCCTGGCCCTTAACCAAAATATTTCAAAACAAGATGAGAATGGATTGACAGGGAACCAGGATACCAACAGAAGGTGTTCAGCCCTGCAGTGAAGCACCAGGAAACTTTCCCACCAATAGTTATCCTTACAGCATGTGTTAGTCTGCTGGGGTATTCCAACAATCCCTCACTTTCTAGAAAGAGGAACATGCAAAGCAGCATGTCTAACAGTGCAGCTTCTCTGCTATTCTGGCAGTTCTTTCAGCATTGAAACAGCCCCTGTTCACCTGCAGGGGCAGTTCCTGGTATTGCTGGCACAAGCCACAGCTACTTCAGTTACCAGCTTGGTTCCACCAATCCAAGAGTTCCGCTGCACACATCACCTACTGACAGCACAGCAGTGAGTTGCTACCTTATTGCTGGTTACGTTAATTAAGCATCGTGACTCCCCACGAGACAGGCAGGTGACACAATCCCGATCCCATGTCGTTAGCTCGTGGCAGTGCCAGACTGGCTTGCAGACAAGACGAGGTCTCAGCGGGAGGTCACCCAAGCTACGGACAGGTCTGTCCCACACAGGGATCAACACACGCCTTTAGCTCAAGCCATGACCTGGACAGCAAAGCCACCTCCGGATGGCGAGGCAGAGGTGCCTGCGAGGGCAAGGGAGGCCGGGGGACAGGAGGATGCTCCCGGGCGCTGCCGCGGCGCAAGCTCCGAGCAGATGCACTCCACGTAGAGCAGATGTATTGAAGATGTTTTTAAAAACACACATGGCCAGAGGAGGACGCGGCGCGGAGCCGCCCGGGCAGGCGCACCGCTGGAGCAACAGCTGCCGGGGGAGGCCGGGGTGAGCATCGCGGGGCCCGGGGGGGTGACCGCCA